>PVIA01001990.1:0-236278 GCA_004024845.1 Tonatia bakeri
GTAGCAAATAGACAGGGGGAGGGCAAGAATAGTATGGGAAATGTAGAAGCTAAAGAACTTATAACACATGAACTAAAGGGGGGGAATGTGGGTGGGAGAGGGTGGAGAGTGAAGGGGGAAATGGGACAACTGTAATAGCATAATCAATAAAATATATTTAAAAAAAAGAGTTTTGTAGGGCCAAATGCAGAAGATTTTTGACAATTGTCCTCATAGTTTTTGTATAATTTAACTATTTCAGTTCCCATCGTCTGTATGCTCTTCAGCTTAGATCTTCTCTTACTAAGCTACTTGATTCCTCCTATCTATAAAAGAATACCTAAAAATAGAATATATATAACCCAATTTCTTTTATTACTTACCATATGCACTCAAATATTAAGTGTCAGTTAAATGTTAGACTATCACAAATCTAGTTTTTCTTTGTAATACTTGATATTGAAGCAACAAAGCATTAATAAGTTAATAATATGGCTAATTACTGAACTTCAGTCAGAGTGTGAGTCTCTGAAAAATATATATTAATGCAAAATCATAGTGGATTTGCTTTGACATGTAGATTTTAACTGACATCATCTTTGTAGCATAATAAGATTCCTTAGAGACTGACATTGATTGAATTTTATCCTACTCTGCTGTGAAAGAGGCAAGAACTGGACAAGAGATACTATCCGTATGTTCAGGTGACTGTAGAATAGAAAATATATTGAAACCTTATTGAAGCCATCACCTTTTGAAATGGATAGCTATAGCCTTTAAAACTTTTTGAAATAAAGGGAGTACTATTAAAAATGTCTAGATAGCATTATATACATATTCACAGTAATTTACATCTGATTTTGTAAAAAAGTTGTGACATTTTGCTATTTGCTTAGGCAAAAATATTTTTAGCCTTCAGAACTCTAACACTTGTTAATTTAGCAAACCAAAATGTTCCCTCAGTGTAGTGTAGGTGTTATGCTTTTTGTTGATAAGCTGTTAATCATCTTCTATTAATATGTGGAAAATAAACCTAGAGTTTGAGAAAAGTCAATATGTGTCCAATGTGGATTATTACAGTCAGGGAAGCCCTCTCTCTTTTATGTGTGTGGGAAGGAGTCAGGAGTGGAGCATTTAAATGTTTGATCAAATGTCCTTTATGGAAATTATATTGGGCTTTGATATTCTTAAGATAATTCTTGTGGAAGCCCCTTTTTAACAAGGGTTATGACTTATAGCACTTTCATGTGATTTGGTCTTGGAGGATGGTTGTCTTGACGATGTCTATTACATCAAGCTATCATGATTTTTCTTTCCAAAGCAATTTGGGATATATTTACAAGTGACAGTGAGCATTATTTTATAAGACTTTGTAAATTTTCAAAAGAGTAAAATTTGTCTGATCCTATATTTAAAGTGTATGTAAGTCTCTCAAGAATCCTGAGGAATGCTTATAGCAAGTTTCCTTAGGTATGATGATGAATAATTTTAAAATACAAGGACAGTTTTGTCTTATAATGAAAAACATTTAATACAATAATTATAAGGGATGATATGGGTAGCAGCCTGATCACAATCAGCTCTTCTTATTTAAAGCATTACCAGTTAATCCTGAGAGCAGGAAATTAGATTTGTTTTAAAACAAAAGTAGGTACAAAGACTAGGCTCTTTCTTTAATTATTATCATAGTTGGCGTTTACTGATCAGTTGCTATGTACCTGGTGCAGTGATATACGCTGTATATGCATTAGCTGATGAACAATGAGGTAGATACTGGTCATACACTCATATTATATATAAAGAAGCAAAGGCTTAAAGAACTTAACTCGCCCAAGTCTATACAGCAGAGGAGAATATTCCAACTAGGAGTGATCGGATTCCCTGTCCCATGACCTCCATCCCCACACTCAATGGCTTTTCTCAAAAAGAGGAAAGTCGGTCTCTGAGGAGTCTTATTATGCTACAAAAAAGATATCAATTAAAATCTACATGTTGAAAATCCATTATGATTTTGCATTAATATATATTTTTCAGAGACTCACACTCTGACTGAAGTTCAGTAATTAGCCATGTTATTAACTTATCAATGCTTTGTTGCTTCAATATCAAGTATTACAAAGAAAAACTAGATTTGTGATAGTCTAACATTTAACTGACACTTAATATTTGAGTGCATATGGTAAGTAATAAAAGAAATTGGGTTAGATATATTCTATTTTTAAGTATTCTTTTATAGATAGGAGGAGTCAAGTAGCTTAGTAAGAGAAGATCTAAGCTGAAGAACATACATTCTCAATGTACCTGAACTAACAAAAGCCAACCTGGGTTTGACCCTTAGAGTGAGGCACCCCAACACACAATCTAATTGCCAAAACATGGCAATTTCTAGATCAATTTCGAGCAGTGGATTTCAACTCTCATTGTGTATCAGAATTATCTGGGGAAAGGTAAAATATATTGAGATTCACATGGTCTTGGTGAGACCTCTGCATTGGTGTTTCCTAAATGTTCTGTAATTGATATTAATGTGCAGTCAATATATAATGTATTTGTTTAGAGCAATCTGTTTCTTGTAGGAACTAGCATTCCGTGGACTGCTTTAGGCTTGTTTCAAGTTGAATTTTTTTTAAAGATTTTATTTATTTATTTTTAGAGAGGGAAGGGAGGGAGAAAGAGAGAGAGAGAGAAACATCAATGTGCGGTTGCTGGGGGCCATGGCCTGCAACCCAGGGATGTGCCCTGACTGGGAATCGAACCTGCGATGCTTTGGTTCGCAGCCCATGCTCAATCCACTGAGCTACGACAGCCAGGGCTCACGTTTAATTTTAATACATTCAAACTATTAAATAATTATAATAAAAATACATTAGTGTGCATTAGGTACAATAGTTTATCCCAAGAATAGACCTAGTTCACTTTTGCCTCAGAGACTTTCCAATTGGCCTAAAATCCATTGAAGCTCTGCCTTCATTTTTTTTGTTGTTGCAATTTTCTTATTTTTCCCTGTTTATTGTTGGTGTCCTTGCCATCTGTCCTGATTTAGCATGTGTGTATCTCTAGCACAAGGTATAGAGTTCATCACATAGTAGTCACTCAATAAATATCTGTTGAATGAATGATTAAACTGGGAAAATTTATGATAGAATTTTGGTTAATCCATCTGCTTGTAAACTAAACTGACTTTCCCAACTTTGAGCTCAAATTCTATGTATATCATTATTTCCTAGAAAATTAGAAAGAGAACACAGCTGGTGTACAGATAGAAGTACTCTGAGTTTAGTTTAGAATTAAGGTTATTTGATAAAGATTTTATTTATAGCTGAGATAGCAATTCCTATTTCAGGATATTACCCTGTATCTGAAAAATATTGGTTATGTTTTGTAACAAAGTGACATCTGTAATATGTAGTGAGGTTAAAATTTTAGACTGTCCAGCAAAATTTCAAGGCAATGCATTTTGGATGAATGTGTATTATTACTAACATTAGATTTAATTCTGTAGTTTGTATCATTTTGAAGGAATCTTGGGCTTTGAATTCCAGACTGTATCATTCATTCTCTTTTTTGGTGACCATGTTTTTCAGCCATGGCACAGTATTCTTTGGATAAAATAAAATTGGTTAGGAAAAATTCCTTTTGTAGAGATGAGAAGCTGGACAGTAAGGGATACTTAAAATATTTCATAGGGGAAGTTCTTGGTCTTTGCTTATTCGGGATGGCAATTTGTAGAAACCGCCCAATTCAGGTACAAATCTATAGAATAATATAAAAGAAAGATCACTTCTTGAATAAAACTGGCTCAGTGCTTATTGTGGGATGGGAAAGGTTATTTCAGTTAGATAATTTTGAAGGAAGAAAAGGACAGGTGGGTTCTATCCCATGCAAATATAATTTCACCTGCTGCCAATTGAAGTTTGCTAGGTTGCACCGTAACAATGGACTCAAGACATCTTTAAGTGTGAAGAAACCTTACATATTATTTGGTTCATTCATTTCATTTTACATCAGGGAAACTAAGACCCAGAAAGATGTGAATCTGGAACTCTGATTTTTCTTGGTAATTTCAGTGTAGCCAAATGCTCTGCCTTTTTTAGCTAAGATACTGGGTGGTTTATTCAGTATGTTTTTGTGTTTATTCTAGAGGAAATCTTTTTCTTTGTGCTTAAAAAACCTGAAATATATGTTATAATCATAACCTATATGATTATGTTATAACATATATGATTATAATCATAAGTGTGTGTATGCGTGTGTATATATATTTTAAAAATTGTCCGGAAAAAGTCCAGCTATTGTTAATATAACAAGCACAATTTATACAACATCAATGACATGTGGGAGCCAAGGAGAGTGGACTGGAATGGACATGCGTGAACAACAACAACTTCACTGTACTAGTCAGTGGGGGTAGTAGATGTAGTGGAGTGAGCATGTGTACTGTATGGCCATCTCATTCAAGATGACTGAGCAAGTGAGGGCAGCGAATCTGCATCAACTCCATGGAAACTATTTGAATGATTCAGAAGGCTGCAGCTATGGGCAACTGGTGATTGGCAGCTTCATCATGACAATGCACCCAATCATATATCAGGTCTCCTGCAGAGTTTTGTTGTAAAACATCAAATCACCCAGGTAACTCTGTCCCCCTATAGCCCAAATTTGGCCCCCTGTGACTTCTGGCTTCTCCCAAAACTGAAATCACCTTTGAAAGGGAAGAGATTTCAGGTTGTCAGTGAGATTCAAGACCATATGATGAGGCAGCCGATGATGGTGATTTGGAGAACTATGTTAGGTCCTGTGGTGCCTACTTGGACGGGGACTGAGGCGTCATTGTCCCGTGTACAATGTTTCTTGTATCTTCTTCAATAAATGTCTCTATTTTTCATATTACATAGCTGTATACCTTCTGGTCAGGAAAAATAGATATGTACAAAATTTGTATATTGTGTGTGTGTGTGTGTGTGTGTGTGTGTATAAAATATTGGATGAGAGATCTGAAGCATAAACAGTCATTTCAAGGGAAAATTTGAAACTAAAGTTTTTCTGTGAAAATAGCTAAAATAATTTACTTCTGGAGAACTTCAAGATTGTAAACTCCAAAATATTTTTGCTGTTTAACATTCAAACTTTGCCATGGCAGCTTCCTCCAGACACCCTCATAGCACCAAACTAAAAATTGTCCTGGTGTTCTAACATTGGCTTTATGTGAAGATGGCCATATACACTTCAAACTGCAAAATATTAAAGGAGTTTCAAGGCAAATTTTCTAAATTAGACTACAGGAAAGTAAGTTGGGTTCCTGAGTCACAAGGAAAACTGCAAGTGCTTGCTGTACCTGTTGTGTCACATTTCGGGGAGTGTGGCAGTCCCCACTTACCAGTTTCACTTTCCACAGTTTCAGTTACCCACAGTCAGTTATGGTCTGAATATTGAGTGGAAAGTTCCAGAAATAAACAATTCATGTTTTAAATTGTACGCTGTTCTAAGTAGAGTGATGAAATCTCATGAGATCCTGCTTCATGCTGCCTGGGTAATATGAAGCTTACCTTTCTCCAGCATCTCCACGCCATATATACACTTCCCACCCATTAGTCACATCGTAGCTGCCATCTTGGTTATCAGATCAGCTGCCTTGGTACCACAGGGCATTTGTTCAAGTAACCCACATTTTATTTAATAATGGCCCTAAAATGCAAGAGTAATGATGCTGGCAATTTAGATATGCCACACAGAAGCTAGAAAGTGTTTCCTTTAGGTGAAAGGGTAAAAGTTCCCCACATATTAAAAATGCTGAGGTTGTTATGAATAAATCTTCTATCTGTGAAATTGGAAGGAAAACAAAAATTGTGAAAAAGGTTAAGTACAATATAACAGGATATTTTGAGAGAGAGACCACATTCACAAAACTTTTATTATAGTATATTGTTATAATTATTCTATTTTATTGTTGTTATTAATCTCTTACTGTGTCTAATTTATGAATTAAACTTTAGGCATGTACGTGTAGAAAACACTTAAAGAACATATTGGGTTGGGTACTATCTGTGGTTTCAGACATCTACTCAAGGCTGTGGAACATCCCCTGAGACAGATGAGGGGTACTGTGTAGAGTTTTACCTTCTATGGGAGATTTTGTAGTTTAAAAGCATAGACATCAGTGTCAGGTTAACCTGGCTGCATGTCTTACTCCACTTCTTACCAACCAGGGCCCTAGAGCACGTGACAGGGCATTCCTGCCAATCCTTCAGCTCAGCTGCAAAATTAGCTTAAGGTAAAAGTACAGAAGTGAACAAGAGTGTGTTCCCAAGGGAGTGCATTTTTTTAAAATAAAATTTTAATGGCATAGTTTAAAATAGTGTAATGTTTACGAATTGACAGCATAAATGCTAAGCTTAGCACCTAATTAGCAAGAAAGAGTAATTAAAATAGGAAGCCACCTTGTGTCAAGCATTGTTACCTGCATTACGGAGATCATCTGATGGTTCTTCTACTTTCCCTGGGTTCAGCATGGCCAGTGACCTTTCAGATTCTGCCAACCTCATAGAGCTGTTACAAGATTTTGTGAGATAGATGGTAGAAATGGTAGTCATTGGCTATGGTGACAATTCGGGGCTCTTTCTCAGTTCTCTGCTTAATGTTATGCTGCTTCCCCACCACTACCACCACCAACCTGCTGTCTCTTCTACTAGGCTTCTTTCTCCAGGGTAAGGCCACAGTTGGTTTTGCCTTTGTGTCTACCAAATACAATGTTTGACATAGAGTAACTCTCTTTAAAGAGTTGAAATAAATGTACAAAGTCATCCAGAAGTTACTTTATTGGGGATCTTGTTATCATTTTAAGAGTTCAAATCTCTGCCCTAATACAGTAATGAGCTAATAAAGGACAGCTGAGTATTGAGCTTACTCCTTGATGGTTTCAATCTTCTTGGAAAGCAATAAGGCAAGAAAGAGCCAATACTAAGTCACTGTAATGTGAAGACAAACTTCAGTGTATCTGTGTATTATCTTCCCCTGGGTCTCTCTGTATTTCGGTTCATTGGAAGTATGCAGCATACCTCATTTTATTGTACTTTGCTTTGCTGCACTTCACATGTGTTGCACTTTTTACACATCAAAGGGAAAACCCTCCACCAGCAGAAAAGTTACTACTATCTTCACAGCGATACTCACTTTATAGTGGTGATCTGTAATAGAACCTAAAATGGAACCTGAAATATCTCGAAGATAGGCTTTAATGGATTGAAATTCATAAATTAAAATTCTCCCGTATTTATATTATTTTCATTGGATATTAATGATCCAGTGAAATGGAAAAATAGAACTCTTTTTTTGCTTAAAGCTGTATCTGCTCTCCTGTTTTGAGATTTCTTTGACTTTGATGCCTGTTAATAAGAATGATTTATTCATATAAATACAATAGTAATTGTAAAGAAATACTCAGTAAGTCCCAAGGAGCAAGGCCCTAGGCAATCAACATTGAGCACCTTTCTTGAGAATATACAACATAACACCTTCTAAAGTGACTTGGCTTTTAGCAGTGGCCTTGACTTGAAAAATAAATCTCTAAGTTACTGTGCAGTAAATCTCAGAATCATTTCTCTTGCAGTTTATAGCAGAGCAAGTTGAAGGTGATAAAATTCTTATTAATGAGGAGTTCACAGTTTTATATGTGATTAAGGACATATACTTCTGGTTATTTATAAGATATGTTCAGATTTAAAAACCTTCATTATCATAAAATCAGCTATGACATATAAATTGATTGCAAAATCAGCCATGGTTCTTACACCTCTTCTGAAAGATAGATATATCATATTATGGTTTTTATAACATACATTTTTCACTTGTTGATGGCAGATAGTTGAAGTAAAAAACAACAAAACATTCTCATGAGAGCCTGAAAAATGTTTTTACAATAATGGAAACATGAAATACTCACTGTTGTCCACCTTGCTTTTTTCACATGGAGCTCATTCCATATTAGTACAGATAGAATTTCCTCACTTTTTAAATAGCTGCTAAATATTCTTTTATTTAGATTTACATAATATAGATAAATATTCATCCATATGAGAATGATTATGTGTTTAACACTTTTACTGCTATGAACAGTGATGTGTGGACTATCTGGGTGCACGTGTCATTGAGCTCATGGGTGAAGACTCTGCAGATAACTGTCTAGCAGTGAAATTGCTTGGTACTGGGGTCTTTTATTTTTGATAAAGATGGCCAAATCGCCCTTGAAATAGGTTGCATTTATTTATACTTTGACCAGGAGTGTGAGAAGGTACATCATTCTTTACATACGTATATCAAGCTTTTAGATTTTTAATAATCTGAGAGATAAAAGATGGTATCTATATACTTTTTTTCATTTTTTCTATTGTTGTTCAGTTACACTTGTACCACCTTTTCCCCCATTGCTCTTCCCTGCCCCACCCCCAGTCAAAACCCCCTATTGATCATGCCCATGAGTCCTCTATTCATGTTGCTTTGCTTGCCCTGTCCCCTTCTTTCCCCCATTACCCTCCTCCCCCTCCCAAGCACTTGAGATTATTTATATTTTATTTTCTTTGAATTCTCTCTTTTCTGTCCATTCTTGGATAATTGAAACTCTTTCCATATTGAAAAATCTATGATTTTTAATAGGATTTTCAAATATTATTTTTCTTTTTTTTCTTAGTGATATGTTTGCCATGAAGGAAATTTAGGGTCTTTTTTTTTACCTTTTCAGTTTATGAATCTTTTATTTTATGACTTCTCATTGCAGTTTCTCTCTCTCTCACTCTTATTTGTTTCCAGTGGTTTTATCTGGAATTAATTAATATGAGAGAGATACACAACCTGTTTCTCCTGATGGCTTCCCAGTCTTCTCAACCACATTTAATCTTGTTCTCCTGATTCATCATGCCACTTATATCATAAACTAAGTCTCATGTTTTATTTGGATTTATGTCTAAACTCTAATCTGTTTCATTGATCTTTTATGCATCAGAGCCACAATATTTTAATAATAGCAGTAGACTTACAATAAAATTAATTTTCATTCTACCCCCTCTTCTTCATCAGAATTTTTTTCTAAAAAAAATTTTTGTGCACATTTCTTTTTCCATATGAATTAAATAAGCAGCTTGATATGGGTCTAAAAATGTATTGGAATTGTATTTAAGGTTTGTGCATCAGTTTTCTTAAGTGCTATTTATTGGGTTGGCCAAAAAGTCTGTTATGTTTTTTTCCATAAAATAAAAGACACATTTTTCTTTCTTTTTTTTATTTTAATCATTGTTCAAGTACAGTTTTCTCCCTTTTACTCCCATCCAGCCTGCCCACCCATGTCTCCACACTTTCCTCCCATTACCACCCTCCCCCTAGTTTTTGTCCATGTGTCCTTTATATTTGTTCCTGTAAACCCTTCCCATTCTCCCCTGAAATTCCCTCCCCTCTCCCCTCTGGTCACCGTCAGCCTGTCCTCTATTTCAGTGTCTTTGACTATATTTTGCTGGTTTCTTTGTTGTTTAGGTTCCTGTTAAAGGTGAGATTATATGGTATTTGTCTTTCACTGCCTGGCTTATTTCACTTAGCATAATGCTTTCCAGTTCCATCCATGCTGTTGCAAATGTTGCAAAGGGTAGGAGCTCCTTCTTTCTTTCTGCTTTATAGAATTCTATTGTGTAAATGTACCATAGTTTTTTGATCCATTCATTTACTGATGGGCATCTAGGTTGCTTCCAGCACTTAGCTATTGTATATAGTGCTGCTATGAACATTGGGGTGCAAAGGTTCTTTTGGATTGGTATTTTAAAGTTCTTAGGATATAGTCCCAGCAGTGGAATTGCTAGGTCAAAAGGCAGATCCATTTTTAGTTTTCTGAGAAAGTTCCATACTGTTTTCCATAGTTGTTGTACCAGTCTGCAATCCCACCAACAGTGCCCTTTTCTCCACAACCTCTTCAACACTTGTTGTTTGTTGCTTTGTTTATGATGTCCATTCTGACTGGTGTGAAATGGTATCTTATTGTGGTTTTAATTTGCATCTCTCTAATAGCTATCAATATTGAACATCGTTTCATGTGTCTTTGGATCCTCTCTATGTCCTCCTTGGAGAAGTGTCTGTTCAAGTCCTTTGCCCATTTTTTAATTGGATTGCTTGTCTTATTAAAGTGGAGTTGTGTAAATTCTTTATATATTTTGGAGATTAAACCCTTGTCTGAGGTATCATTGGCAAATATATTTTCCCATACAATTGGTTCTCTTTTTATTTTGATACTGTTTTCTTTAGCTGTGCAGAAGCTTTTTATTTTGATGAGGTCCCATTTGTTTATTCTTTCCTTTATGTCCCTTGCTCTAGGAGACACGTCTGTAAAAAAGTTTCTGCATGAAATATCTGAGATTTTCCTACCTACATTCTCCTCTAGGACTTTAATGGTGTCATGGTTTATATTTAAGTCTTTTATCCACCTTGAATTTATTTTTGGATAAGGTGTAAGTTGGTGCTCTAGTTTCATTTTTTTTGCATGTAGCTGTCCAGTTCTTCCAACACCATTGGTTGAAGAGGCTATTTTTACTCCATTTTATGTTGCTGCCCCCTTTATCAAATATTAATTGACCGTAGAGACTTGGGTTTATTTCTGGGCTCTCTGTTCTGTTCCATTGGTCCATGGGCCTCTTTTTATGCCAGTACCAGACTGTTTTGATTACAGTGGCCTTGTAGTATAGTTTAGTGTCAGGTATTGTGATCCCTCCTACTTTACTCTTCTTTCTCAAAATTGCAGTAGATATTCGGGGTTGTTTATGGTTCCATATAAATTTTTGAAGTGTTTGTTCTATGTCTGTGAAATAAGCCATTGGTACTTTAATAGGTATTGCATTGAATGTGTAAATTGCTTTGGGTAGTATGGACATTTTAATGATATTAATTCTTCCAATTCATGAACATGATATATGTTTCCATTTGTTTGTGTCTTTTCCACTTCTTTCTTCAGTGTTATGTAGTTTTCTGAATACAGGTCTTTTACCTCTTTGGTTAGGTTTATTCCTAGGTATTTTATTTTTCTTTTTGCTATTTCAAATAGGATTTTTTTCTTGATTTCTGCTTCTGCCGTTTCATTGGTGGTGTACAGAAATGCCTTTGATTTCTGGATGTTGACTTTGTATTCTGCTGTTTTGCCAAATTCATTTATTAGGACAATCAGCTTTTTGGCCGAGTCTATAGGATTTTCTATGTATATTATCATGTCATCTGCAAACAGTGACAGTTTTGTTCCCTCCTTTCTGATTTGGATGCCTTTTATTTCTTTTTCTTGTCTGATCATTGTGGCTAAAACTTTCAGTACTATATTGAATAGAAGTGGTGAAAGTGAGCAGCCTTGTCTTGTTCCTGATCTTAGTGGAAAAGATTTTAATTTTTGCCCATTGAGTATGATGTTGGCTGTAGGTCTCTCATATATGGCCTTTATTATGTTGAGGAATGCTCCCTCTATTCCCACTTTGCAGAGTGTTTTTATCATAAATGGGTGCTGTACCTTATCAAATGCTTTTTCTGCATCTATTGATATGATCATGTGGTTTTTGTCTTTGCTTTTGTTTATGTGATGTATTACATTTACTAATTTGCGGATATTGTACCATCCTTGCATCCCTGGAATGAATCCCACTTGGTCATAGTGTATGATCTTTTTAATGTATTGTTGGATGAAGTTTGCCAGTATTTTGTTGGGGATTTTAGCATCAATGTTCATCAAAAAGACACATTTTTCATTTTCGCTAATAACTTTACTGATTTGATGTTTTGAGTATGTCAGCTGTCTCCCACTATTGAGGCCAGGGGTGCTGCTAAACATCTTCTAATGCATAAGACAGTACCAAAGCAAAGAATTGTTTGGCCAAAATGTCAGTAGTACCAAGAAACCTCACAGACCATTTTTGACATGTTCAATCAGTCACAGCATCTTCTCTATACATTGCATAAATCTATTTTTTGCCCTTCAGTTGTGTTTTTACCTTTCTTGAAATAACAAAGCATAATACACTGAAAATGTGTATTTTCTTCCATCTTCAATATTAAAATAGCTGCACAAAACTCACCAATTTTTCATAAGTATTTTTAAAATGCATACTGATATGACAGCTATCACAAATCTAACAAAATTTTTTTGAATGAAGTTAAAGACAATTAAACACAACTATAGCCATTGTGCAGAAAAAATGTAACAGACTTTTTGGCCAAGATTATATATATATAATTTCAGTGGGAGGCTATTTCATTGAATTCTGTGTTTTACTGACTTCATATAAATAATATGAAAGATTTTCTTTTTTCTATGTTTTAGAATAGTATTAATAGTATTGGAGGTACCTGCATTTTCAAATTTAAAATAATATTGGTTTATTTACTCCTTACAGAATGTTTTAATCTGTAATTAAGACTAGTACTTTTTCAAAGGTATATGAAAATGTGGACACAACCACTCTTCTAGTGTTTCCTCAATTTTTTTACCAGTTAGGATATTTATATATTCCACTTATCTAGGTCAGTTTTTAGTAATAAAGACATTTTTTCTTCTAGCTCATTTTAGGTTTACAGTAAAATTTAGAGGAAGAAGTAGTGATTGTGCACACATGTATAGCTACCCCCATTATCAGCATATTGACCAGAATGGTACTTCTTTTCTTTTCCTTTCTTTTCTTTTTTAAAGTTTATTTATTTTATTTTTTTAAGACAATGATGATCTTACATTGACACAGCATCATCACCCAAAGTCCAAAGTATACCTTAGGGTTGGCTTTTGTTATTGTGTTTTAGTGGGTTTGAAGAAATACATAATGACACATACCCATCTTTACAGTACTATGCAGAGGGTTTTCACTACCTTAAACTCCTCTGTGCTGCCTATTCATTGCTTCCTTACTCTAGCTCAGTTTGTGCACATTATATTTTCT
This sequence comes from Tonatia bakeri, assembly GCA_004024845.1. Taxonomy (NCBI): domain Eukaryota; kingdom Metazoa; phylum Chordata; class Mammalia; order Chiroptera; family Phyllostomidae; genus Tonatia; species Tonatia bakeri. The sequence continues at coordinate 12,918 of PVIA01001990.1, forward strand.
ACCTAACCGTATGTTTCATATGGATTTTCAAATTGCTGAGATTAATAGCCATCTCTTATTTCATTTCCTCTGTTGTTGAGATTATTTCCCCTTTCAACCTTATACACGTGCCTGCTTCTTCTGTTGTTTGTTGGGTATTCTAATGTATTTTTTAAAAGTCTCATATTTTTTATCTTTATTTTTTATTTATTTAAATTATTTTATTAATGTATTTTTAAAATTGGTTCTGCAACACTTCTGTGTTCAGTTATTTGCCTCTCATTTTTCTTTTTCATTTCTTTCATTATGCATTGTTTAGTTTCATTTTGCTCTTTTTCAAAGTTCTTACATAAGATTTTATAATTATTCAATAATTTTCATTTTCATTATTTTATAACTAAGACTTCAAATTTTCTCTTAAATCTGGCTTTAGCTATTTCTTATTTTCATTATCTGTATTTTCATTATCTGTATTTTCTAAATATTCTGTAATTTTATATTCATTTCCTCTAAATCACACATATCTGTACTGAATTGGGGAGATTTATTGAAGTTTTCTATATGGTCCAATACATGGTTAAGTCATCATTACTTCAAAAGAAGTTATTGTCTTGGTTTATAGGATATAGAAATTTATATTAATTACCTTGTTAGTTTTATTCTTTAGGTCTAAGATGGTCTTGATTATTTCTGGTCCACTTGCTCTCTTGTGAGCTGGGAAAGAAGAATTAAAAAACTCTATGACTGATGTGATTTCATCTACATTTCCTTATGTTTCCTATAGATTTTGCTTTATAAATTTAATGCTGTATTATTTACAGATATCATGACTGTTGAATCTTTAATAGGGTAAACTCTTAACACATTGCATACCACATAGAAATCACTAAGACATACACTAGGGACCGCATGTTTTGGGGCAAACTGCACATTATTTAAATCATCATAACTACAGATCATAATGCACTTTAGGTGTTGTTTTTCAATAATTATACTATTTTTATTTACAAAAACAATTCAACAACTAATTAAACAATTAAAGTTCCTAGTACTTTTTTAACATATGGTACTGCATAAAACATTTTCCTCTATGAAGAGGGACCATACAAAATTTACATAAGTATCTAGATTCACTCCTTTTTCCATGGCCTTCATTAGCTTTCCAGAGAGCCTTCATGGCTTTCCAGAGAGCCTTCGTTATTGTCATCCATTATCCAGTCTCTCACCACCACCACCGATAGGAGAAACTGTTCTTCATTTCCTCTTGGCTTTTACTGATAGTTTCTATTTCCTTTTTCATGTTGATATAGTTTGCAGTGAGCTCATTGTAGCTTCCCTGTAGTTTCTGGTAGCTCACTGTGAGCTCATTGAGCTTCCTGACAATCATCGCTTTGAACTCAGTATCTGATAGTTGAGTTGCCTCTATTTCATTTAGCATTCTTTCTGAGGCTTCCTCCTTTCCTTTCATTTGGAAATTGTTTCTTTGTCTTCCCATTGTTTGTGAGATTCTTCTGATAGCAGAAACTGTTTATACTTCATTTTTGCTTGTGAATTGAGGCATGCGGAACACTAGAAAACTCGTGAGCAGTCCTTAAGTTGTTAATCATCATTGAATGTCTTTGTTTTAGTTTAATGTTTATGGTCCCAAACATAACCTTGTTTAATATTAAGTTCATAACCCTTAAACTCCATTTATTTTCATTTCCTGGAATAGCTTTGTTTACAATTTTTATTTTTACCACTCTTTTTTTAAAAATATTTTTTATTTTAATTGTTGCAGTACAATTTTCTATCATTTTTGCCACTCTTAATCACTTCAAGTTCATCTCTTATGTACTACATATAACTATGATTTCTTTTAAGAATGTCTTTCTATCAATGGGTAATGGTATTTTTTAAATGATTATTTATAAGACTGATTTGTTAGGCCTAATTCTGTCATTATATTTTGTGTGTATTCCTATTTATTTAGATAAAATTTATCAGCTTTCCTCCAAATGTGGTGTTTAATTTAGTATTCTATCACTCCATCTCACTGCCTTCCTTCCTGTCTTTTCCTTCACACCTTTGGTTTATCACATTTTTATCAGCCCTGATATTTTTATTTATATCTTTTTATATACCACTACTTCTGTTACTTGAGTTATATGTAATACCTTTTGAATTCCCAGCTCTAAAAACAGAAAGCAGCATATATCTACTACCATCTCCTTCTTTATTCAAGTTTTGTGATTATATTATTTTTACATTTTAGAATCCTATTACCATAATGAATATGCTTGATTTTTTTCTTTACCCTAGTGTTAGACAGATTCAGTAGTCTATGCCATCTGCTGTTCTTATTCCATTATTCTTGTCTTCTGCTGAAATTTATCTTCTAAAATTTCCTTTCATGAAATTTTAAACTACTTAATGAAAGCTTTCTTGGAACACTATTTTCTGAGTTCTCATATATTCACATACTCTTTTCTGTGGCATTTATACTCAAGTGGTTGATTAGCTGGGTATAATATTCTTGGTCCATGCTTTTCCTGACATCTTCCTAGGCATCACTCTACCATGTGCTAGTTACATTTTCTGTTCTGGAGAATTCTGTGAACAGTTGATAGAAGAAAAACAAAGGAAAACTTAGTAGGGTGTCTAATGTCTAATCACTGGATTGTACACCTGAAACTGATATAATATTGTATGTCAACTGTAATTGAATTATAAGAAACTATTTATAGTAAAAAGTAATAAAATTAATCACCCCTCAAAAAACCCTCAAAACATAAGAATTTAATATATATGTTTTTTAGACTAAAAAACATTCAGTATACCAGTTGTATCTGAAAGAATTATTACAGCATAGCATATAGTAAAGGTATGTATTACTCTAACCCAGGGTGTTAGGAAAAATGTAATTTATTTTTAATATTATTTATAAAAATTTGAGCAAAGGTATAATTTCTTAGAAATATTCTATTTTCATATATGTGCTGCCAAACTGAGCACTATAAATATTCTAATAATTGAAGAAACATTGTAATATTTTAAATGTTATCTGGTAATTTTAGGTGATTACAAAATTACTCCATAAAATTTTTATTTCCTAAGGAGTCCAGAAATTTTGGTACTTCTGCCTCTAATAGTTTTTGAATGGAAGAATGAGTATGTCATAATCACTTCAGAAGAATTTCAAATTTAAGACAATTCTGTTCTACCACTCCTTGTCATCTCCATTTAAGAATCAGTAATTAAGTACAAAATGAAATATGGTCATGAGTGAAAGCAGGGAATCTTTTTGGGTAGATATTTCAAGGCAGGCTTCTTGATGAGCTGGATAGACCTTAGTCAAGGTACAGAGGGGAGAGAGTATGTCTCTAGATCCCTGGAAAATGGAATGTTGGTCAGAAAGTGTCACATAATTAGTGCCACTTGTGAGTCCCCTGTTTATAGTGTTTCTGCTTCTCCCAGCAGGTCTGAGATACACGTTGTGCACCTACCTTTGTCCAGAGGCAGTATTTTCTATTTGAAAGACCCAGACTTAGTAGGGTTGGCTTCAATAAAGTTATTTTTTGAGTCTATTATGTGATTAGAGCCCTTGAAACAGGCTGAGTTCTAAAACACATTTTAAATCTGATTTCCATTCACACTGGAAATGGGTTTAAACAAATCACTGAATATGCAATCCAGAGATCTCTTGAGGGTTTCTGTCAAGTGTGTACATAGGACTCTAGAGAAGCTGTGGGACAGAGTTCCCTTATGAGGACGAAAAGTTGAATTGGTTTCCATGAATCTTTTCCCAGACAGTATAAATTTTATTGCCCTGGGTGTGTTGGTGGGGTGGGAGAGTGTTTAATGATAGGTATGTGTATATTGTTTTAATAAAAAAGAGACACAGTTATCTCAATTATGGTACAGTTATATTTTAGATATTTCCTGTATGGGATTTTGTTCTAAAGTTTCCAAGGTCTATTTTTAACACACAGAGATTTTTAAACAGGAGCACATTAACCCATGCCTTTCAATATCTTATGACACCATATAGTCATTTCTAGTCTCTTTTTCCTAAGGTATAGCTAGATGTATGTTACATGTTTTAATTCTTCATTTTATTTAATAAACATATGTTGAATATTGTGAGTTAAGGAAACACAAGTAAATAAGATACCAGCCATACATTTCAAAAAATCAATGAAGGTAGAAACCAAATCCATGGGAATTTTGGGAAGTACCCAGAACTGAATGGGAGTTGTGTTTGGCATTTTCTAACCTTAGGGCTTCTTAAGCATCCAACTGTCTTCCCATTAAGAGGTCAGGCCTATGGCATGACCTCTATCCCATTCCTTCTAACCAGTTTGTCACCCAATACAAACAAAATTAAATATTTTTATTCATTGTAGATGCAGTTGATCATCTGTTTATAAATCTGGGGTTTGTAAACAGAGATTAGGGTCAAATTGTATCTCTGAGCTTATTAACTGTGACATTAGCCTCTCCATTTGATCTGTAAAACAAGAATGATATAAAGAGTCCTCTGAAGACTAAATATAATAATGTATGTCAACTGTATCTGAGAAGTAAAAGATTATTTTTAAAAAGACTAAATGAGGGAATACAGGTAAAGGACTTAGCAAAATGCTTTGCACATAATAATATGTATATGGTATGTATTCCTCTCAAAATTACTATTAATAAATTATAAACTCCTTAGGTATAGGAAGCAAGTTCTCTCAATTTTTAAGTCTGAGCATAGGGACAGTTCTTTGCATGAGACAGTAATTTAACAAATGTTTGTTCAGTGAGGGAATATTAGTAAATTTTAACTATGTAACTATTAGTTACAAGTAACTATTAGTAACAAGGTTACTACCAGCTGTTGTGATCTTAGGAGAAAACATGCTCTTTCAAGTTTCCAAGGACATGGATGTTGCTTCATTTCCTACACCCAACAGTACTACCTAAGGCACATAATGTCAATGCTGACTTTGAAAGACCTGAAGTTGCATGTTTATTGTATCATTGTGTATAATTATAAAGGAAAAAATACAAATGTCTATTAATAAGGAGATAGACAAATGATAATACATTCACCTTAGTGGAGCCATATAGAATTTTTAAAAAGATAGATCAACATACTGACTTTAAGGAGCACTACAGCATACTGACAAGCAAATGGAGCAAGATGCAAAACATACAACCACACACAAGATGATTCACTTATTTTAAAGCATATAAAATAACTGTCTATTCATTTATCCAGATATTCATTCATTTATTATTTCTATGCCTATATCTGTAAAAAAGGCTACTTACCCATTTGTATACATATATTTGGCCCTCTTTCTATATTTCCTTTGTAAACATGAAAAAAAAGTAATTCTGATGATACAAAGTAAACTGATAAAAATAAATGTGGTGGCTGTTAGAGTGGGCAAGGGAAAACTTCATCTGTAACACAATATTTTGAAAGAAAAAAAATTTAAGGAAAATTAAAATTTATTGTTTTTAAGCTGTATTTAATATTAAATAAGAAATCCATGGAGCTATCTCCTCGTTAAAAAATATTATACCCTTAGTAGTTTGCAAGTGAGAAAACCCTACTCAGACTAGCTTAAGCAAAACAGAGACTATTTGGCTTCCAGACTGGAAAATCTAAGTTGGTGTTATTGAGTTAGAATAGGCTAGATTTGGGGGATCAAGCAATGTTGTCATGTTCTCTCTGTCTTCCAGTTTTGCTTGCTCCTACTTAGCTTTGTTCTCATGCAAAATTTCCTTTTGGAGTAGCAAGGTAACATTCAGGGACCCCAGACATACATCTTACCATTTAGTTAACTCAGCAGTTAATAGCCTTTTCCTATAGATTTAGAAGAAAAGTTCAAGGGAACTCTGGTTGGATTATTTTGGGTCACATGTTTATTGTAGAACCAATCACTGTGGGCAGAGTCTGGAGCACTCAGCTGAGTCATATAGTTGGTATGAGAACAGTTGGACAGGAAATGTAGAATTGGTTGCCCTTAAGGAAGAATGGTTCTGTTTCCAGAAGAATGAGGAAGAAGAAGACATACAGGTCCAGGCAAAACAACCAATCTCCACTACTGCTATTTAAGGTTTACCCTGGAGCATAATTGAGCTCTAAGAGGAACATACTACTTACAAGGGAATTTCTACACTCAATAGCAAAAACAAAACAAAACTCCTAACTCAATTAAAAAATAGACTAAAGAATTGACAGACATTTCTCCAAAGAACACATACAACTAGCCAACAAGTATGTGAAAAAGTGTTCAATATCACTAATCATCAGAGAAATGCAAATCAAAACTCCAATGAGATATCACCTCATACCTATTAGGAAGATTTTTTTTTTTAAAAGACAGTATTTGTGAGGATGTGGAGAAATTGGAACCCTTGTGTACTTGGTGAACATGAAAATGATTCAGGCATTATGGGAATCACTATGGAAAGTTTTCAAAAAATTAAAAATAAAACTACAGTATGATCTGGCCATTATACTTCTGGATATTTATAAAAAAAAGAATGAAAATTGGGATCCAAAAGAGAACTTGAATATTTATTGTAGTGCTATTTCCAGTAGTCAAGAAGTGGAAATATGCATCAAAGGATGAATGATGAAAGAAACATGGTATATGTGAAATGCTGTTGAAAACTCTGTTCTTGCCAACACAGTAAAGAATTACAGATCAGCAAGTCAACTAGTATGCAAGTAGAGTTAGTATGTTCTCAAGGAAGAGAACAGGCCTTGCTGAAGGTAGCAAGAGAAGCACAGGGGCCTTGTCCTGAGGATTTGCATAATTTGTGGGGTGGGGTGAGGGTTAGTATGACATTAGAGAATGGTAATTACATAGTGATTAGCAGACATTGGTGGTGCTAACCGTGCATACTTTCCCATGAAGGACCTGAACACCTAAACACAGACGTATGTAGAGGTCTGTCCCCCAGGTCTTTATCTCCCACTCCAGGCAGCATCTGGTCATGTTGTGAAACAGTTACATAACCAGAGGCAATTAGTGAAACTTATTTTGGGCTGCTTTTCTGTTAAGAACAATGGATCCCCTCACACTCTCCCTCCACCTTCCTAATTTTCTAACTCTTACGTAAAAATACAGTGGAATATTATTCATCCTTAAAAACAGTAAATCATGCAATATGCAAAAACATGAATAAAACTTGAAGACTTTTTGCTAAGGGAAATAAACTAGTCACAGAAGAACACATACTGCATAATTCCATTTATGAGCTATCTAAAATGAACTCAGAGAAACAGAGTAGAATGGTAATTGCCAGGGACTTGGCTTTGGTATGGGAGATATGGGAATATATGGTCAAAGGGTACAAACTCCAGTTATGAGTAGGTGCTGGGGATCTAAGGTACAGCATGTTTAGTTAACTATATTATGCACTTGAAAGTTGCTGAGAGAATAGATCTTTAATATTCTCACTACAAGAAATATGGTAATAACATGAGGTGATTGGTATGCTAACTAACCTTACTGTGGTAATCATTTTGCAGTATATACATATATCAGATCTTCATGTTGTATACCTTAAACTTATGCAATGTTATATGCCAATTATTTCTCAATAAAGCTTGGGGGAAAATGAAAAGACATCTGAGGACATGTTTAAAAAATGAAACACAATTTGGTAACATTTTCTCTTACTCTGCCAAATAGACAAATATAAGGATAATTTATTAGTTAACTTTTCCTGAAAATGAAGACTTGACCTAAGTAGCAGACATATGCCTAAAAGAGTAAATGTGCACCTAACTTAGCATCATGGGATACATCAGACTCCACCTCATATGCTTCATGAAGCACCATGTTAATAGGCAGATTTTTCTTAGTTCTTTGGAATTTTTCAACAAACCTGATGAGCTGAAAGTATAATTTAGTAATGAGGGGGAATTAAAATGTTTAGTTTGTACTTTGGGATTATCTTTTTTTCTCATATCACATTCTAATGAGTTTGTAAGAATTTCCTTTGTTAAAATAAAACTTTAGATTCCATTGGAAAATATTAATCTGAAAATTAAATTTCACATTTTAAGACATGCTTCTTGCAATGCTTTTTTTCTGTGCATATGACTACAGTGCTATATTAGCAGTAGTATACTTTTTTGATTATACAAAAGAAAAATTAGGATTCTACATAAGAAAATAGACTTCAGAAAGTCTATTTTGTCCATTCTTCATGTTATCTCTATTTTCTCTTCTGAGAAATTCAAATTATTTCTGCAGGGTATCTCCAAGTCTTCATCAGAGTTTATTGGGGCTTTTAGAGTGCTCTGAGTAAGCACAATGTAATGACGTGGTATTTTCTGCTTTCCCACTTACAGAGTATTCCAGACTCTTCTCAAAGTTCCATATCTAAGCACCCCTAACTGCAAAAAGGAAAAAGTAGCAGAAGCTCTTGCCTGAATGCTCACATTCACTCTTTCTTCTATTGTTCTCGTTGTTGTGTCTTAGCTCTGGGGACATTACCCTATCACGCTTCCAAACGGAGCTCCATCTGGAATATAAGGTAGCATGTACATTTCCTCTTATTTTTATATCCTTTCTGACTTCACAATAGTCTGAAGGGCAAGTGACCCCTTAACTCTTTGTTCTTATTTACAATTATAATAAGAAATGATTTTTCTAGTTTCTCTTAGAATAATATTAAAAGCATTTCATAATTTGTGATTTGCTATGAAGTTTCTTTGTTAGACTAGTAACTAAATGGCTATTTATGGAAACAATTTTATCCTGTTATAACTTTTTAGATAATTTACATTTTTTTTTGGTGACATAGCTATTTGAAACTTATAAATATAAATCTGGGTTGTCATGGATATGTACATGCAGAGGCTTACTTACTTTATCAATTATTACAAAACTACTTTTAGTATATAATGTAGTTTAGCCAAAAATACTGATATTGTAATTGAGATTTTTTTCACTAAGGTTATTTTATTTAGCATATTGTTCCTTTATTTTCTTTTTCCTCTAAAGACTCTTTATTGCCAAAGGGAACAGTTTAAACTGTGTCAAAATGATCAGCAGTCTAGGGTGACTTTTGCTCCTCTTCCTTTCTCCTGCTGATATGTCAAGTAAGGTTTATATATAACACCCAGAATAATGCTTATTATAATGTGTTAGACCAACTCACTAGGGAGCTCATAGAAATCTAATTGACCCAGAGGGGAGAAATAAAAAGTAAAACCTTAACACCCTCTAAGAAAAGTCCTAAAATATCACTGTACTCTGCCTATTTTAAAGACATAACAACCCTGGCTGGTGTGGCTCACTGGACTGAGAACCAGCCTGCAAACCAAAGGGTCACAGGTTCAATTCCCAGGTACAGCCTAGGTTGTGGGCCAGACACCCTCCAGTTGGAGACATGCAAGAGGCAACCACATACTGATGTTTCTCTCCCTCTTTCTCCTTCCCTTACCCTTTCTCTAAAAATAAATAAATACAATCTTTAAAAAATGATATTATAACAATTACTAAGTATAGGTTAGCAGCAAAAAACTGACTCATAGCTAAAAATGAAGGTCAATGAGAATAGATGGGCGAAGGGGTGGAACCAGACATAGATCAGGTGTCTGTGAGCAGACGGTTGGATGAAAGGAGTTGAAAATGCTTTGTTTTGTTTTTGAGTGGGCCAACACTGGGCGAGACTGAAATTAATAGAAAGTACTGCTTCTGCTGGGTACACAGAATCAAACCTGAGTGATAAGAAGTTTAAAAGTCATGAACATTACAAATTTAGAACTTTCCTATTCATCTATTCATTTTCTTGTACTTTTTCTCTGCTATAGAGTAGCCATAAAGTAAAGGATATTTTTTGAAACTAAACAAATTATATATATATTTAAAGGCAGCTTTATTAAGTACTGTAATATTTAATGGGACAAAGTTCTACCAGTGGAAAAACATGAAACTGCTGTGAAGACTATAGTATTTATATAAAGTAACAGAATCTGACAGTGCATGAAAAATGCATCTTCACATAGGCAGAAGAGACGACTTTAATATAAATTGCCAGATAAGCTTCTCTTTATAAATCAGTGAAAACTAAATCTGAGGATGTTACCTTTGTTACAGTTAACATACTCAGATGAGTGTGGTTGATGGATTTTGATCATCTGATTCAGAATTAAATTTCAAATGTTAGATTTTTACCTTAGGTTAAATTATATATAACATATATATTATAATTATATATAGATATATAATATATATAGATATAGATATATAGTGTGTATATGTGTAGAATAATTTAAAAAGTCATAAGTAGCCTAGCATCTTAATCATGTTAAGAATCCAGTGTATGTTTACTGGAGCTGAATGAATTTTCAAATGTCATGGATCACCGAATTTTTGGTGTTATGAATTTGACAGCAAAATTAAAATGTCAGCATAAACTATCCCACTATTTAGATGTCTAAATAGTTTAAGAGTCACAGACAGGGATGGTTATTTGGCACAAGCAATTCTAGTAATTTCTGCATGCTCTGTTTCTTTAGAGAAATGAAGAGGCAGCTTGGTGAATACTAAATAAAAATTATGCAAAAGAACCATAAGCTAATCCAACAGCATTGATCAAAAAGATATAGGTGAACTCTAAAGAACTTGCAGTTTAGTGAGGAGATGGGCACGCAATGTGATCATTTCTGTAATGGAAAGGCGGTTCACAGAGTTGGAGAGTCAGGGGGAGCTGCACACAGGTGTCGTAACATTTGAGCTAGTCCGGAGGATGACCATGAGTCTGCTAGGTGAACTGGGAGAAGGGCAACAGAAGAGGGGAATAGCAGGTCCACTTATGCCTTCAGCCTATTTCAGTGCACATTGGCTCAAATTACAACTCTGCATTGCTTAAGAACTTCCTCTGGGTACAGCTGAAGTGCTGGTGTTAACACCTCACCTCTCAGTAGCCCTCAGCCAGTGACTGACAGGAGTTGGTATACAAATTCCCTGGCTCCCTATGCTTTCAGATAAGATAACTCTGGGGAGCAGGTAAGCATGTTCTATATCAGGTCCCACAGCATCCAGGTTCTGTGACACTCTAGGTGTTCACTCTAGTAGCTTAATAACACATTTCTCATTGTCTTTTCCCTTCCAGTACCAATTCTACTTCCTTTCTGTGTTTCCTGGAATAATGACCAAACAGACCACTTGCACTCAAGGTTTGCTTGGGGGAGAACTCAAACCAACCCCAGACCTTTAAGACATTCAAGCCATTTCAGATGAGTGGCTACCATGTGCACATGGGTTTTAAAGATGCCCAGTCAAGAAATTACTCAGCTCCAGCCCCTCTCTTGAGAAACAGGTGAACAGATGTCCAGAGACATTGATGCCTACCTAGTCCAGTGTCACACAAAGAAGAGAGGGAATTCTACCCTCTGGATTCCAAATTTAGTGTTCTTGATATTATTAGACATGGCAAAATTCTTTGTGTAACAGATAAAGATTATGATAGAAACACTGCAGTTTTGACAAAAACCTTTCTGCTTAGTTTTGAAGACATTGAGATCTTATATACTGGCCTTTTTGATGATATTCTTTATCGGCAAGGAGCTTGGCTATGTTATAGGTCCAGTGAATGGAATTTCAGAAACAATTAAAACCAGTAGAGTAATGAAGTGTTGAAAATGTTCCTATGGAGGAAGAACATTACATGGGAAATCAAAAGGCCATGACAAGGTATCAACAATTAGGATTTTTCAAGATGACAAAATCTAACAGAATTATTGTGCAAACATGAGTGAATGTGGTATGGGAAAAATGTATTAAACCTATGAAATATAATAAAATGTATGTGATAGTAATATTAATTCCATTGTTCAAGGCCTCAATGATATGTTTCAAACACTGTCATGTTTTGTGGTAGATTCAATCACGTTATACATGTAATCTCATTAACTCAGATTATTCTAGGGTTTTGTTGAGTAGCCCTTTTAACCTAATAAATAATATATAAAAAGGATATTCAGGAACTAAAAGGTGAGTTAAGAAAGATCTGCATTGAAGTCATTAGTAAAAGAATAGAATCAGAAGACAAAGTTGTAAGTTACATCCATCCGCCCTAATTTAAGAACTAAATATTGCCCTAGTCAGGTGGTTCAGGAGGTTAGAGCATCATCCCCAACACAAAAAGACTGCAGATTCAATTCCCAGGCAGGGCATGTACCTAGGTTGAGGGCTGGGTCCTGGGTCAGAGCATGTACGAGAGGCAACTGATTAATGTTTCTCTCTCTCTGTGTGTTTCCCATTCCTCTCTCTCTAAAATCAATAAATATATCCTTGGATGATAATTTTAAAAATAATAATAAATAAAAAATAAATGTTCACAGCTTGTTACTGTAATTTTAAATGTTAAAATTCATCTTAAGAATTCCAGTATTTTTGTGCTTATATTAAATGCTTAAAATATTTGTAAGTTTCGAAAGTTTATCAAAATCCTACTCAACTAGATGCTGTTTATAAAGACTTCTGAAGCTAAGAGTATTGATAAGTTATAATATTGAATACATTAATATAACTAATTAAATTATTGAAGGTGGAGTACGATCAGAAGCTTAAGGATCTGCTAACAGTCTAGCTTTTTTCTAGGTTTTTTTTTTTTATTCCTCACCTGAGGATATGCTTATTGAGTTTAGAGAGAGAGAGAGTAATAGAGAGAGAGCAAGACAGACAGACAGACATCAATGTGAAAGAGAAACATGGATTGGTTGCCTCTTGCACATGCCCCAATTGGGAATCAAACCAACAGTCGTTTGGTGTATAGGACAATGTTCCCACCGAGCCACTGGCCAGGCCAAATTTTTTTGAGTTTTTTGTATCATGTTTAATATACTTGATTTGGAATTTATAAATATAAAAAGGTAAAGATGGGATATGTATGATATTAATATTTCAATGTGAATGAACACATGACAAATGAACTAGACATCAAGAGTCTTATCTACCTACCTTTGAGTACGGAAACTAATTAAATTTGAATGTGATATGGCCCAGCTCAGGCATGCCCCTTGTGAATTTCAAGATACCCCAGACAGAGCCAGTTGCTTTATTCTTCTGCTAAAATCATAGCTTGTTCACTATATGTATTTATACAGTATATTAACATACAGTGTTTCATGCATTAGTACATGTGTGACTCAACTATTCGGCACTAGTCCTTGCTACTTATCTCAGGGCCTGACACACAGCAGAAGCTCAGTAAATGAGTGTGTGGGATGAATGGATAAATGAATGAAGTAATATTGGGTTGGCCAAAAAGTCCATATGGATTTTTCCATAAAATAAAAGACACATTTTTATTTTAACCGATAACTTTATTGATTTAGATATTTTGAGTATGTCTCAATTCGATCACTATCAACTTCAATTGGCCTACCTGACCATGGAGTATCATCCAGTGAGAAATCTTCAGCATGAAACTTCACAAACCACTTTTGACATTTTTGATTAGTCACAGCACCTTGTCCATACACTGCACAAATCTTTTTTTGCATTTCAGTTGCATTTTTGTCTTTCTTAAAATAATAAAGCATAATATGCCAAAAATGTCACTTTTCTTCCATTTTCGATATTAAAATGGCTACATAAAATTTCACCAATTTTGATGTTTTATTTTAAATGCACGCTGATATGACAGCTGTCACAATACAATCTAACAAAATTGTTTCAAATCAAGTTAAAGACAACTAAGTGCTACTAGAACCATCTTATGGAAAAACAACAAATGAACACTTTGGTCAACCCAGTATGTTTAGAGCACTTATTGGGAAAAGTTATAGGTCTATTGGTTTTAAAGGTACTGTGACATTTAAATATTTTTAAACATTGTTACAGGATAGGATAAAGAACCAAACTTGGGCGAATGTCAGGATACTGTATAAGGAAGGAAAGGAGGAAAAAGGGTTCTTCTTTGTTCTAAATTGGAACAAATTCGAACAAAGAAGAACCCATTCCATTTGGAAATAAAAGACAATGTAGAGTAGGCATTAAGACACTGAACACAAAGTGCCTGGGTGAAAATTGTGTCTGATTCTTTCTAGCTGTGGGTTTGAGCAGGTCTGCTTTTCTGTCCTTCCATTCCTTCACCCATATTTTGCTTCATATTACTGTTTTATTCTATAGCATAAGAATGTAAATAACAGAAAACCTAGTAGTTGCTTAAATAATAAAAGCATTTGATTATCTAGTATAGGTAGAAGTCTTAAAGGCAATAGATTCCAGATTGGTTCAGCAGCTTAAGACATGAAACCACTGGGCTGCCATGCCTGTCTTCTTTTGGCCTCTCACGCAGGGTTTCACGGTGATGACTACAGCCCTAGACATCTTGTTCTCAAGTGACAGCATCACAGAGGTAGAGACAATTGGAGGGACAGTAAGTGGCTTGGTGCCTTTCTCATTTTTCAGGAAAGGAAATCTTTGCCCAAACCCCTCATCATTTCTTTCCCTTATTGACCAGAGCTGATGGTAAGGGAGCTTAGATAACAAACATCTTATTTTTAGCTTTTCTAGCAGAAGGACAACAACTACATCGTCCAGTTGGGTAGCCAGCCAGGAATATATGTCCCTGCTATTAAAAGAATTATTACTGGTTAGCAACATGCTTGGCATAGGTTTGATATTGTTATTATCAAATACTCACTATTTGATAACTATTACTATTATTATAACTACTATATACTCCACTGAAAAGAATCATTCCAGTACAAATTAAGGTTTTCTGTGGTAAAATATGATACTTCCTATCACATGCAATCATTGTATAAATTATTTGTAAACTCAGTCATTACTATAATACTATTACCCTTTTAGTATTTTCATCTCTACCCTCATCCTTTCTTTATCCAAACCCCCACTCTATTTTTGTGCAAATTACCATCAAAGAGAAGGAGTTTGCTCTTGTTTTCAGGGCTAAAGTGATAAACAATAGGTTTTTTAAAAAATATCAATTAAGATAAAGTTTTCTGTTTTAATTATTTTCAAAATATCCTTAGGAATTAATGTTAATTTTTACCTCAGAGTTTCACAACTTATAAAATTTTCACTGCAGAAAACCCTCTTGAGATAATACCTTGCCACACAGCCATTTCTGTGTGGACGATACAGCTAGCGGGAAAACTCATCTAATGTGCTGTTCCCATCAATTTAATCTTTGAGGACATTGCTTATTTCAGTTACAACGTGAATTGTGGTGAAAGAGGGCAGCATTTTGGGAAGATAAAATAGCACGTATTCAGGGAATCGAGTAAGAATATCAAAGAGGTAAATAAAACAAATGAAATGAAAAGTAACCTCTAGAGAGGAGAAAGATGAAAGTAAACTCTACAGTGAAATTTGTTATGCTGGTAAATTAAGAGACCCCCTGTAAATGCACTAATCACAAGACTTTATATTATACAAGTTATATAATAGTGTAGTCTGCAAAGCCAGGAACCTTGAGCAATAATATTTTCACATTTATAACTGAAAAAATAATCACATTTTAAAAATCTGTGGGGTTTTTTTGTATTGAAGCAATCAGAATATACGTGACTGTTTGCAATGTATGTCATTGATATACTGGAAAGGAACAGAGGGCCAATTGGAGAAAAGGAGACTCTCCCCAGGGAAACCAGATGTGATTTCCACCTAATAAATAGTTAACATATTGGGAAATTGAGACTATAATCCTATAATCTAAACCTATTATTTTGCATATGTTGTAATCTGTTTTGTTTTTAAACAAGACAAGCCCTATTGAGTTGAAATTTACATACCATAAAGTTTACCCATTTACAGTATACAATTCAATCTTTGGTCCCTTATTTTTAAGTGAAGCAAGCAAGCTGAAAAATAAAGATAAAAGAAAAGAGAGAAGGCTTAGAAGATTCTAATTTTCAATTAAGAAGCTCAGCCAAATACTGAAAAAATCATTTGGAGGACATATTTTAGTTTAAAACCTGAGAACTAGCTAAAAGTAATATTCAAGCACCGCATGGCTCTCCATTTTCTGCATTCAGGTATCCTTAGTGCGTGCACAGGATCACCCACCTGTGAACAGGAAAGCACCAGCTCTTCTTCTCAGACATCTGGCTTCAAACACACACAAACACAGAGAGGGAAAGCTGGGTGGAGAAAGATGGCAAAGAAGCCTTTGATAGGGAAAAAGTTGTGTGACTTTGAGAAAGGAGGTTTTGTTGCTATGGGTCATTTTTTTTTTTTATTTCTAATACTCCCTCGTCACAAATTGCTATTGTTTATTGCTAATTGCAAAAATTTTAAACATATGTTGTTTAAATAATGTAAAAATGTTACTTTCCTTAAAAAAATACTTGAAATGTATCATTCAACCTTGGAGTTTCCTTTTGGATATTTTGCAGATATTTTGGATATTTGGGATATTTGGGTATCTTGCATCTTTTCTGTGTGAGTCCTCCATTGACACATCAAAATAAAGGATTAAAGCTCAAAGTCATATGCTCTTCCATCAGGAAATTAAAGGGAAGTGAGATAAGAACCATGTTTTATTTCCAGAAAAAAGATTAAAATAATTGAAATTGTTCAGCCAATTTAGCAAAGTTTACGTTGACACAATTACCAAATATATTGTCTATAATCCCACCAATGAATCTTCAGAACTCAGTTATCATTTCTTCATGTTAAATGTATTATGCTCAAGCAAGCTTCTCCTAAGTATTTACTTAAGTATTTAAGGTCATCTGTTTACTTGATATTTATTAGATTATTAGTTTGGGGGGATATCAGTTCTTTCTACAGGAAAGAAGCAATATCAGACATAATGAGTTTTTGATCTAGTTGAAGCATGAAAACAGTGGCACATTATTTCTTTGAAGTAATATCTTTTTCTACTTTGTCTCTTTTGTGTATACTTCAATATTTTTTATTAGTTTTAAGGAAAAACCACAACTTAAAAAATAACTTTTGCATTTTTAAGCACGTGATTGAAATATTATGTTGACTTCAACTCTTTACCTTTGCTTTGCACCTAGGGGTTAAAGAAATATTTGATGTAAACCACTAAAAAAAAGAATTAATATTTGTTTCCTGTAATTGACTAGATTTGCTTTTCTTCCTCTAGTCTTGCCCCTCTCCAATCCATTTTCAACACAAATATGAGAGTAATTTTCTAAAACACAATCCTGATCACATTTATTCCCACATTTGAAAACCTCAGTGACCTCCCGACCCCATCCAATTTAATGATATCGAACAAGCATCGCAGTTCAAACAATCATCATCCACCCCCATGCAAAACTCCTTCCTGTCTTTAAAAATTATCATGGGTCTCATAGTTCTTTACTTTACCAGAGTTGTTCTTACTAAGCAGAATGCCTTTCTCCCATTTCTATGGTGAAATTGACTAAATTCCTGTGCTTCCAGAAGTAGCTCAGAAATTGCCTGTCTCCCAAAGCCCCAGATGGAGAGGCCACTCCCAGATGCTCCCCTGACTGTGCTCCCTTTAGCTTTTTGAGCATATTTTCATCCAGACCTGGATTAAGGAGCACACCTGGTAGCACCACCTGGTCCCTGTTCCGTAACAGGCATTTGAATTTCTTTAGACATACCATAATACCACTGGAGATGTCCTAAGGAAGAGGATATTAAATTTTTTTAGAACTCCTCTCAACAAAACTATAGTGTGTGGTTGGGGAAGAATGAATTGAAAAGTAAGTAGGGTCAAAGAGTGAAAATCCCCAGGAAGTGGGTTCCAAACACAAGAAGGTCTTCTCCCTTCTCTGGTGGAAGAGTCTGGATCTCCATGACACATTTGCATTGCCAGATGGAGTTTCCATGTACAATGTCAGTGCTGAATGACTTGGGGCAATAGAGGAGAGCCTAGGCCTACCAATGCTTTTTGTAATAGTTTATTTTTTATCATATTTTTTCCATTACTATTTATCCCCCTTATACTCTCTTCCTCCACCCACCCCTCTTCCTCCTCCCACTCCCACAATCATGAGTCATTTTACTTTTTTGTTCAATCCTTCTACCCCACAATGCCACCTATAAGAGCTGTCAGCCTGTTCTCTGAGTCTGGCTCTATTTTGCCTGTTAGTTTAGTTTGTTCATTAGATTCCATATATGAGTGAAATCATATTATATTTGTCTTTCTCTGACTGGCTCATTTCACTTAGCATAATGTTCTCCAGGTCCATCCATGCAGCCACAGAGTAAAATTTTCTTCTTTTTTTATAGCTAAGTAATATTTCATTGTGTAAATGTCCCATAGCTGTTTTATCAACCCATCTACTGTTGGATACTTGGGCTACTTCCAAATCATGGATATTATAAATAATGCTGCAGTGAACATAGGTATGCTTACATTCTTTCTACTTAGTGTTTCAGTTTCTTTTGATGTATTCCCAGAAGTGGAATTGCTGGGTCATAACGCAATTCCATTTTTGACTTTTTGAGGTATTTCCATACTGCTTTCCATAGTGGCTGCCCCAGTCTGCATTCCCAACAAAAGTGCATAAGGGTTCTCCTTTCTCTACATCCTCACCAGCCCTTGTTTGTTGATTTATTGATGATGGCCATTCTGACAGGTTCAAGGTTCTAGCTTATTATGATTTTAATTTGCATTTTTCTGATGATTAGTGACATTGAGCACCTTTTCCTATGTCTATTGGCCATCTGTATGTCCTTTCTGGAGAAGTGTGTATTCAGATCCTTTGCCCATTTTTAAAATTGGATTATTTGGGTTTTGGGGTTTTTTTTTCTTTATTTTGGTGTTGAGTTTTACAAGTTCTTTATAAGTTTTGGATATTAACTCCTTATCAGATATATTGGCAAATATGTTCTCCCATTTAGTGGGTTGTCTTTTTATTTTGTTACTGTTTTCCTTTGCTGTGCAAAAACTTTTTAGTTTGATGTAGTCCCATTTGTTTATTTTTTCTTTTGTTTCCCTTGCCTGAAGAGATACATCAGAAAAAAAATATTGCTATAAATAATGTCCAAGACTTTGCTACCTATGTTTTCTTCTAGGATTTTTATGGTTTTGAATCTAACATTTAAGTCTTTAATCCATTTTAAATTTATTCTTGCGTGTGGCATAAGAAGCTGGTGTAGTTTAATTTTTCTGCACATATCTGTCCAATTCTCCCAACACCATTTTTTGAAGAAACTATCTTTATTCCATTATATATGCTTGCTTCCTCTATCAAATATTAATGAACTATAAATGCCTAGCTTTATTTCTGAGCTCTCTATTCTATTCCATTGATCTGTGTCTGTTTTTATGCTAGGACCATGCTATTTTGATTACTATGACCTTATAATGTAGTTTGATATTAGGTAGTGTAATTCCTCCAATTTTGTTCTTCTTTCTCAAGATTGCTGTTGCTGTTCAGGTTCTTTTGTGGTTCCATATAAATTTTTGAAATATTTGTTCTAGGCCTAGCAATCCTTTTTTTAAGGAAAAATCACTTATTTATTTTTAGAGAGAGGGGAAGGGAGGGAGAAAGAAAGGGAGAGAAACATCAATGTGTGGTTGCCTCTTGTGCACCCCCTACAGGGGACTTGGCTCACAGCCCAGGCATGTGCCCTGACAGGGAATCAAACCTGCAACCATTTGCTCCACAGCCCACAGCTTAATCCACTGAGCCACACCAGCCAGGGCTAGGCCTAGCAATCTTAAATCATTCAGGACGTGACACTCAGCCACTCCTCCAAACTAAGATCAAAAGGATTAAACTTTCTTGAGCCATTAGCTAAAGAAGTTTTGTTTTTAGCTTGTCTGGGAGGCTGTCCTGTACAATTCTATCTTTAGCCTAGCACTTACCATACTATGTGAACATCTTGTTTTCTCAAGTAATTTGTTTATGTGTTCCATCACCCTGTGAATTATATTTTAATCTCTGTGTACCCTTAGCACCTGGCATAGTGCTGGATACCTAGTAGGCATTTAGGACGAATTGATTAGATTAACAAATCTGCAGTTAGTCTGGCCAATGTTAATTAAATCTCTTTTAAATAGTCTTTATAAGTTTGCTAAAATCTGAATTTCATGATCAGGCTGCAAGTGTGGCATCAAATAAATTCCAGTCCTAGATTAATATATTTATGTAACTCCTCAGCAAATAATATATGACATTTGTATTTTATACTAATAGCTCCAGGAATATTTTACTCTGCTGAGAAAAT
Source organism: Tonatia bakeri (assembly GCA_004024845.1). Classification (NCBI taxonomy): domain Eukaryota; kingdom Metazoa; phylum Chordata; class Mammalia; order Chiroptera; family Phyllostomidae; genus Tonatia; species Tonatia bakeri. The sequence continues at coordinate 33,053 of PVIA01001990.1, forward strand.
AAAACATATCATCTAAAATTTGCTGATTTTTTTCCTTTTGCTTGAAGATAAGCATGTGCTCAGGTATGTCTAGCCTTGACATTTCATAGCATACACTCCCGTGGCATGCCAAATTTCTCTATTTACGTCTGTGATTCCACATGGCTCTTGGTGAGTTTATTAGGCTGCCCTGTTACCCAGAACCCTTTAGTAAATACTAGGCAATGTTCACTTTCTATTCAAAATAAGTAATGCTACAAATGTTTTATTAGTGGCATACTGGAAATGGATGGAAACAATCTATGGGAGGAAATAGTCTTAAAATGTAAAAGGTTAGTTTTGGAAAGAACTCAACAAAGCATCAGTACCACTATCCTAAGGTCCAGAGGAATGAGGAGCCTGACGAAGTTCCACTGCTCCTTAGGGAAACAGCCTGGAGAAGAGTCCAGTTGCTGTGGCACCTGAACTACTCCCGGTCTACGTCAACATGTTTCAATGGCTTCTTATCGCTCTTCTCTCTGCCCTTCCATCAGAACTGAAGGTAACAGATGGCAGGCTTTGCGTAACAAGAATAGGAAGCTGAAGGGTGACTGAGAATTTACTGTCCCGTGTATGGGCAAGATGCCAAGAAAGGTGAATTTATGAATCCAGAAGTAAATTTTTTGCTCTAGGTGAATGCTTGAGGAGTCACTAAAATAACTCAAGGATGCTAAAAGTTATCATAATTGATAATTCCATAATTTTTGGACTTAGGTATGTTCCTATAAGGTTGTATTTATGTTTCGAGTTCCTTTTGTTGACTTTCTCTTTCTATGTCTGCCTGTTGCCCATTTTTCCTGTTGTGAAGATTTCATGAGTTTTCAAATTGAATTTTTTCCCAATTGGTTTGGTGCCAGGTTGACAGGTCTAAAAACTGTTCTCTATTTTCTGGCTACCAGTCCAGAGAGTTCAGTTCAAGACATTGGCTCTGATTTTCAAAGTCTCTAGTGGCTTAGATCCTGGGAAACCCAGAAATCTATGTTACATTTACTCAGGATCCTGTCAGTAATTTAGCATTCGATTTACTCATTGCTTTTGCCAGTCAGTTTGGAGGCAGAGGTCACTGTCACATTGAATGCTGCAGGACTGCATCTACAAGAGCTGGTGCAGACAGAGACATCAAGGCCTTAAGATCCTTTCATCTATGGAGATAGTATTTGTGAAAAAGAAAAACCCTTGATAATATTTGAAAATATGAAGCAACATGCCTCATTTAGAACAGATTGTGGTCTATATCATGGAACAGAAGATTCCTGTTTTCACAGTTGCAGTTTCAGAAATTTTATCAGACCATTTCTATGGGTCTATAATAAAAAAAAGTAATATAGGATTGCAGTTTGGTTAAGTATCAGTAAGGAAATTTTAGTCAAAGTATTTAAATTATGATGACATAAATTGAGAGAGACAGGCATGCGTGCAGGCTTTCATAGATAGTAGACAAAATAACATGGTCACGTAGGAAGGAGAATGGACAGAGATGGTGTCGAGCGCTGGTAACTGCCCATGGAGCAGTTACAAGAATGTTTATCTGAGCTTGGGTTGAGGATGGCCTTTCAGTAGCAAACCATCTAAGTTTGGAGCCACAAAGGAAATGATGGCTACATTTGAATGTATACATATTTTTAAAATTTGGTAAGTGAGGAAAGTTTCTTATGAGTAAAAATTTTTTATAAGAACATAAACAAAATTAAAAGACAAATGGAAAACTGTAAAAGTACTAGCAACTCATGACAATTGATTAATGTCCTAAGCATAAAAAGCCTCTTATGAATTAATAAGAAAAATAAAATTCTAATGGAAAGATGAAGTAATTTACTAGAAAAATTACCAATGGCCACAGGAAAATGAAACTTTGTAAGATACCAAATAAAAATATTTCTTTTTCTGTGAAAAAAAAACTTGGCCTAAATTTAATTTAAGTTAATGATATGTCTTGTATTGTCAATGATTCAGTAATATGCACATTTTTATATACTTCTGAGGGGCATGTAAAATGGTACAACATTGCTGTATAGCAATTTGGAAATAACTATCAAGAGCCTGAAAAAAGATTTATGACTCATGAACTAATTATTTTTTCACCTTAAATTTTGTCTTAAGGAAATAATCAGAGAGGTTCATAAAAAAGTATGATCAAGTATATTCATAAGAACATTATTTATGGCAAAAACAGAAGCAGGTTGATGATCTCACAGTAAATAAAATAACAGAATTCTATATAAACATGTAGCATTGTATTTTCTAAGATTATTCAATAACATGGAGATTAATTCATAATATTATAATCATATTAAATTATATATAAAGCATGATTTCTAAAATATATGATGAAATTTCCAAATATCACATCAATAGTTATTATGGGTAATGGAACTATAGGCAATATTTACTTACCTACACTTTTATGAGTTTTCACAATTTTCCATATTGAAAATTCTCTTTGTTGAAAAGTTGCTGTTTTATAATCAGGAAAAAAATAGTAAATATATTTTCCTAGCTTTAGTACATTAAAAATTCACTGATTTTGAGTGTCTATAAAATGGAGAATAGCCTTCATAAAGGCATGTTCTGGTACTGAGTTAATCCCTCAATAAACTGCCAGCCCGGCAGACATTTGAGAACAGGCCAGCCTGTCACACTTGGTAAATGACGGAATTCTCCAGCCTGAGTTATTTTCAGGTTGAAGTCCTGAGATTCATAGTTTCCCCTTTTCTCCTTTCTCTCTTCTGTTCCAAATCCCTCTGTGTTTAGAGCTTGGTCTCTATTAGAAGGTTAGAACATTGTCCTTTTATTAATTTTTTGATATCTAAATAAATAATTCTTTGATTTTCAAGGCAATGGAGTTAAGTAGTTGAAAACAAGAAAGCACTGAAAAAAATATCAGCATGTTCTTACTAGTTTGCAAATAAGCCCTAGGCACCATAAGACACCTTCAAGTAACTTGAAAGAACAGGCTGACAGTGACCAGAGGGGAGAGGGGAAGGAATTTCAGAGGAAAAGGGTGAAGGGTTTGCAGGAACAATTATAAAGGACACATGGACAATAATGGGGTGGGGATGGAAATGGGAGGGAGGTGGGGAGGGTTGGGGCATTGGGCTGGGATGGGGGGAAAGGCAGAAAACTGTACTTGAACAATAAAAATTTTAAAAATGTAAAAAAAAAAGGATATAACAAACATGTCTAAGTCATTCACTGATCATTTATTTATTCCAAAGTCACAAAATTTTGGTTGAGTTTTTATCATGTTTAGACATTCTGAAGGACCTAGGGTACAGTTGATAACTGCCCTAACAGAAATTACATTCAAGCAGGAGATGAAGAGCTAAAATAAAAGACCCAGCTATTTAATAGTGACAGGCTCTTATAAGTGTAAAAAAATTCCAAGAGCTGCAGTGGCTGATGGAATCAAGAAAGGGTTCTCTGGGAAGATTACACTTTAACGCAGTGAGGCTGAAGCGTGAGAAGGAGATAACCTTGTGAAGAGCTGGGCAAAGGGACATTAGAAGAGGGAACGCTGTAGGTAAATGACCTGTGCCAGGGAACGCAGAAATTAAAGGCAATCGTTGTGACTGAAACATGATGAGTGGTGAAAAGTCCAAAAATAAAGCTGGAGAGCTAAACAAGATCAAGTCATTCTCCATATTGTAGACCACGATGAAGAGTTGAGGTTTTGTCCTAACTCCATGGAGAGAACTGAGTAGTTTTACTTACCTTGATCTGGTTTAATTTGGGGTAAAATTGAACTGATGAGTCTCTCATCTGATCTGTAGCCAGTACTTTACCTAAGAAGAATTTGAGACAAAAGGAAAAGAATAAGAATGTTAAAGTTTTATCCACCTATTACTTTCTAAAACAATAATTTCTCAATATTTTCTGTTTGGGATAATTTCAGGTACTACAAAACATTGCAGTTCTTCCCTCTATTGTCTGCCATCTTGCCACTTCCTCACTGGGGAAGGCTTCCCGGGGACAGCTGGGGACCCCATGCTGGCGAACAGCTGCCCCGTGTCCGTGAATGTATCGTTTAGGCTCCTGTGGATGGCTTTGGCTAGATTTATAATAACAGCAGTCAGAATCTAATTTATTAGCCAATTTTGAAGCTATTACAAAATTCTTCTTTTGTACTGTTTCCTAACTTTATAGCTTCAGGTCACTATGAGCATTTGATACTATTTTGTTTTGTTTTCTCCCCAAATGTTTTATACATTTTATATAAAAGTCAAGTAACCTTGAAGAATCATCATCATTTTGTTTATATGACTGCACAGACAGCTTTGGTATTAACCATATTTTGCTGTATATCATGCGCACCCACATTTTTGGCTCAGACTTTCAGGAGAAAAAAATTTTCATCTTAATTTTTTAATTCAATGTTTTATTTATTTATATTTAGAAACAAAACCAATTATCATATTCCAGGGTATTATTTTACATATGAATATCATTGCTTTCTAGAGTTACACTTTTAACGCATAAGCATAAATAAAAGAATTAAAAACATTTACTATACTTTTTGGACTATAAGACACACATTTGAACTCCCCCAATTTTGGAGGAAAGGGGGGGTGCATCTTATAGTCCAAATGTAGCTTACCTGGCTCACTGTGGGGATGGCAGCAGTGGAGTGGGGTCACAGGTTATTAAATATTTTACCACATTTTTTGCTTCACAATTTTTTTTCCTACTTTCCTCCTCAAAAACTTAGATGCATCTTATGGTCTGGTGCATCTTATAGTACTAAAAATACAGTGTATAGATATAGAATTAGTACTACCCATGTATAATGCACATCCTTATTTTTCCCTCAAAAATTTGGGCAAAAACATGCACATTATACACATTACTTTCACTCTTTTCAGATTGTGTTAGGATCCAATATCATCTTCCTTTTGGAAAGCCACAGGAAATTAATATATATTATATTATATATAAACTGTATAATATTTATATATTGTTTATTAATTGGATTAATATATATTATATATTTATTAATTGGTAGTAACATGTTGTAATGAATAAACACAGATTACAGAACCAGATGCACAGATTATAGAATCAGATGGACCTGGATTCAAATTCATTTACCAACCATGTGACCTTCTGCAAGTTTCTTAACCTCTCTGCAACTGTGGTTCCCTGAAACTGCAAGCTTAATAGGTTTGCTGTGAGAACAAATGAGTTATGTACTTAGAAAACCCTAGCACATAGCAAGTGCTCAAAAAATTGTCAATCGTTGTGTTAACATTATTGAAATTAGCCACTGTTTATTTTAAATATGAGAATTCATAAAAGTTATATGAACTACCCAATGACTTGATGTGGATTAAAACTCAATTCTCCTGATTTCAAAATCCAGGTTGTTTGCATGGATTTATTCCTTCTCATGAGAAAAAACAAAATTGGGCCATGCCTCTCAAAAATTGAACTCGAATAATTTCTTCCACTATTAATAAAATAAAAATAAAAATTTCATGGTTATTAAAATATGATACCAGAATAAGAATTAATAGGCTGACAAAAATAGATAACAAATACAGTTTTCCTTAGCTTTTTTCATTAAAATCCTCCACTGTGCAGAGCTACCATTTTGAGAATTTTCCAGATCACAGCATGTCTCTCTTTCCCAGGTAGCAGACCTTATGGTCCAACCCAGTGCTAGCTATTAGTTTCAGAAGCCCAGATGCACAAGTGCGGCACGTGGCTGGGGCAGGTTTTCTGCTCTTATGGGTGGGAATCAGATGGTGTTTGAGAAGGAATAGTGAGGCTTGAGCTTAGACTTGTGTCTAATTAGAGCATCCATTGGCCATAAGATCTGACTAATGCGGCACCGAAATGCTGAGCTTCCCTCCAATTCACACAATTTATTCAAGCAGTAATTGAAGATACTTAAATTCCCCTCCCAAAAGGTGTTCATTCATGAGTTCTTTAACATGTTCATCAGATTTATGGATTTCATAATGTAAAATTATTTTAAATACCTATATTAGTGGGTACATGTGGTGGCTCTGTGTGTGTGTGATATCTAGGCTCAGAACAAAGAACATCGGCTGTATGAGAAAAATGCAAATATTAATTGGTTTCGAAATGCACATCTCAAATTCTTATATTTTTAACAAGCCTCTATGGACTCATTAAAATTTCAGAATCATTCAAAAAATCATCCCCTTTCCTTTGTGAATAGAAGTTTTAGAGTTTCAAAGCTTGAATGAGGAGGTATTTTAGCTTTTGGCCTTTGAAAATTTGTTATATATTTTTATTATATTTATTATTATGGGTATACATTTAGGATTTTTATTTTTGGTGAAAAAACAAGTTGCTTATATACCTTAGCATTTTGGTGAAAGAAGCTGCTTATATACCCTAGTATTTTCCAAAGCAAAACATTTTATGTATTACAGTTTTAGACTCTAGTAGTAAAACATATCACCCTCTCCACTGCAGAGAGGAAAGCAGTTAAGTAAAGTCGGGTGTGGTTCTCTTCTTTTGTGCTCTCTGCAGCTTATTCTCTTACTGCACAAAGCAAAGAAGGAACTTAAGGTGTTTTGTTTTGCTTTGCTTTTCCTAAAGCAGCAGCTTTGGGAATGACTTCATATTACTAATATTTTTGAGCTCTTACCATATGCTGGTTCCTCTTCTACGGGTTCTGCACATAATAGCTAATTAATTTCACCATACTTTTTTGACATAGGTAGAATTATTATCCCATTTTGCAGGTGATATCACTACCTTCTTTGTGAGTCAGGAGAAAGAGAGAGAATGAGAGAGACAGAGAGGAAGGGAGGGAGTGAGGGAGGGAGGAAAGGTGGAAGGAAGGAAGGACGGAAGGAAGGAAGGAAGGAAGGAGGGAAAGAAGGAAGGAAGGAAGGAAGGAAGGAGGGAAAATTGTAAGTGTTCTGGCTTCAGATACAATGGAGGTGATTTTGCAGAAAAGAGATTCTGTTTGATATGCTTGCTTTGAGTGTATGGGGTGAGGTGGGGGGGATCAGCTATTACTTAATCTGAAGTTGCATAACCTTCATGAAGAAAATTTTTAAAAGAAGCTAAATTACTAGTGAGCTTCCTCTTGAAGATCCCTAAAGGAATTTATGAGAAGTCAAAGGATTTCAGAGGATTAGACACTATTACATTTAAAGTGCCCCTGTAACATATCATTGACTCTAGCCCTGAAGAGGGTTTTAAATAACTATACTTTAACATGTACAGAAGGATTTAAGGTCCAAGATGTCCAATGCAGAGAAGAGGAGGTTTGAGTGGCGCTTGTTGCCTGTCATTATATATTTGGAGAAGCATTCTCTAGAGGAGAAACTTGACTCAGAGGTTACAAGGAAGCACATTTTACTTCAGTTTTAGGAAAAACTTTCTGTCAACTAGAGCTGTCCAACCACAGAATAGGCTGCCCCCAAATCTCACCTGCTCTCTGTCACTGCATGTGTTCATGGCTGGGGGGTGGGGGGGACAGGGGGGTTAGCAGTAAGGGAAGTAGGTGCTGAGATTCCAATACTACGGCAAAAACAGAGTAGACAACTATTCTAATTCTGAGGTCTTTTCTTTTTACACAGAATAAATGCTGTTTAAGGTACCTAACTACATGAGTCATTTATTTTGACAGATTTTAATGTACTTTAGAATCTTTTACTCATAAAAGATGCCAAAAGGGAAAAATAAGTAAAGAAAAGAAGTTATTTTATCTACTTCAGGAATAAATATTTAGAAATAAGCAAAAACTGTTCTTTAGGTTAATGGAATCTATAAAGATATTTGATATTTTTAAAAATATTATAGAAACATCTAAAATTTCCAAAACATTTATAGCTTTGAGTACAGTTAAAGGGAAAAAACAGAAAAGACATGCTTTTTTTGACCAAAAATTAATAAATTGCCATAGAGTTCATAACACAAATTAATTTCTGATAAATAAGGTGAATTTCAAACACAACAAAACTAATAAATGAGGTCAGTCATAAAGCAAGCAAGATGTCAATGCTGAGATTATAAAATACAGAGGCAAATGAAGTTATGTATGTACAAAGGCTCATCATTGGACTGGCCCTGATATTTTCCTGAGATGCTTAAATATCGTTCCTCTGTACTAGTATACTATGCTTATATGTTAGATCCTCAAAATGTCTGTTCAGTTAATACCCAGCTACCTATGAATTCTGATGTTATAATAACAAACTGTGAACAGTTACATTGGAATATTTTTTTGCGTGTTGTGAACAGAAAACACATTTTAGCAGGAGGCTTTGGAACCACCTGGTCACTGTGTCATTTCTTTTGTTTCTTAGGCCTTCATGGGTCAGCTTCTTCTATATCTAAGGGCTATAAAGGAAGACAGTGTGCAACGTGGTACAATGCTACACTAAGGCTGCTGTGATGTGTTTAAAGAGAGGGAACGTGGTTTTCAAAAGGAAAGAATGTGCAACGTCTATACTGTGGCTTACTGTCAGCATTAGGAAGTTTAATACTATCATGGTTCTTAAATTTGGCATCATTTACATGGGAATAAAATGTGGTGATGACCAGTGGGAAGCAGGCTTATGTAGCATGAGAGAGAGCTTGCTCATGGGCAGCCTTCAAAGTGCAGAGATTTGATGTGCCGAGCTTGCTATGTTTTAGGATACTGAAAACTACTGTAATATGGCCAGGCCAGACTTTTTAAGCCTGCTAGATGTGTTCTGTAGATTTATAAATATCCACATTCATAAAATTTGTAAAGAACCATTTTGATTTTATGAGATGCTAACTTTTGGGGCTAGGCTTGCTTCTCTGTTCTTCCCTCATTAGACTGTTCTCTAAAACCCAGGGAGGCATCCTTCTATGTGAAAATACCCTTTCCTAAAAGATGGGGGTGGGGAATCCTGAAAACCCCACTTTAGATGTTTTGAAGGCAAACAATTCTGGCACAAACTACTCCAACAACAGAAGAAAAAAAACCCTCTCGCGTATGGTCCCCCTTCTTTAATCTTTACCTGTTTTGCAGTGTAATCTCCCAATCAGTTCTCTGGAGGTTTTGCACTCCTCTCTAATTGATGTTAGAGAGGGCTGTGAATCCTCCTACTTCCCCATTCCACAGAGTTCCTAACTAGTCTCTGTGACCAAATTTATTCAGTAAAAATTAAAGGGGCTAGGAGGATCAAAGGCTGTGTGTTATCAAAACAGTGCTGTCATTTTTTTGTGGGGTTCTTAACATATTGGCACCTTGAAGAGCAGGGGAGAGGCCACTGCAGTGTTTTAGCATTTTCGTGGAGCAGACTTCCTACAACCGCAAAGGAACCACTTAATAGCGTTTAATAGCTTAGAGAGGCTGGAGCCTTGTACCCTAACGAAAGGCAACAGCTTGTGATCTGATGAATACCACTCTGCAACATAGCAGGAGGAAACACACTGCCTTGGTAGTCTCCCACCTTCCTCTTTACCCCATTTATTCAACTCATGGTAACTCAGAAGAAGCATTTAGGTTTAATCTATCTTTCTTGACTTCATTACCTGGTACTATGAGTATGCACACTTGTGCTTACTGAAAATTATCAGTGGTTTCTGCCCTCAATATCAGTACATGCTACCTAGAAGATAAATCATGGTATAAGGAACTTAGTATGTGCCAGGCACTGTTCTAAGTCCTTCACTGGTATTAGCTCATTACTCATCACAACAACCTTAGGTAAGTGATTTTATTTTTATCTCCATTTTATAGATGAGGACTCTAAGGCACAGAGTAGGTGAGTAAATTGCCCAAGGCCAGGGTCAAAATTAGAATTTGAACCAAGCAGCCTGATTTCACAATTGACAGTGTTAACTACCACGTCAATGGCATACCAAAGAAATAATCTGAAAGAAATGCTGAGCAATTCTTCAAGGTCTGTTGCATTACTGCTTTTATAAGATTAAAACATTGAAACAATAGGAAATGGGACAGTGGCTTTACTGCTATGGCCCCCTTAATTATGAAAGAAATTGGAGAAAAGAAAGAATCTATCTTTGTAGCCTGGTAGACCTGTTTCAACTGCAATGTGTTTTAGGCCCATTACTAATTTTGAAGACCTCAATTGCTTAATCTGTGAAATGGGGATATGATAATAGCATCTACTTCATAAGGTTATCATTGGCATGAACTTATGTAATGCACATAGCATGCCTAGCACAATGCCTGACATGTTAGCTCTTCTTATTTGAAAGCCACCTTTGCTCCTTTGTGAAAGTAGAATGGTGACAGCAAATGAACTTACTGTGTGGGGGGTCTATTAAAGTAACATTGTTTAATAGAAGATATTCAGATGCATGAATTCTATTATACAAGGCCAGTTAAAGGTCTGGATTCCACCGGTGGACTAGATTTTCTGGCATAGCATCCTTGGATCTGGAACACAGGACCACTGTGAGGGAAGTAGTGTTGTCATGTAGTATGTCAGGTGTTCCTTACACCCCAGGGAGGATCCATGTTTCCCAAATTCTGAGTTACATCAGCGTTCCTATGTTTCACATTTGCTCTTACCTCCCTCATTCTGCTTCAGAATACACAGTCGTCGTAAATCTGGGATTTACCAGTCTCTTCAAGTTAATTAAAAATAGAAAATCAGTCTAGTCATATGGAGGGACATAGAGAAAAAAAAAATAAGATGCCAGTGCTTTAAGGATGTGGGAATTCTCTGGGGCAACAATTGGTCAGCTGCACCCACTGAGTTCTGATGCCTGGAGTCGTGGGGGAATTCAATTGCCCAGCAAGCGAACTCCACTACTCTAAGTGAAATTATCCAATTTCTACCTTCAAATTGAAAAGTTCCCCTTTATTCTCTCACCACAGGATGTCTAAAGACTATATACGCCAACACAGCAATTCTCTCTTAAAGCTCTCCCTGGAAAACGATGGGGGTGTGTATCCATGCTTCAGGAAACTCCATCTTTTTCAGAAAGCATTCCAGTTGGTACCTCACGGGTTAAAATTTTGTCACAGGGAAAGAGTATCAAGTAACTTTCCAGAAGGGGATAACCCCCAATTTAGAAAGTGCCACATTTGAAAGATAAGCCAAACATGGATTAGTTTACACTGCTTTCTATGAAAGGGATAACTCACAGCTCCCGGGTGTGTGTTACTTTGCTTTTCTTTCTGCCGTCTGTCATCTGTACGATGTTTATATCAGGGTAAGGACCGTCAATCACAGTTAATAAAAACCCCAGAACACGAGAGAGATCCCTTTTAGTATTGATCCATTTGACAATAGCTCTCAATTTATTCTGTCACATAAATCAAAAGGGAAGTGTTTATCTTATCATTCGGAGTCATCCCTTCTCCCTGTGTCCTAGCCCCTCCCCCTGTGCCAGTTTCCAGCCCCTCAAAGATGCTTTGTGCAAGAAAGTGCAAGTTCCCCATTCTGGCTTTATTGATGTTCCCTTGTCCTCTCTTCCTGGCTCCCCCCCAAACCAAGCAAGCAGAGCAAATGGCCCGGGTTCTCCCCCAATGCCTGCCCTGCTTTTACGGGGAGGAGAGCAGGAGAGGGAGCGCGCATTCTGAGCAGGCTGCTCTGACTCCGACCACAGGCTGTTTCCTGCAGGCTGCCCCTCTCCTTCAAAACCGTGCATCCGCTCCCCGAAGCAGCAGGCAGTGTGCCTCCATTCAGCCACATTTGGTATGCATGAGCACGGCTGCAGGCAGAGGGGAGGTGGCTTTCTCAAGAAGGTTCAGTGGCTCAGGCACCGCCACTTGACTAGTCTCCCAAGTTCCAGGAAGCCTCTGCCCTAATGGAATTTGCAGATGTGGAAATGACCATGGGATGCCAGGGGCGTGGGGGACCATTTATTTTCTAGGCATCACTCAGGTTTGCAGTTTCTGTTTTTTCCGGTGGAATTTTGAAGGGGTCATGAATCAGACTGATGCTCCTCGACCCCTAAACTGGACCATCCGGAAGCTGTGCCACGCAGCCTTTCTCCCATCTGTCAGACTTCTTAAGGTACTGTAACTTGCTGCTTTGAATGGCTCTAATTGTGCTTTTCAGGTGTCAATATCCAACTTCTTACTTGGGCCAGGGCGCACATTTTGGGGAGCAGAAATGCATGCAATGCTGGCTCTGTTGCCCGTGGCTTGAGAAAGGTTTTCAGTGCACCCTTACTCCATGGTGTCAGGGAGGAGACGATGGTCTGAGCCACATTAGAGAACAAGATTATAGTCCAGAAAATGGGCTTCCTGAGTGCTTCCCCCTACCCCTCCCAGATATCCCTTAAATAGAATTAATTAACTTCTTTGGGCGGGTGGGAGTGAAATCTTTTACTCTCCTGTGCTTGGCTCCAAGGTTTGTTTGGTTTTTTTTCCCCTTCCCTGGGGAAGCCCTTCGACCCAGTTTCCCTTTAAATGGAACCTGAGAGAACAAAGGATTCTCCTCATTATTTTAAAAGTCCTGTGTCCTTAGGTGGTTGCTCAGGTAAAGACAAAGAATGAACCTCAGGAGATTGTGACTTTTTTTGGTGTTCTTTTATCTTTTTTTAAACAGCATGATAATTTTAGTCTCCTCAGAGAAATCAGTAGTGGGAAAGTATTGTTAAATATATACTAAATGTATGCGTCGAGCTCTCTCTCAAGCTCTGAGATACACAAAAGAATGGTACTACACCTGGGCTAGGATTGCTACCTTGTGTCTGCAGCGCTCCTCTTTGTAGAAGCAAATACATTACAGGTACTGAAGAAGCCCCCACAACTCCATAACCGTTTGCCTTCATCATCTGCCTTGTATGGAAAGAAATACAAATAAAATTTAAAGGGTACAGAAAGCAAGTATTTTTCCCCCAGAAAATGAGAATATGGTAACATTTATTTTGGAAAAGTGCTAATCTATGGATATCCCACAGCCACTAGAAGTTAAAAAGACAAGGTAAAGTTCTCTTTTCCATATTAATATGATATTTTGACTTAATAACCACTGGACATTGAGTCCACTCAGCCACAGTGAAAGATGAAAGAATTAGCCCTGAACAGACTACACTTGCAATGTGTGCCCCCCCGCCCACCCCCACCCCCACCTCCAGACAGTGTTCTGGTTGAGTCAAGTTTGATGTGGACAATTAGTTCTGTATAACTAAGTGGCTTTTCACAATAGAGTATTTATTACCCACCTTCTGAGTTTTCCTTATTCTGTTCAACACAAACTCCCCCCACGTCCTGAACAAACCCCCATCATATCGTTGTCATGGTGATGGTTTTCTTCTCTAAAAGAGTATTCAGGAGGAAAGCAGGTTTGAAGATGGGGAATGGGAGAGAACCTTTCTTGGATATAAGTGTTTTTCCTGTATTAGAACCACGTGGGTGATAGGGCATGAAAAAGAATGAAACCAGGGAACTAACCAAGGAATGTAAATTTTCCTCCAGAACCCTACCGAACCAAGGGTCTGGAGCAAAGGATGTCTTGGCAAATCCAACTATGATAGTGAAGATTGATTCTAGCAATTTGATGTACAATGGAAAGCATTTTTCAGTTAAAGCCAGTCAATGGCTTTACCCTAAAATGATGCTTTTTCACTTACACAATGATCTTAACAGGTGTGTACATATTACCCTCAATAGCATTTAATTAGTTAACATTCTAGTTGTTTAATGGGAAATGCTGTTCATCATTTACATGCCACAAAAACAACAAGGAAGTGTCTGAGATAGATTATTTTTCGAAAAGCTGTCATCTTTTTAATTGAAAGTACTGCCCGTGCTCTTTATCAGCAGACATTGTCAATACTTCACCAGTATGTTGTTGGCATACAGCTCAACCCTACCCTCTTTTATTAACACCCTTTATTAACATGGTGATTTATAACAATTCATCCAACAAAGTAGTACCCTTCCAATTTTCTCAATATGCAAAAGACAGGATGTGTTTTACTAGAGAACTTCTTTTCCAAGTGACATCTGGATTTTTGAAAGATCATAGCTATCCTAGGAGACTTCTGATATAGAGCATATTTCAATCTCTTAAAAAAATAATAATAAAGTGCCCTGGCAAGTATGGCTCAGTTGTTTGGAGGGTAGTCCTGTAAGACTGAAAAGCTGCAGGTTTGATTCCCAGTCAGGGCACATATTCAGGTTGTGGGTTCGATCCCTGGGTGGGGTGAGAAGAGAAGGCAAATGATGGATTCTCTCTCTCTCTCTCTCTCTCTCCCTCTCTCCCTCCCTCCCCTCCACCATCCTCTCTCTATAAAGGCAATAAAAAATGTCCTCGGATGAGGATGAATAAAAGAAATAAAAAATAGTGATAACAAATTATTTCAGTAATACTTAGAAATAAATTAAGACTGCTTTTGTATATGAGTAATTGTGATATTTACATTCCGGAGATGAATGTTATATAATATTTCCTCCCTCTGGGTTGTTGCTGTCCTGTCTTTGCTTCACTAGTCCCTATGTATACTTGCCTGGTTTTTTATATTTCAATTAAAATGAAAATTCCTGAGTAATCCTTTGCATCTTTTGGTCAATATTCTTCCAGGTTTAGCCCGGAAATTAAATATTTAATAATGGTAATCCTTACTATTCTTTCCTTAGTTTCTGCTCCCTTCCTCTCCTCACAATCTCCAGTTCTATCTCCCCCACACTCCCATCACCACGTTAATTTGATGGATGGATTCTCTGGGTATCCAAGAGTCTGTTGAAATCAAAGCTAACAAACCAAATTCTCTTATTCAACAGGTAATTTTTGTCTCTCCTCCAAGTGTTTTCCTGATGTGATTTGCCCTTTCCAGTGCTCTGACTTGTCAGTAAGTGCAGTGCAGGGTGTGATGACATGACTAGACTTCACTAAACCCAGATCACTCACCACTTCTGACAGACTGGGCTCGAGCCAATTTCCCTCCCCATCCTTTCCTTGAAAATCTGTGTTTCTTTGCTAACTTTTTTCAGTACCATGCTAATGTTTGGAAATGACTCCATAATCCTGTTTCCTGTATTTCTCACTTCCTAATAGAAACAGGATACTAAAGACTCAGAAGGGGAAGGCCATCAGCTGATGATGAATTAACTCAATGGATGTTGGGATACACTGCTTATTCTTTCTGAAAACACCTCATTTGTTGTGTTGTCCATCTCAGAGCAAATTTTGAACATGCCAACCAACTCAAATTTTGAATTTGGGATTGCATTTGGATATACGATTTCAAAATGTATATCTGAATAGGCACCTGATGATGATAGCCAAGAGACAAAAGCTGTTTTGTAACAGACAGATTTCAAAGAGGACCCCTTCCAAGATATTTCTCTTTGGTTGTTTGCTTTATTCTTATTATGTATTTCAAGATTTCATCTTGCTATTAATCACAAAAAGTCAAGTTTATTTCAGTGACAGGCAATTCTTAGCTTACATTCATTGTCACATCTGCCTCTGCCATTGTTTTATTTGGGAGATTTTATTTTGGTAACATTGAATTTGAAGATTAATCTTAGGGCAGAGAGCTTTCTCTGTATTGAAGTCTTGGTGGATTTACTAAAGGGAAGGCTTCTGAAAAATAGGTTACATTGGGTGAAAGGAAAGCTCTGTACTTGTAACAGATTTTGTATATACATGTTAAAGCCAGTTTGTTAATAAAGATCAAAGGATTAGTGTGATTTTAGGATTTTCAAAGTTTTATTCTGAGAAACAGCATGACTTTGCCCACTTTGAGCAATGTCAGAAAGACATTAAGGAAAGAGTTAAGGCTAAACACTGGGTTCTAATTCCATTGTGTTCTTAACCAGCTGTGTGGCCTTGGGTAAGTCACTTAACCTGTACTCTCTGTAAAGTTACTACCCTCTGTAGCTTGGTGTCCTTACGTAGCTTGGTGTTCTTGACTTAGATCCAGTGTTGTGATTTCCTGTGTGGAAGCTTGCCATGCTCTGTGGGCATTGAAGATAATACTTAATTGGAGCTAAAAATAGTTAAACTGGATTAGATATTAATATAGAAGAAAGACTAAAATAGTAAACAGGGTTTAAATCATAGAGTGCCTTGTCTACCAAGCTAAAGCATTTGACCATCATCCTGAAGCTCCAGAGTGTCATTAAAGGGATTTGAGCAAGGAGGTAACCACCCATTTCAGGTGTTAAGTACAATGCTCTGGGTTTGATGTCTAGAATGGATGGGAGGTGGTGGGCCTGAAAGCCAAGAGATTGATTAGATTAGAAGCCTAGAGAATTGATGAAGACCTGGACTAAGGCAATAGTAATGGAGGTAAAGTTAAAAGGGCCTTATTGAATTCATTACCTGTGGTGGAAAGAAAACTATAGGATAATTTCTCAATTTCTCTTTTTGTCACCTGGTTGGATGGTGGTCCCACTATCTGAGGATAAAGGTCCTGAGAAGAAAGGACAGAACTTCTCACTTTGTAGTTCTTTTGTGAGCTAGAAAAAGCATGTCACTGACTCTAATGGGATTGAGACAGAAGTAAGAAATACAATTCCATATCATTGATGAGTATGTGAGTCCCACTGAGTGTTCGGTAGAGGACTTCTTTGAAGTACATTGCATATATTCAGCAATATCACTTCTAATTTTATTAGATTGTACTTTTGCAATTTATACCCTGATTTCTTATAAAACAACTCCTAATGCATATTAAACTCCCAATATTTTGGAATCCAGTATAAAAAACAACTCAGAATTTTGTTTTATTTTTTTCTCTGATCTCTCATTTATGTTATCCAAAGGATTAATGGAAGTAAACTGGGTAACACAAGGGAAATAGTGGAAAGAATAGTGATCAAGTTAGGCACTCAGGTCACCAATTCTGCCCAAGTACCGGTGTTTTCTACTTCTGTAATTCCATACAATGGTAATCAATATCCATTATATTGTTTCTTAAGCATAGCAATAACCTAATGACAAAATGAATTGGGTCTGTTTTCTGTAGTTTATGTCAGGCATTCCAGAAACTGACTTCCCTTTCATGTCCTCTTAGAAAACAATTATATTGAGATTCATTTAAATTTGTGTTTTAAATTTAGGACTTTCAAAGTCTCCCTTATATATCTAAAATTCTGAATCTTTACATGGCAGATGAAATAATAGCAATGAACCAGTTTCTACAACAGGAGCAGAAACACACACCTAATATATCTAGATGTGCTGGTGAATGGTGGAGAGTGAGGTCAGGGAACTTGTTAGGGACTAACTCCACTAAGTGCCTTAGAGATGGGAAACTTGAAGAACAAATTGTTTTTAGGAAAACACACTGTATTGTTAGGGGAAAATTTAAGGGCCTAATAATAAAGAAACTTTTGTCTCTTCATCTCAGCACGCCAGCCTCAGATTCCCTTTAACACAATGAAAGAAAGAGAAGAAAATGTGCCCAAACTAAAACCCTGGAGAGAGAAAACGTATCTGGTGTGTTTCAAATGGTGGCTTTGACTCAGACTGCTGAACAGTGACCACGCGACTAGCCTTTTTGTGAAATGTTCCTCGGGCAGCCTGAAGGAAATTCCTGAGGTGACAAGAAACCCTCCTGTCCCGCCGGAGAACTCGGTCTTCTGATGCCCTCTTTGTGGAGGAAAGAATGAAAGTGTGTGGTTACTGGAGAATGAGGGAGGATGTAGCTGGGAGGTCCAAGTCCAGGGCCACCTGGCTCTGGGATGACTGTGGAGCCACAGTAATATGGGGCAAGGTTTGTCTCCAGGGAAAGGACCTGCCTTCCTGGTAGATGGCTTCCTGTAGGGAACGCAAGCACTGCCTCTGTCCACAGTGGCTTCACATCCCCCCTCCCTCCGTCCCTTGGCGTAACTGAACTGGCTCCAAGGTCATCTACAGGCAACCAGATCACATCCTTTTTCCTTCTCCATTATCTAACATGAAAAAGAGTTTTAAAGACTGTGGCTAACAAAAGTATTCAGCAAATGTTTATGGAAGAATAAATGACTGAACAAACACATGAATGATATATAAAATCCTAAGAATGCTTAGGAATCACTTAGGGAGCTTATAGACAAAGTAAACATTAAAGCCCAACCCGGGGGTGCTGATTCAGTAGGTTGGTGGTAGGACCAGGACTCTGCATTTCAACAAGCTCTGCCAGTGATTCTGTTGTGAACAGCTCTCAGAAGGACCACACATTGAGAAAAGCTGCCGTGGATTGAGCTGAGCAGAAGGAAAAACCTGATCAAATGCCTTCTCTCATGCTGGCATCTGGGCAGAACAGATCATGTGTTCATCAATAGTGAGAGCAAAAGCTTCTAAATAAACAGTTTGTGGGTTTTCAAAATTTAGTCAGTGAAAGATTATTTGCAGGTAGAGAAGTAATTGAGTTCAGCTGCCTTGTTTTGGTTTGCAGATGACCTAACATAATAATCTGAAGGAATGTTTGTCTGTATTTTTAAATTTTTGTTTACATATTTCTCTGTGTATTTTCATGATTTTTTTAGTCATGTGACATACAATTTTAGATTTTTCTAATCTATTGAATTTACATGGAGATATGAGCTCCCAAAGACAGTGTCCATGACCAAGATTCTGCAGCATCCTGCCTCCTTTATCTAATGTTCCCTATAATGGCCCTTAGAATTGCAGTGGTCACTCAAGTGCGTGCTCCTTACATTCCAATGGTATGTGGTAGTACTGAGTAAGAAGTGGCCAGTTCACTTGGGGGCCAAGGCCAAAGCAGCTATTCTTGATGCCCTCAATGGTAGAGATCCCCCTACCTACCTGCTCTACCCTATAGTTTTCAGAAACTAAAGAAGAAAGAGATTCTGGACAGGGAGGAAGAAGAAGAGGACAACCAGGGCTTTGTTTGGAACACCACATTCAAAGTTAGAATTGATTTTACATTTAAACATTTTTTAAAACAATACCTAGTACTGAATAATAAATATGGAAAATTGAGCTGAACAAAAAAAAATTTGGCTCCTGAGCACGAGACAGATACAATGTTGTAACTGATGGGTGGGGTAGGGAATTATAACAAAATCCCTAGGAAGGGGACATTTAATTTTTAGATTTATCACTTACAACTTACGTTGGAAAGCATTTAGGAATTCTCCCACCAGTGGCTCCTCTCTAACTCTGTTCTCAGAGGCATGGGCATGGGCAATGCTGCCTAGGGATAGCATCGGTAAGTATTGCTCCTTCTCCTCCAAATAATTAAAGATTTTTCAAGGTTTTTTCATTACTAGACAAATAGATGGTAGATAGATAAAGGGAGAATTTTATTGTTTATAAGCCCATTAACAGCAACATTTTATATACTGAATTGCTTTACTTGGAAGGACATTTGTCCCTCAAAATGAGCTCCTGAAGGACTGTTTTTCAAAGTGTGGCTCTACGTTTTAACAAGCAACCCAGATGAACCTTATGCTTTGTATCATTTGAGACTATCTCTTCTGAAATGTGACACTTTAGTAAAGAGACATTAGCTTATTAGAATTATGTCCCTTGCATGACCACACCTCAATATCTAATTTTTATTGTTAAAAATGGAGCAACCAATATTTCTTTCCATCTATATAGGCTCATAATGTTTCCATATCTTGAAAGTCCCCTTATTCATGGAGCATTGAATGACTTACCTAATTGTTTTTTAAGGGATCATGCAGGAAAACTAATTTAGGTGCTAGGAATGTGTAGCAGATAGGCAACGCCCTGAATTAGAAGAAAAGATGGCATATTAACCTCTTGTTTACTTCAAGGGATCATACACTTACCTAGTGATGGTTGAAGGTAGAAAAACTTTGCCACAACGGAAGAGCACTAAGTCTACCCTCTCTCCTAATTATTCGGTCTTTGCTGAACTTAAACAAGTTCTCTCACATATGCTGCTTTTCCAGGATACCTTTTCCCAATTGCTAAAATCACCCATTTACCAAGTTGCCTGAACTGGAAGACCTGGGCTTATGCCTTTTGGTTTGTTTGCTTTCGTAACCCTACATAATCAAACAAATAATTCTATCAGGTTTCCTCATAAACATGTGCCTGATCCACCCCCTTCTGTCTATTCCTAGTTCCCAACATCAGTCTCTCTTTTTCTTGGGCCTAAAACACTGCAGCTGTCTACTTTAAATTGACCCTTCCCACAGCCACCAGAAGGGTTCACTTTAAATGAGAGTAAGATCAAGATGCTTCCATGTTTGACGTTCTTCATTTCTCCTTTTCCCATAAAATAAAATCTAAGCTCCTTGCTATATAAGACCCTGGGTGATCTGTCCTCTGCTTATTTCTTTGCCTCCATATTTTGTTTTTCCTTTCCTCAAGTCATGAAATTCCATAAAGCTGGGCTTTTTGCACAAGTTATTTTAACTGCCTGGAAAATCTGAACCACACCTTCTTCTACCTAACTCCTGCCCATAGTTTAGTACTTAACTCAGGTGAGCTGGATGAATTAAAGTAACATGTTCCTCAGTCTCCAAAACCAGATGTTCTTTTATATGCATGGCCATAAAAGTCCGTGGGTGCTTCTGTCTTTGTTTTTAGCATGTTGTAGCATTATTAGGTCTTTTATATCACCTGAAGATCTTCTTAAAGTCAGGAAATTATGTCTTAGACAAGTTAATGTGTGCAGTTTTTAGCAGAGAGCCTAAGACATTTTGAGTGTTAGATGAATTACACTTAAATACATAAATGTTGGAGGAGATTGATAATTGTGCTCTTGATGCAGTTTTTCAAAGTCACTACTTAGAAAAACCAAATGGTATTATAGGGTCTTGGCCTTTTGTCAAATTAAAGAATACTTGAGCTTGAGATGATAAACCAGGTTGGGCAAAAGCAGGTTTACAGTTGTTCATATGGAAAATAATATGATAATAAATAATAATCCAAGAATAAATTCTGTTTTGTGTACTCATAACTGTAACCCTACTTTTGCCCCGCCCTGCACTCCCTGTGTTTGCCGAAGTGAAAGCTGAGTTCAGGAACTGAACACATAACCGATGTGTGCTCACGCCAGAAGCTACCCTACAAGTAGGGAAGCACCAGATGTTTGTTTCGAAAATAGTTACTGAAAGAGACTGAAATTACCTCGTCTATTAATTATGTTGGTGAAAGGGCATTCCTTAATTTAGTGCTCTGAGAGACTTCAATATATTACCTTTAATAACGTTGTTGGCTGGGTTACACTGTGAATTCGGGTAAGTACTGTTGAAAGAAAAACTACACTGGTCAACTTGCTGAGCCATTCTTGCTGCATCCTTTAAATATGCCTTTTGCAAATGTCTAGAGATGACCATGTACACAATCCTATTGACATATGCTGGCATTTCCATTTAAGGGTAAATGTGACTTGGGTTGTGTTTTTATGTTTCCACATTAGGTAATTTTGCTATATCAGGTATCATGGATAAAAGTCAAATAGAAGTGTTAGTTTATTAGGTTCCTACTAAGAAGAAAATTGACTAAAGTCAAAATAAATTTTTTGTGGAAGATACCAGAATCATTAGAAAATCATCTTACTGCGTGTTGGTTAAGATTAATGATGGATGTGACTAGAAAACAAAGTAAATAATTATTTTTGGCATAATGTCTATAGAAGAAGAGATACATCTCTTTGCTAGAAGAAAGAAATGAATAAAGATATTTCAGAAAATGAGCTGTCATACGAACATCCATGAAAATATTTGCTCTATAGTGCTAGTTCATTAATAAGTGATGACTTGAACATTTAGAATCTGGTGGTTTAATTTGTAGTTGTTGAATGCTTTGGGCTAGCCTAATGAGTTGCCTTTAAAATAGATTTTTTCAGCCTTAGTGCTACAGATATTTTGGGCTGCATAAATATTTATTGTGGGGGCTAGCTGTCTTGTTCATTATAGGACATTTAGCAATAATATTGAACTTTATCTACTAGACATCAGGAGGACCTCCCTCCCATCTCCCATTGTGACAAAGAAGCATCAAGACATTGACAAATATTTTGGGGGAGGAGGGCAAAATTACCCCAGTAGAGAACCACTGCTTTAAGCATTTCTTCTTCAGGATGTATTTTAAAGGGTGGGTAGGTAATTGATTTTACTGAAAATCCAATAGAGACTTCCTAGTGATATGAATGGTATGCTTTAACTTTAAACACACTTTTTAAAAATTTTACAAAAGACTGAAATTTAGCTTGCATTTGGGAAAATAACTGGTCTAGTTCTATTCACTACACGCAAAATGACTAAGGAATTACTTCTCATCTTATTGTCAATCATCTCTTGTAAGAAAATTGAATGTGGCCAATTTTTCTGAAAGTGTTTGAATGTTTCATATATTATTGCTTTGTGAATTAAAAGCAGAGAATATTTTAACTTGATTGATATATCAAGTAAAATACTAAATTTTACCCATATTTTGTTCTATAATAACTTCTATTTGAAACTATTGAAGAATAATGAAATATAAATTCATTTCAATGAGTAAATGATGAAAATATTTTACTTTATCAAGATGAATTTTTGTATGAAGTTACCTTATGTGAGCAATCAAAGAATTTGAGGTAAATCCAGTAATTAGTACAAAGAGGCATATATTTTAATTTAAAGATTAGTATAATTAAAGCTAAGTTTTATTATTAAATTCAGTATGATAAAATGAACAGAAAAACTAGATTTTAGTCCTAATTAATTAATTAATATCCTCGATGAGTTACCTAGAATAGTTTTATCTTTCAATGCTTCAATTTTCTCATCTATGAATGATAGAATTGGGTTAGATCAGGGTTGCCAAACTTTTTTAAAAATAAAAGACATTACAAATGGATTTGTGGGTTATACAGTCTCTGTCAAAACTACTTAACTCTGCTATTGTATTTTGAGAAAGCAGTTTTAGACAACATGTAACAGAGGAGTGTAATTGTGTCCCAATAAAACTTATTCATGAACACTGTGCTATAGTCGGAATGTTCATATTTTGAAAATTCTTATGTTGACACTCTAACTCCCCAGAGGTGATGACATTAGTAGGTAGGGTGTTAGGGAGGGATTTAAGTCATGAGGATAGAACCCTTAGGATCAGTGTCTTGTAAAAGGGACTCCAGGGACTCTAGCCCCTTCCACCATGTGAAGATTCAATGCAAACTCCATCATGGAGAAGAGGGCCATCACTTGACTGTTATGGCACTCTGATCTTGAACTTCCAGAACTGTGAGCAACACATTTCTGCTTTTATAAGCCACCCAGTCTATGGTATTTTTTTATAGCAACCTGAACAAAGACAAACTGATATTAGAACTTCATGTGACATCACAAAATATTCTTATTTTCATTGTTTTCATACATTTTTAAATGTGAAGACTGTTTTTTTAAAAATATTTTTTATTTATTTTTATTTTTAGAGAGGGAAGGGAAGGAGGGAGAGAGAGAGAGAGAAACATCAATGTGCGGTTGCTGGGGGTCATGGCCTGCAACCCAGGCATGTGCCCTGACTGGGAATCAAACCTGCGATGCCTGGTTCGCAGCCCACACTCAATCCACTGAGCTACACCAGCCAGGGCTAAATGTGAAGACTGTTCTTAGTTCATTGTCTGTACACAAACAGAGGGCAGGTAGAACTTGGTCTGTGGACTGCAGTTTGCCAGTCGTGAGATGATTGTTAAGGTCCCTTATACCTGTAACATTCTTGGATTAAGTAGGAATGACAGAAATCCATGAGGGCCCTGTTTGTTTTAAGACTACTGTGATAACTGAAAGAGCTTAGAGTAAATTATTTATATAATTATAACAATATCTTGTGCTCACTGGGGAGCAGTGTATGGTGGGCTTGCTGTCTCACAGTGTAACTCACATTAAGTGTATGTTAGGGTATACTTCTATTTTTCTAAAAAACGAATGTCTCAGTTCTTCAAAAATGGCATCATTTACAAACTATGCCAAATAAACTGAACCTCATAGCAGCCTGTGAAATAAGTTTAAGAACACATTTACTCCTCTCTTTAGCTATCTGGGATGTGTGTGTGTGTGTGTGTGTGTGTGTGTGTGCACGCGCGCATATATCCCAGATAGGTTAAGCCATGTATTAGTGGATTTTTCTCATTCCAAACTCAGAATTCTCTCTCTGCACTTCTCTGCATCTTGCATCGGTCCCCCTCCTTTAACCCTCTTCTAATATGAAACCCAACTAGATTATGGAGTTATGTACTGACAATACAAAGACATGGATTATTTGGGTACTTGACAAAAAGAATTAAAAGGTGTACTCTCAAAGTGATCACTGACAAGATACAAAACTTATCTGCAGCTGAGTTTTCTTTGTTATAAATTAAATAAAAATACTGCTTTGTGTTGTTCAGAACTTAACACATGTTTGGTGTTGGCACATACCAGCAATTTTCACATGTGTGTTGCAAGGATATTTAAAACATGCAATACCTGTTTAGTCAGGGGCCTGACCTCTATTCCTGTAGATTGTCAAATTAAAAAAAAAAAAAAAGGATAACAGCCAACACAGTAATAGATGTCTAGTGTGCATGAATCAAATTTTTATCTATTTTGGTCAGATCAGCAAAAAATTGCTGTGCCCCACAATTTTAGTAATTAGTTTATGTGTGCCATGAGATGAAAAAGGTTGAAAATCACTGGCATACACAATACTCAGTATTCAGTAAATATGAGTTCTTTTCTTTCAACCTAATAAAACAGAAATGGTGCAATGCGAATAAAACAAATGATGCAATGCAAATAAACAAAATTTAAAATGTCTTTTGTAGTAATTTGGATTTAGGGAATGTATTTTATTTAGGTATAACTAATTATACTTTGTAGTTATTATAGGTTGTATTTGTCAGGGTTCTCTAGGCAAACAGAACGAAGAGAATGCATGTGCATATGTAAATCAAGAGGTTTATTTTAAGCCATCAGCTTACATGAATGTAGATGTTTGGCAAGTTTAAAACTTGCTGGTGGAGACTGGCAGGCCAGAGACTCAGGAAAGAGTTGCAGTTAGAGTTCAAAGGCAGTCTATTGTAGAACCAGGAATAATTACTGCTGCAGATGAGTCCAAAGGCAGTCATCTTGAGAATTTCTTTCTGCTTCAGTGAGGGCCAGCCTTTCTTTCCTGTTTATGCATTCAACTGATTAGATGAGGCTCACCCACATTATTGAGGACAATCTGCTTTACCCAAAGACCACTAATTTAAATGCAAATCTCATCCAAAAACACCCACTTGGAAATATCCAGAATTGTGCTTGGTCAAATATCTGGGCACTGTGGCATAGATGAGCTGACATATAAAATTAACCATTGCATAAATCATTGTTACAGTTATATTAGAATTACTCTTTTAAACGTAGTTTGCAAATAAGAGAAATAGTCATGCTAACTTAAATAAAAATTGTCCCCTAAGGCTTCTCTTTAGGATACTCAGAAACTGGCATGGAAATATAAACAGGCAACACAGGGATCCAGGCTTCTCTGTTATGTGGCCCTAGAGCGTCTTGGCTCATCAACTCTATACTGTTGTTGTTGTTGTTTTTGTAGAACAGCGTTCTCTCTTACTCTGTATTTCACTGACACTTGCCACAGTGTCCAGTTCTATATGATCCTGCAGTTGCATTCCTTACATCTTATCAGTTTGTCTTCTCTCTACTCTTGAGGAATGTCATTGAATAAGGTTTGGTCAGATAACCACCCTTGCCTGCATAACTAAGGTCAGAGAAATTAAATCACTTCATATAACTCTGGCCATCGAGACCCATTCTTTGAGTATGCAATGTGGGTGGGAACAGACTCTTAGCAAAGATGTAGGCACAAAGCTTTGCTAATTCAGTTAGCATGAATCCCCTAGACATACAATAGCTTAATTGTTCTGAGAGCCATCCAAGCCTAAAAGGTACTGCAAGTAATCTAAAACTAAGATTTCACTCTACAAGTGAAGATAACCAATTAGTATACATGCTTCGCTAATATATGGCAGGAGGAAATGAACTCCAACTGTAGTACCTGATTTTAGGAGTACTATAGAGACAATATTTCTGATAAGAGGCATAGAGAGCCTAGAAAAATAGTAGGTTCTCCCCTATTGGAGGAACACACTGAAATCAAGAAGAAATACTTTTAGAGTCCCACTACAAGATGGTGTGATGAGCTTAAATGCCTCCTTGAGTTCTTCCACTGTTTATGGTTTCACCACTGCTGAAAGGTCCTATGAAGCTTTTAGTGGGTTTGTCAGCTCTGCTGGCTGAATGAAATTGCACCATCCCAATTTCATGTCCCTGAGAAAAGAAAGCAAAATCGCATTGCTTAGAAGTAGTGATGGGACAATAAACTGAATATGAGGAAAGTTTTATGATTTTTAAAATAATTAACCATGCTTAAAGGAATTCCATATAAGAGAGACTAATGTTTTAATCAGAATAATCCTGTGTTTGTCTATGTTCTTTTGAAGGGGAAAAGTTCATACACATTTAATTCTATCAAACTGAGTATTGTTTCGTTTTTAGTTTATATAGTAATTCACAAAACAGGAATATAAAATTAGCTTTTCTCCCACATTTATTCATTGTTCACACACTTATTTGTTCTACAATCATCTATTGCTCTGTGTCAGAAATAGAGCAAATGTACTAGAAATTTAAAAATGGAAAATAGTAGGCCCCCAACCAAAAGGAGCTAGTCATGAAGTTAAGGAGACAAGATGAGTGCAGTGGTGATGACACCACAGCTTGCTATGTTTCATATTGGCAGGTATAAATAAGGATGGCCAAAGTCAGCCTGGGAGTAACCAGAAAAGGTAACTCCTTGTCTGAATATCAAAGGCAATACTTATGGGAAGTTGGGGTAGAAAAGTATTCCAGATAAATAGAGTGGCATTTACAAAGGCAAGGTGGCTCCCTTGAGAGCACAGCTCGTGGAGGAAGTCCCGTGAAGGAAGCTGAAACTTCAAGTGTAAAGGGAATGTTGTGAGCAGTGGGTCGAGGACAGTGATGTGAAGAAAGGGACTGCTGCTGGTGGTGGATGTGGGTATATATGTGTGTATATTTATATTTTGTGTGTGTGTGCATATGTGTGTGTGTGTGTATTGCTCTGATATGCAGCTCATACTCACTCAACAGTCTGCCCAGTTTAGGCTGCCCCAGTGAAGTGTGATGCTGCCACCTCCTCACCCTCTGCCTCAAAGCTCTGGAGATGGCACCATTGCCCCCAGCTGTGCAAATGCAGAGGCGAACCAGATTTAATAGTCATTTAAGAATTGCTCAGCAGCTGCAGCATGCTCTATTAAGAGTGTTACACTGTAGGAGGGATCTTCCCTTTTCTTTTTGTTTTTTCTTTTTTGTGCCCCTGGCAAACTCATTTTTCATATCCAAACAACTTTGCTAACTGCCTCATTATGGAGAAATGTTTTCTCCTGTTTTATACATTTTAAAATGTCCTCCTTTGGAATGATAATGGCCTTATAGGAATTATAGTAAACAAAAGCTATGGTGCAAGACTTTCCTTTGCCTTGGACTTTATACAATGTTAGGCAAATGAAATTGGGAGCTTGCTTTTCAGTTGTCAATATGACCTATCACTGAAGGAGTACGTGTGCATTTGGACATGTCCCCATGCAACTACCACCTGAACTGTGGCATCAGAACTGTCTAAATGCAGCCGACTTCTCCGGGATGGCCACCCTCCACCATCCTGTAAAAGGTTCCGACAGGTGAACTACCCGAGTGAACTGTAGAACATCATCAAGAAAAGTTTCTTAAACTGAGGTAAATTTACGTACAGTAAAGTTCATGAGTTTTAACTGTAAGCTCAATATTTTTTTATAGGTATAGACACTTATGTGACTATCACTCATGTTGAGGCATATTCGTTTACCTGACCCTGAAAAGTCTCCTGATGCCTTTTCCTGGTCAGCACCGCCATGGTCACTGCCACCTAGGTAACTGCCGTCAAGCTCTTATCACTTTATTGTAGTTTTGCTTGATTTAGAATGTTGAATCAATGGAATCACGTATGTACTCGTATCTGGCTTCTTCCATTCAACACAATATTTCTGACATCCGTTCACTTTGTTTTGTCTATCATTCTGTGTAATATCATGCTCTACTAGTATACCATACTGCTTTATCCTTTTTCCTGCTAATTGACATTTGAGATATTTCCCATTTTGAGCCCCTATGAATAAAGGTGCTATAAACATTCCTATGATTGTATGCACTGATTAGTTTCATTACATACTAGAAGTGGAATTCATAGGTTATAAAGTAGACATATATTGACCTTACTAGAAACTTGACAAAGTTTTTCAAAATGCTCATAATATTTTACACACCCTTTAACACAACATATGAGAGTTTCAAATGCTGCATATTCTCACCAAAATTGGCATTGTCTTTCTTTTTTTTTTAATTTTAGCTATTCTGGTGGGTATATAGTTGTATTATATTCTATTGTATTATAAGTTTTATTTTCCTCATGAGTAATGTGATATTAAATTTCACATGTAAAATATTTGTAAAAAATAGTATCAATAGCAAAACATGTATGGGTAAAACTGAGAAAAGAGGGAAAGAAAATGAACTTTTATTGAGCTGTTATTGTATTTAGAAACCAAGATTCATGATTTATTTCCTCTGAACCTTTAATAACAAGGTAATATTTTTTCCAGTACTAAGATGAGGAATTTGTAACTGAGTGATGTTAAATAAAGTAAAGATAGGAATAATATTAATTCCTGTACTATGTATTTGGGAGAAACAAATAGGTTTTATGTGTTTATATGTTATGTTTTTTATATAAAGTTCTGAGAATAGGGCCTGGCACATGAGGAACACTCAAGTTTTTGCTGGTTTGAAACATAATGCTGCAAATTGTAAAGAAAAACAATTGTGCTCATGGCTTTTAAGGAAAATTGGGGTGTGGTAGGTTACAGATTTATGCAGCTAACGTTAACATGAGGACATTTTACAAAATATTGGCTGTATCGCTAGGGATAGACTCATATTAGTGGCGATGGCCACGCTTAAAAAGATGATAAACGAGTCTGATTGTTCTCAGCTATAGTTATTCCATGAAGCTTGATTTGGGTAGTGAGTGTCTACATTTCAGAGAGAGGACATAGCCTGTAATTAACTGAGTGAGGAATTCACGATTTCCACAAAACTTCTCAGATATATACTATGCATGAGATGTCATAGTGAGTGCTGGAAATGCAAACTTGTATAGTGATTACTGTTAGCTTTCGTAGAATTCAAGAGAAGAAAAGAATATCTTTGTGAGTATACTCTGTCCCCCTAGCCCAATACAACTAGTTCCTTCATCAATTATACTTAGACCACTTAGGGTGCTTTTGAAAACTTACTGTCTCCCAAATCTCTATAGTTGGCAAGATCTTTGTGTTCGGGACAGGGTCTTGTTTTGTTTTGTTTTGTTTTGTTTTGTTTTGAGGTCTGTTGCAAGTAAATTTCAAAGATTACTGTGCCAGTATTTCATATTTTTTTTACAACTTTGGCTTCTGAAATCTCAGACCTTATTTGGCAGACTTCTCAAATACATAGTCATATTTTGACCTCATCAAGTTGAAAGACTCCTTTTCACAGGATACTCAGATGATGAGAGAGAATATTCTCCTCACTTTGTTCTAAGTTTCCTATTTCATTTTCCATTTTTAATAGTTCTCAAACTTAATTGGGGTATTTATGTGGGTTACAATCAGAATTCAACTAAAAAATTCAGCATGTGATTTATAAGAGATAAGTATTTTTAAATGACCAAAGCTGTTATCCTCTTTACTTATTTACGATCCTCTTACGTAAAAGAGGATATGAGTAATAATATCTTTACTAGAAACTAAAACACAACTTCTCCGACTAGTTTTTTTTTAATTTTACTATACCTCAAAATTCAGTTAAAACACAAATTTTGGGAGAGCATAATAAATACTGGTTTATCAGAAAGGAGCAAAGTGTATGTGCTGGACTGAGAACCATAAATCAACTTAATTCAATAAATGCTTTTGAGCATTTGCAATGTTTCGACTCCATGCTAAGCATTAGCAATACAAATATAAAAATTATATAATCTCTACACTCTAGGATCTGACCAACTGATGGGAGATATTGACATGAACAATTAATCATAATGCTTTCTAATAAAAATATAATAGAAAAATGTTCCAGATATTGTAAGAGAACAGTATGTGAAATAATTAATTTTTCTTGAGGAAAAAGGAACCATAAAATCCATATTTGGACTGTATAAATTTTAAAAGATGATTTCAACAAGAAGACACTGAAGGAAAGGACATTCGAGATGAAAAACAGAATGCAAGCAAAAGCACTGTCATGTGAATGAGCCTGGCATGTTGGGTGACACCACGTGGGTCAGTGTAGCAAAGGGAGGTAGGCTTGAGGGAAAAGAGGGCAATGTGGAAGGAGCTAGGACAGGAAAAACCTCATTGCAATGCTCAATACTTTGGAATTTACATCTTGTTTCTAAAATGTATTTTAGGGGAAAATGTATTCAACAAATATTTACAGAAATCAGCTATGTGGCCTAGTCTGAACTAGGTACTAGGATCACAATGATAAATAAAAATGTATTCCCAGCTCTCCAAAATCCCAAGTGGAGCTAGACCAGCATAGAAAAAAAGGGCAGGTGGTTCTCTTTACTTAATGGGAAAGGATTTGAGAGCATACGGGAGTTTTGCTTTGCCTTTAAAAGAACTCATTCCATTTACTACCAAGATAAAAATATTCATGTGGGGAACCAAAAATTTAATGTATTTATAATTTTTGTTTCTTATTTTTCTTTGGTGTGGAGGGGATGCTTACAATATATTTGAAGAGAGAAATTTATACTAGATCTCGACTCTCACAGATTTGGTGTTCAAATCACACACATATCCTTATAAAAGAAAATAGTCTTGACTTAATTGCTTCTTCTGATCAGCCCAGAGAGTAAGCTGTTGGACTTCCCAGGCCTTGTGTTATCAATAATACAAGATATGGATGCTTAAATATAGCTTTCTCACAGGGGAATTGCTGTCACAGGAGCCAATGACCTAAATTGCCTTTGAACATCAAAATTCCTAAAGGGAAAAGGACACATATGCTCTTTGAATATTAAACTAGTGCCTAAACTGGGTCAGAAGGGCTACAAAGAGCACATTTACAGTGTTCTTTTCTCTTTCTCACAGGAAGTGAAGTCTCGAGTATTCATTACCTTGAAGAAATCTATTGTATTTCCTAAGCAAATTGCTTCAGATGGGTCATGTGTTTTGTGATATTTATCTTTGATATAGTTCTGTGCCACTTTTTATGCTTTCTTAACTGAGTCTGAAGTAATTTTTTGGGAATCACTCATGCCACCCTACCTATGTTCACCAGTTTTCTGCTCTATGTCTGTCTTCAATTACACATAAACACACAATTCAGCCCTCCCTTTAGGCATTAGAAATCATCTTAACAATTGTGTGCAACTACTTCAGCAGGTTTTCTTACATCAGCTTCCTTGATAGGTGGAAGTCAGTGAAGACTGAAGAAAAAACTCTTGAGTTGAGTGATTTGGCAGATAAAGGATGACTAAATGAAGAACTACTGAAGTTCTTCAAGTTCATCAAGGACCAAAACATCCACAACCATCTCAGGAAAGAGATCATATGTTATTCATGTTTTATTGCTTAACACATCACTGAAGTCATAGATATTCTATATTTTATGAATGGATAAGTAAATGAGGTTTTCTTGGATAAGTAAGCAGGAAGTGAAGGCAATGGGTGTGCTCTTTCAAGAGGATAAACATTGGTGGAGAGGAAACTTAGTAGGTGAACTTCAGGTAGTTATGTGGTCCCAGAGGAAAGTTATGTAGGCCCACAGATGCTCCTTGACTTACGATGGGGTTATATCCCAACCTCACTGAAAGCTCTTTAAACCTCAGTTTCCTCATCTATAAAGGAAATACTGATACCTGATTCCTAGAGTTGTTATTAAGATAAAAATACATGGAAAATACATGGACAATAAATGCATTTAATAAACCTAACATACCTCACATCACAACTTAGCCTAGTCTATCCTAATTGTGCTCAGAACACTTACATTATCAGGATGTAACCCCATGATAAGTGAGGAGCATCTATAATTGCCTTCCTCTTCTTCTTGTAACCAAAAGCAGGAGCTCAGACGGGTATTTGCAGATATAATGGGATGTGAAAACACAATATCCAAAAATGCTGTTAATGCAGTACAATGTAGAGTATTGGGAACTCCATCTTGCAGCCACTGCACAGCATCATGGGAGAGTATTGTACTGCATATTGCTAACTCAAAAAATGATCAAAATTCAAAATTCAAAGTATGGTTTCTATTTCATGTATGTTGCTTCTGCACCATTGTAAAGTCCAAAAATTTAAAGTTGAACTATCATATGTTGAAATCCTCTGTATTTAGCTTTTAGACACATAAGAAGAGTAAGTAGAGAAAAGGAGATTTAAAATTCAAGCATGATTTAGGAAAAATATCAGTCAAAATAAGAGGTAAATAGTTTTCCTTGGAAAGGAAAAGTCTGACAGTGAGCACACAATAGATATTTGTTGAATAAACTAATGGGTGAGAAATGACACTTCAACTTCCAAAACAAGTAAGATTGGCTAAAAGTACACGAATTTTGATGCAGAAGGAAAAGATTTGAAATCTCTTATTCTTTAATCATTTAGGACAATTGTAGTAAATATTTAGGAAATGATTGTGATATGCTAGGTAGCATGTTACATGCTTTACATATGTTATTGTATTTAATCCTTGTCATTAATATAGAAGAGAAGAGGGGAGTAGTGTGTTGGTCATTTGTAGTTGCCGGAACAAGACTTAATCTTCAAGTGAACTAGGATTTGAACTCTGAGACTCTGCCTCCAGAGGCCAGCACTGCATAATAGTAAAGGAACAAGATCAGAGGCTTCAGAATTTTTTATTTCTGATTTCCAATGGTTTCATATTTTCTCATTGTATGAGACTGTTACCTTCAGAATTATATGCTCATTAAGGTGAGAAAACTGACTTGGTGCCTTTGAATCTTCCTCACTCAAAATTCCTGGCTCATTGTAGTCAATTGAATATTTATTCGTTAATT
This sequence comes from Tonatia bakeri, assembly GCA_004024845.1. Classification (NCBI taxonomy): domain Eukaryota; kingdom Metazoa; phylum Chordata; class Mammalia; order Chiroptera; family Phyllostomidae; genus Tonatia; species Tonatia bakeri. Next base: position 66,028 of record PVIA01001990.1, read on the forward strand.
GATTTATTAATGAAAGGAGTGAAAAGTTGGGGTAGAAAGATTAGAATTTAAAAATCTAAAAGGAATTAATATTTATGAAGCATGATGAAACAGAGGAATATGTATATTAATCCATTAAAGTGTGGCCAGTAAGATCTGAGGCTCTGCTATGTCAGGTAAAACTTCTTAAAGACATATTTAACTTCTAGTGTTAAAAACAACAGGAAAGACTACAGCATACTGTCTGGTACACTATAAGTTCCATAAACATCAACAAATATACTGGTTACCCTAGGTGTTGCATATGCCCAAATATCATCCCTGCCATTGGAAACTTTGGGTAAATTACTTAAACTCTTTAACCTCAGTTTCCTCATCTGTAAAGGAAATAATGATACCTGACTCCTAGAGCTGTTATTAAGATCAAATAACATAATTCACATAAAGCACTTAAGGCCTTACAGATAGTAAATGCTCTATAAATATTAGCTCTTATTATTTGATATTAAATGAATGAAAGGGAGCTTAAAGTAAATGTACAAATGCAGCATAGATCTTAGGTGAAGCTGAAATTGGATTTTCTGTTCTGACATGAATATAGCCCATACAATGGGTTTGCCCCAGCTATTTGGGAAAGAACTCATCTAAAGGTATAATACATATAAGCTTGGATCATTAAAGAGGCCCTACATCAGAGGGGAGGAGTAATGTGATAGATAGCATTGTACATAAGCTGTGCATTTCAGGAGGCAGGGATTATGAATTAAGTATAGTAAGGAGAGGGAGGAGCTCTTTTCCTATATAGTGCTTGAGATATTGAAAGTACCAGCTAACATTGCTTTGGGTATCATTTCCAGAATGGCAGTCCTGGAGGTAGTGATCCTTGTGAGATGCTGTCACAAGTTCACTGGCCACTGATAACTCCAGAGAACTCCAAGATATCTATGGAAAAAAATTTAGGAGGACTAGAAATCCTCTGGATGAGGTTAGAAAGAGAGAACTATGCTACAATTATCTTCATATGTTGACAACTTCCACACCACTGTGGTCTGGGTAACAGGAATTATGTAACTGATCCTCTGGTCCAATTGTATCCCTTAGCCTGTGATCCAGAGAGCCTAAGATTACCTGCAATAAAAATCTGTTTAACAGTTTGAGTGACAGGGGAGCATTCACTGCAGCATAGGCCCATCACCTACCAGCATTATGAAAAGTTTTCTCGAGCCGAATAGTATGTGAAAGTGGTTGCATTAAACCAGGAAACCCCATATGAACAACCAGCAGCCTTATTTGGTTTATTTTCCCACACATATCTGCTCCTTTATCTTTCTGTATAAGGGTTGCTAGTTAATTGATAGTGTGAAACAGACTTTCTTAACTCCTACACACTAAATCAATTAATGTTGAGGACTCACTAGGTTCACACTAAATGCTGTTGATTTCTAGCCCTTATTTTTAGTTGCTGCTTTATTTTCCTTTTCATTATTTTTGCTTTGGGATTGTGTTAGTAACATGAGGATAAGTGGCATGATCCATGGCCCTTGTAAAGGGTATAATAGGAGATTAATAAACATATTACACATATTCCAGTACAGACCACAGAGCCATGATTACACAGTGAAACTCTCATGGTGTGAGCATGCACCAAAGAAGCTATGCTGGTACTGGGTGAATTTTTACATCCTCTTCTGCTCTATAGCGGGATGTTCATGAGTATTCTTGAATGGTTCAGGGAGCATTATTATCTGCATCTTTTCCTTACTGGGCTGATCTAATCATGCATCCCTTCCTTTCCCCACAGCTCTAACTTCACGACACCCTTGATATTTGGCAGATGCTCATTGTATCCAAACCACCCCTTGGCCCCTACATCTATTAGCTGGATTAAAACTGGAAATACTTCACTTATTGGCAGTGTCTTTTAGAATTGTACTTTGTTTTTTGTTACCTATGATGTTGGGATAATCATCTCTCTTCTGTATAGCACTCGTCACTGGGACCTTCTTTTCAATGCTAAAATGCAGAACCACATAAACTTGAGTAATGGGAAATTTGTTTTTCTTATACAGTGTATATTTTGGTCTGGGAGAAATCAGTGGTGCCAAAAAAAATTAGGAGAATACACGGTTTGAGAATCAGAAAGATCTGCTTTAAGCTCAGAAAAGTTTGGAAAAACCCAGAACCTAAAATGTATATATTTACATATCAATATATTTTGTATGCATAATATTAAGTATAAATAAATACTCTACAGATATGTAAATTAAATATATACTAACTTACACTACATATACATGTATGAATGTTTGTGTGTGTATGTTGGCCAGTGTGTGTATATAAATGTATATCCAAAAGTGCTAATATTTTTATAGGACAGAATTACAGACAATTTATACTTCTTTGTATATTTTCTGAGTTTTTCAGGTTTTTTTTCAATGAGCATGGAGCCCTTGTATAAAAAGAAACAATCAAACATTATAAAGCAAATCCATGCTTGAGTCTTTCTGACAACAAGCCAGAAAAGCTGCTGGAGTCAGGAAGGACACAGAAATTGCTAATGTTACCTGGGCTCTGGCCAGATAGGTCAGAGTCATTCATTTCTCCCCCCACCTTCCTCTTGGTAGCACCAGCTACTTTGAACCAAATGATATATGTGATTAATGAAGGGACTGCTGTGTTATAACTAAATGGATTACTCCAGAACAATTCTAGAGACAGTCTGATTATGTTTGAATTATAAAATTGTATTTCCTCTCAAATAGTTCCAGATAGCGTCTTCCCATTCATACAAATCACAGAAACATAAATTAAGCCAACCACCAGCTGATCTGAAAATTAAAGTTTAATTATGAAGGACTACTGTTTACAGGTAATGATTGCAGCACCCCAGATAAATAAAACCTTGCAGGGTTGCATTAGGTTCTTGTACTTCCTTCACCGTTTCATTCAGTTATGTGTGTGCACAGAGAGGGAGCGGGTTCTGATATGCTGCTAGCTTCTCACCTCCTGGTTCTCATTCTCTCAACCTCTGGAAGTTTCCACAGTACCTAGTATGTACTTTGCTTTTTCACCGGTTTCCTGACTCAGGATGTGCTCTTCCTCCTTCAACTCCTAGCAGGGTAGTCACAGCAATTCTTAGTAGTTAAAGAAAGAGAAAAGTCACTAGATATAAAAATCAACTGCAGTAAGAGGCTACTATACTCTATGCTGTTTTGATCCTGAACAGAAATATAACATTTTTTATGTTATTTTTGTTTTTTTTTCTTTTTTTAAATTTTATTTTAATTGTTGTTCAAGTACAGTTTTCTGCCTTTTTCTTCCATCCCAGCCCACCCTCCCAGCCCTCCCCACTTCCCTCCCATTTCCACCCCCTTCTAGTTTTTGTCCATGTGTCCTTTATACTTGTTCCTGTAAACCCTTCCCCTTTTCCTCTGAAATTCCCCTGAAATTCCCTCCCTTCTCCCCTCTGTACACTGTCAACCTGTTCTCTATTTCAGTGTCTTTGGTTATATTTTGCTTGTTTCTTTGTTTTGTTGTTTAGGTTCCTGTTAAAGGTGAGATCATATGGTATTTATCTTTCACTGCCTGGCTTATTTCGCTTAACATAATGCTTTCCAGTTGCATCCATGCTGTTGCAAAGGGTAGGAGCTCCTTCTTTCTTTCTGCTGCATAGAATTCCATTGTGTAAATGTACCATAGTTTTTTGATCCATTCATATACTGATGGGCACCTAGGTTGCTTCCAGCACTTGGCCATTGTAAATTGTGCTGCTATGAACATTGGGGTGCGATTTTCACGCAGCAACATTTTTGGTGTTATTTTGAATTATACTTGTTCTGACCACCTATCTGTTTTTAGGTGGAAGTCAATAAACTTATTTTTGAAACATTAACTTCACTTAAAATCAAATTTGATCCTCCAAAAATCAAAAAGCTGTCTTGTAAAGTTATCCTGCTTGAATAAATACCTTTGTTTAACTCTTAACTGGATAAACCCATGGTGGTCTCCTGAAAAGAAAACCTCTTTTGATTTTTGTGACTGGTATCTCGGATAATGGAAAAGGAGAACTTTAATTCCTTGAGAAATTGTTCTAACAACATGAAAAATCTTAGTTGTCTACTCATTTCTGGTAGCGATTTAGATAAACAATAGAAATATCTTCATAATTATTAGAAAAGAATAAACATATGGAAAATTCTCAAAATCCTCCTCTGTTGGAAGAGTTCATTTTTGTCTTCTACCTGTTTTAACTTGTGTTTAAGAGCTCATGAGAAGCTGTTCACTAGCATAAATGAAGGCCTCTCCCTTCATGTCCCATGTCCCCCCACCCCACCAATTCCATGTGCTTTCCTGAGAGAAGAAAAAGAAGGGAATCTGGGAAATGCTTCTATCTCTTATACATGACGGTGGAGCCAGTTTGACCCCTCCTGTATTCATTTAATAAGCAAATCTTTTGTGAGTGAAAACAGGAGAGTTTTTGTTCACATAAATTTTAACAGCCAAATGTAATCAGAAACTCAGTCCAAAAAGCAAAAGAGAATATGTCCTTTGAGCCCTACTTCAGATAAAAGCCAAGGCATTTCCCAGGGCTTGGATTACAGTCCATTTTGTAGATAGTCATCTGTGGGGATGATATGGGTCCTCCTCCAAACACAAAGTATAATAGTTGTTTTGAAGGGAGTGTGCTGAGAGGACCTAAGACCTTCCTAGCTGCGTGTACTTCCAAACCTGGAGAGCTTAATGGTTGTTAAGCTCTCCTCCCTGTAAATCCTGACTGTATCCCATGAAATCAATGTTATATTGCTGACAATGGATGATTTCTTTAATGTTCTAAGGGATTAAACCAGAGGCAAATTTTGATTTTTTAGAATGTATCTATATAATATTTACCATACAGCTATTGTGTAGCAGGCATTGTGTTTATTACCTTCGTACATTTATCTCATTCATCTTCCCAACAGCCCTGTGACATGACATCACCCTTTCTACATACAACTTAGAGCATTCGATGTTACACTGCTAGGAAATGGTAGTAAAGGGTAGCTAAGGCTTGAACCCACCCAGTCTGTGCCCTTAATCATTAACTGATTACCTCCTGCTATACTCCCCTTGCTATGCTCCTCTGTCTCTTCCATGACATAATAGGAACTCTCTAAAACAGTAAAGCACAGCACATGGAAATGGGAGAGAAACAGAGACACAGTCAAGCTAATAAAATGTGACTGTAACATGGCAGGAAGAAGGTTTAATTTCTATCCTAAAAGCCTATCAGAGATAATTTTTATAAGAAGAAAGACCTTGTTTATTCTTTTCATTTTTGCATCCCTAGCACAATGCTTAGCAAGTAGAAGCAACCAAATATTTTAAAATAATGTTTATATTATACCATCTATAAATTTGTTACTATGTTTAATGTAAAAGATACATTACAATGACAGCCAAAGAGCAGAGGCTGTTGATTGGTCATTTCAGTGAATGCTGCCATATTGGTCTTAAAGATTCAGAAACAATCAGAGCACAATGGAAAAAAATACATTGTTTTGTCTTTGTTATTTGTAAGTCAATACTGCAGCTTTAAGAACTATAACTGATATTACTATGGCTACCTTCCTAATCAGATCCTAAAATATCAAATTGAGTTTATTTCATAATTTATGAAATATTAATAAAGGAAAGCAAAAAAAATCCATATTTGGTAAGTGGAAGAGTTAGTTTTACTGTCACTAGGGAAAGAAATTGGTGAGAAATCATATTTAAATTTCAATAAATTCACATCTCATGTTTATCATGAAGATATAGAATGTTGTTTTACCTTCTTTAGTTTAAAAACCTTGCTCAAGTTGTTCCACCGCACAACTCCAGAGGTCGTCATTCCCATTGTTTTGAATCTGTGTGGATATAAGGGGTTGTTGGTGCCTCTAGTTTCACAGGCACCAACAACCCTTTCTGTCTCTCTCTCCATATGGACTATTTAGGTCAAAGCAATAGATTCCTATTTGCAAAAAAACAGTAAATTTCTCTAGCGACTTTTTTCATATTAATATAATAATTTATTTTATGTTAGCATTTATTGAATAGTATGTCAAATTCTGGGCTAGAAGCTTGCAGATGAGTAAGACATGATCTCTTTAAGAGATCTACCATCTGTCAGAGTGAAAAATACTAACTGGTATGACATGATTTTTATCTACAGACAAATATGATTAATGATCTAGTGGTACCGATACTTTGGTGTTTAGCTGTATAGAGATATAAATAATGCATGCTATGCTTGGATAGCTAGAAATCAAGGCTACTATGGTATTTTAAATTTGGGGCATCTACACAAACTTTTTTACCCCTCATGTACACTCATTGCTCATAGTAGCCCATACTCCCTCTTTCTGTGCATGGGCTTTCCAATGCTAGAAAAGGCTTGGAAAATTATGTTTTCTAGGGTCCATATCCTTGATTTTCCTTAGTAATATATGTCACTAGTGATTTCACTTGTATCAGCTATGGTTCTTTGTGAGCTGAACATGACAGAAAATCCACTCCCAACTAGTTTCAAGCACAAAAATTTGCTGTGTGCTCAACTGGAGACCCCAGGATTTGCTTGGCTTAAGGTAGACAACATTGTTAGTATTCAGTTTCTCTTGTTTAATCTTTATAGTATACTTCCTTTAGGTTGTTTCCACTCTGTTGCAATCTCATCTTGTTGCTTAAGGTGACTGCAACAACTCTGGACTTACATCATCATGTTTCAGAGGTGCTGGTAAGGTCCCACCAACCACTGTTGTAAGGGGAGTGCGAAGCTCTGAGGAGCTTAGACCTGCGTACATGCTCCAACCCTGAACTGTCTATGTGCCAAAAAATGAGTTGTCCTATCTGCCAGGGAATGGCAAACATTTTATTCTCAAGTTTTTGTGTTTCCACATCTTCTTTAAAGAGCCAGAGTCAAAAGGTAGGGTAGAGAGCCATTAAGCAAAAATTAGTTGAGAATGTAGAAAATGGCTTGTTAAAAGAAAAAAATGGTAAAGGGAGAGTTAAAAATTTTTAACAGAAGATATGAACCAAGTCTCTGAATGTTTTGTTGTAGCTTTCAAAATTGATACATACCTATGACAGGAGTACTAATAGTGCCTACCATTTATTAGGCACTTGCTATATGCCCGGTATTTTATGAAATACCAAACACATGAAATAGATAAGTTGTTATCCTCATTTTACAAATGAGGGCCCTGAGAGTTGGGGAAGTTAAATAACATGTCCAGGATTATGGGGTGAGTGAATAGGAGAGTTGGCCTTAAACTTTGGTGTAGTTTGAGAGACAGTGACAGTGGCTTGTGCTCTCAGCCCACTCCATTACCAGAAACAACACACAATAAGCAAAGCAGTTTTCCCACTGCTTTTGTACCTCTCAGGACAAATGGAGCAGTGTGACAAACTGGGAAGCATATTTTATGGGAGACCTTGGTGGACATGAGGGCATAGTGTATAGGATGGTCAAGATGGTGATGAGTCTAGAAACTGGCAGATCAGTAGGATCATATCAATGAAAAAAGGACATAATGCCTTTGCCTATGTTCAGGCTGTTAAAACAAGACTGGGTGGCTTCAATGGCAAGCATTTATCTCTCACAGTTCTGGTGTCTGGAAACCTGAGATCAAGGTGTCAGAGGACCTGGCAAGGATCTTGTTCCTGGTCCCCAGATGGCAGTCTTCTCCATGTCCTCACATGACAGGAACTGTTGTGTCTCTTCTTACAAGGGCACTAATTCCATGATGAGGGCTTCATCCTCAGGACCTAATTACTGTGCAAAAGCCACATTTCCATATAGCGTCACATTGGGATCAGGGTTTTCACATATGAATGCTTGGGGCATGTCATCCTACTTGTGAAAACTGGCTTGTAGATATGGAGTTATATGTACTCTGTATTGGATATTTCAGGGAGACAGAAGCTAAGGAAAGACTTTTTAGACACTACTCTTTGACATATGCCATTCCTTCTATCTAGAATGTTTCTCTATTCTTTTTACATGTCTAAATACAACTTGCTCTTGACCATTTAAAATGCCATTTATTGCATGAGGCCTTGCCTGATTTCCCTTTACCGCTGCCATCAAATGAGTTATCCCCTTCCAGTAACTTCTAGAGCACTGAGACTCCACTGTTCCTAAGATGCCACCACTGCCTTGAACTATCCCTTATTAATGTGGAGATCTTACCTCTGACTCCAGCTCATAAGCTATATGAGGACAAGTGCTTTGCTGATTTCATCTCTGAATCTCTCCCGAGTGCCCCAGCCTTGCATACAGCAGATGCTTAGGACACCTGCTGAAGTGACCTGGCTGGTGAGATGCTGAGCTCCTGTCCCTGGTTGTCTTCAACACAGAACTGAAGACCATGGTTATGGAGGTAAATTCCTGCATTAAGTAGAAGGTAGATTATATGGCTTCTAATACTCCATTTCATTCTAAAATTCTATGATATTTATGGTACAATTTTATACCCATTTTTTACCTCATTATTCAAATTTTATTTTATGAATTTGACAGAAAAAAAAACAACTCTGAATTTCTGTCTGTGAAGTATCTAGATGTCTCTAGCTAGACAGAAATACTTCCAGGTTATATAAAAGGAGATACAGATAATATAGAATACAGTCTGTTACTATCCCTTATCTATTACATAGACAATCTATATAACTTATGTGAATATAAAAATGCTATGTAAAGAAAAATATGTATTGTATATAAGTATTTTTACATACATGTTATATCCTTGTATATGTTTAGAATTATAACACAATTCTGCAAAGTCATTTCATTTTTTAGTTACATAGAAACTGTACATGTAAGCAAATGTTTGTGTATATAGTATAATATACATAACAATATATACACACATTATAGTTGTATAATGTGTATATATAATGCACATGTATATATTATACACAGTCATGCACACACACAGTGATTTACAACATGACTTGATATTTGAGGTTGCCTTTCACCCTGGAACATAGTTCTGATGATAGAGCCAGGAACACTTTTCAGAGAGAATGAACTAGAAAAAAAAAAAGACTGATATATCAGAATCTGTGTCCTTCTGCCTCCATTACCTCTATTCCCCATTCTATTTTTCACCTCTCTACTTATAAACCTTGTCATTTGGTCTCAATATACAAGTGCAAATAACAAGTTTGGGTGAAGTGACTTCCAAAACCAAAAGAGCATGAAGCATCTTTCAAAAGGAGGAAAATTGAGTGAAGTGGTGTTATAGAATTTTGGAGCTGGAAATGAGCTCACCAAATTTATATGTTAATTATGTTATCTTGGACTAATTAAGAATAAGCAAACCTCATTATATCTTTGAAATTCTGCTGCTTATTCCTAGAAATGTCAGTTGGCTTTTGGTTAGCATAGACAATTTGAGTTTTTTTTTAATTAAGGTTGAGTCTGGAACCAGGTACAAATATTGTTGATATATTTAGAAACATTTGGTAGCAATAGTTTAGTTTGTATAATAAACTATCATTAGATTATATTTATAGATTATGTTGACTTTCAAAGATATTTTATATCTTCAAAATATAATAGATCTTAGAATACATCAAACCCATTCAGAATCCTCTGTTTCTGTTCCCACTGCCTAAAATGCAGTTCTTCTCTTGCCATTTGGACAAGTTCTACTCAACAACCTTCAGTCTGTTAGAACAGCTTCCATTTTGAAATCTATTTTCTCTTTTCTGATAAAACCAGTGTTCTGTCCTTTGTATAATTTGAGTTCATAACTGCTTCTCTCTACCAATACCTGTCTCAAGTGCCTTTTCTTCCACTGTTGGCTAAGGAGTCACTGTAAATTGATGGGTATAACTCATCTTGTTGTTAACAATACCTCACTGAAAAAAAATAGTCTTTTGGTCTTCTTTGTCATTCTAGCAGCTAGTCCAACATCAGGCACAGTGGAGACATACAGTAAACATTTGACTGAAGGAGGAGGAGCACTATAAGGGTTAAGGCAGATAGACTGCCTTAGATGCACTTTCTTCCTATCAACATTTGAATCCAAAAAACATGTCCACATTTTTTCAGTTTTCAAATATTTGAGCATCCAATATGTATTTGCTTTGTACTCATGCAGATTGTAATTTTCAAAACACAATTACACCATGTACTCACCCTGAAGTCATTTATTAGTTCTAAGTGTTTTCCAAGTCTTTATACTCAGTAGAATTGGCCTAAACATGCAATAGCCTAGGTTTAAAATCTACTTTGCTGATTAAAAGAAGGAAATGAGTTTGCATTCACTCTCCCCAAAAGCTTATTAATCCATGTACTTACTTTACTAAAGAATGTACACAGTCACACAGTGAAGTGCAAATATATTAAGGACCCACCATGTGCAATTCACTGCAGGGTTCTTTGGGAATACGGAGACAAATAAAATGGACTCTTCCTTCCAAGAATCCAAAGGGCAGTCACAGTACAGACGTAACTGAAAATAAAGATTTTTTTCTTTTAATAAATGGAGCACTGAGATAAATGCTCTCTCAATGTTGTGGAAAAAGAGAGTGGTAAGACAAAGAAGAAAAAAATTAATTCTTATGAGTGGGATCTGAAAAGGCCTTCCAGAGGAAAGGGCATTCCATTGAGCTCTTAGTAAATGGTATTTTCTTTGTGCAGTATAAGTAGTATAGAGAGGGAACTTCCAGGAGGAAAATGTATGTTAGTCAAAAGGCTGGAAGCAACCCGGTGAAAAGCTATTCTTTGGCACAGATGGGAAGTAGAAATGGAGGTGGAGTATAAAATGCAGGAGCTGACAATGTAGCCAGTGGTCAGCCCTCTGACTCCATATGAGGTGAGTGGAAAGTCAGGTTTGTGTCAAAAGGTCTTGTTAAAAGGTAAGAATTTGACTTTACTATCCCAGGCTGCAACAGAAAGATAATTAAAGTTTTTGAAGCAGGAAAAAGTCATGGTGTTCAAAATGTTTCAAGATCAGAGATATCAGGGTGAATTTATAAACAAGAGGAAGTTTGGTAATTTCATAAGGATGTGAAAAGCTTAGCTATAACGTTCCTCTTCTTGAATAAGGACTGAGTCTAGGGCAAAGCATGCAAGGTGCATTGGGATGTAAATTTAAGGAGACACTCATGCTTAGAACCATGCAATGCATGAAATGGTGCCTTACTCACCTTAACCTAGTCCTGTCCCTGCTTAGAATATTAAGTTACACAATGGAATTCTATGCAACAGAAAGAAAGAAGGAGCTCCTACCCTTTGAGACAGCATGGATGGAACTGGAAAGCATTATGCTAAGTGAAATAAGCCAGGCCATGAAAGACAAATGCCATATGACCTCACCTTTAACAGGAACCTAATCATCAAAACAAACAAACAAGGAAAATATAACCAAAGACACTAAAATTGAGAACAGACTGACAGTGATCAGAGGGGAGAGGGGAGGGAATTTCAGGGAAAAGGGGAGGGGTTTGAAGGAACTAGTATAAAGGACATATGGACAATAACAAGGTGAGGTGGAAATGGGATGGAGGTGGGGAGGGCTGGGTGGTGGGCTGGGATGGGGGTAAAAGGCAGAAAATTATACTCAAATAACAACTAAAATAAAATTTAATAAAAAAAAGAATATTAAGTTAGCATCACTATAAAAGATATTCATGACATTTCCAATCTCTTTTTTCTGTGACTCTTAAAGTGGTCGACTAGATTCTTTCCTTGGGCCACAATTTTCAATTTCTGCATGGGGAGAGGAAGGCTAATTGTCATAAAAGGGCTGCATTGAAGTGAGGTATTACAGTGAACCAGGCCAATTAGAAAAATACCTGACTCCCCGTGGGCTTGAGTTCCTACTTATCCTGACAGGATATGCACAATGCCTCTCAGGTCTGTGTCACTTTGACCACTTTTGGTTAGGTTTTTGGTCTGGGGTAGAAAAAGGACATTGCTAACTGATCGGTGATAAGCATTTAACTATGAGCAATGAATTTGTGTGTTTCATTATGATAATTCAACCTTACTGCTCATTTTGAAGGTTGCTGAGAAAAGAAAAAAATTAGAATAAATCACTTTTAAAACCAAGAAGTCGGTGTCACAGAATGCTTGATCATTCATGGTCTTAATGTTATTACTAATTCATCACTGATGCCTGTATGAAGTCATGTATAACCACTGATTCTTAGGGCAGTTTTTAAGCTGTAAACATACTGAATGGTTCATTCAAGAATGTCTACTCAACTACAATCTGCCAGGCTGTTTCTCACCCAAGGAAAATAATGGAAATAGTTAGGAAGCACCTATCACAATATTGACACATTGTGGGTCCTTAGTCAAATTCTGGTTCACTTTATTCCTTCTTTGAAAAACTTTTTCTCTGTAGAATCACTCTCTCCCCCATGCACTGGATCCACATCACTTAACTTTAATATTCCACTGCTAAGACAATTCTTCTATGGTGTTTTTTAAATATCCTATGCCAGGCAATTGCTTCATTTTAATATGTTTAACCACTACCTGGAAAGAGAAGTTGGTTAAAAATTGTGCATGTGTGTATATATATGTGTGTGTGTGCACATATATGTGTGTGTGCATATATATATACATATAGGCATGTGTGTACATATATAATATGTACCAGTTGGTACATATATACAGTAGTGATACATTGTGTGTATGTGTCTGTGTGTGTATATATATATATATATATATATATATATATGAGGTCTGTACAGAGGCATCCAACCATGTAATATGAAAAATAGAGACATTTACTCAAGAAGATACAAGATACAAGAAACACTGTACATAGGACAATGATACCTCAGTCCCCTTCAAAGTAGGTACCTTGGGACCTCACACAGTTCTCCCAATTGCCATCAGCTGCCCTGTCACATTTTCCTGAATCTCATCAAAGATCTGAAATCTCTTTCCTTTAAAAAGTGATTTTAGTTTTGAGAAAAGCCAGAAGTCACAGGGTACCAAATCTGGGTTGTAGAGGGACTGAGTCACCTAGGTGATTTGATGTTTTGCCAAAAATTCTGCATGAAACACGATGCATGATTGGGTGCATTGTCATGATGAAGCTGCCAATCACCATTTGACCACAGCTGTGGCCTTCTGAATTATCCTAATAATTTTTGCAGAGGAATTTTCAAGCTTAATGCAAAATTGGATGTAGATTTGTTGCTCTAATTGCTCAGTCATTTTGAATGTGATGGCCACAGAGTACACATGCTTACTTCACCGTGTCTATCGCCCCCACTGACTAGTACAGTGAAGTCGTCATTGTTCATATATGCTCATTCCAGTCCACTCCCTTTGGCTGCCAGTTTACATTGATGTAACACAAACCATTCTTGTTATATTAAGAATGATTAGGGTTTTTCCAGACAGACCTTGTATATGCCCTTCAATGTATAGATTTAGTTAATTAAAAAAAGTAATGCATAACATAATAGTCATTAAAAATAAGGACTACATTTATTTGTCTTCTTTATGCTTTTCCATCCACCAAATAGTATACTGTACAGTCAGAGCATCGTGGTGTTTACCAGTTCAGAATATGTGCCTCTTATGATTGGCTCCCCCAATAAGATGCCAGGAGTGGCAGGATCGAAGATGGGAAAAAGTATGCATGGGCTTTGAATCAGTAAGGTCTGGGTTTCAGTCTCCCATTTGCCACCTCCGTGACCTTGAGTAGGTTGCTTTCCTTTCTGAACATTTGTTTCAAGTATAAATTGTGCCCCTATGATGCTGTAAGCATTAGATGAGATATTATATGTAAACTACCCAATGTAGTTTCTGATCCATGGTAGGTACTAAATAAATGGTAATTATTATTATCAGACTGACATTAATTATAATTTTATTAAATTATTTCCATCTCATACAATCACTCGGCCACTTTAGTTCTACTGTGTTGTAAGGGATTTACTTGAAATTCAGACTCACAACTCCTTTTGGTGTTCAGTGGATTATATGAAATATATTACCTGTCATATTGCATCATCTAAATGATGTTCTTTCTTGGAACAGACACATGGAGAAATTTGAAAGGTTTCCCTACTCAGGACAAGCTCAAATCCTTCATATGAAACCTCCATGTAAAGACTTCAAATTTCTTCTATGATGTTATGTCATCTTCCTGCCTTTTCAGTTCCTTCCTGCCATCCCAAAGTCTCTTACAATGGAAGTGAAATTCAGTACCTTGTTGTCTTTTTATTGCATTCTTCTTGCCTCCAGTACCACAGAGATGCTCTTCCTGGTATACCCACCACTGGTGGTTACATTATTAACCTCTTCACTTCCTTTTTCTGACATTGATCATTTTAACCCCAATAACTCTCTCTTCTTTGATTTGAGAGGGGATCAAGCCATGTAAGATCACATAATCCACTAAGATAGATTTCTGTAGACTGTCAGAGCTGGAAGGCATGTTGTAGAGTATCTGGTTCACTTTGTTCTTTATACACAGGATGAGCGGAAAGCTCTGAGAAGTTAAGGTGTCTTGTGAACTGTCATTCAATGTTGTCTAGGACTTATATCTTAAAACCAAATGTACATTTCCTTTGTTTACCTAAAATTAAATTAGAACACAGCTGTAACTGAACTTGCAGGCATCCTCTCTTCACTCCTTATGCTGGTAGGTATTACAGGAGAAGACATTGCAGAATAGTAAAATTGCATGGTCTTGTTAATAATATAACATTCCATCAATGTTGGAGAAACTGGTATCATTTGAATGGTTTCCTACCTTTTATTTGTTTGTTTATTTATTTTTATATTTTAGCTATTTGGCCTTCTGAGCATACACTCATAGGAAGAAGTACTTGTAATTAAATCCAAAGAAACCAAATGATCATCAGGAAACATCAAGGAAATCACCCTCAACACATTGGTGCTGGGGTCAGTTGAGAATAGTATACAACTATTAAATGAACATGCAGTTAGCTAAATTGGTACTTTGGGAACCCTGTCTATTACATGTATTCATCATCAGATAGATGCATTTTTTCCACATTATTTCCAACAGGATTTATTTTAAAACAGTTAGTGTTGTTACGCCTGTGGAGAGACATAAGGTCCTGCAAGTACTAAATAAATAAATAAATGAATAAATATTTGTGGATAGGCAGATGTGGCTTTTATCTCATGCAAAATCATCCTAAATTGTTAACTTCAATAAGTCAGTATGGCAGACTAGCTAAGGAAAGAGCCAGAATATAAGGCAGATGTTTGCACACTTTCATTAGAGCTGCTTAATACCAAATCAAGACTCGATGAAACTGAGTAATCATTTCAGAAATAGCTTCAAAAGCATGTAGTTAAACTAAGTCTCTTATTTCTAAGTGTTCTCTTGTGTGTGTATGTGTGTGTGTTCAAATAATGACATAAAGCATTTTCATCTAGGTTTTCTACCAAAGATCCTTCTTATGAAAGCTTTTATATTAAGCTCACAGTTGTGAAGAAAGCAATGCTGTACAAACTTTCAGTATAGGATACCCATGGTGACACCTTGCAAATCTTTCCCTGATTACCTTGAGACTCTCAAAAACTTTCCTTCTTTGCAACCTTATGTTTAACATTGATTAAAGCACTTGTATGTGCTGGGCACTGTTCTGAGCATTTAATCCTTTCAACAGTTACTAGGAGAGCTACTTATACTATCCTATTTTTAAAGAAGAGAGCACTAAAATACAGAGGTCACCTTTTCCAAAGGCATGCAGCTAGTGAGAGATTAGCCAGGAGTGGAATCTAAGTACAGTCTTCCTTGAAAGCCCATCTTCCTAACTACTTTTATAGATTGCCTCACTTGTTCACTGTTAATTACCATTCTAGGTGACTATCCTCTCCTTTCAGGTAGTTTGTTAATACATTACTGGCACTGTTCCTCTTTATACCTTTAAAGGCAGAGCACATTTTGTTTTGATAAAGATCACTTTAGCTTCATATTCAGAAAGGCAAAGGTTGAGCAGGTGTCCTGGGTGTAGAGCTGGAAGGGATAGTCCTGCCTCCAACACACCTGGCCTTTCTGTTTTCTCCCACACTCTCTCCTGAATTTTGTTCAGTCTTTTTAGGTACATAATTGACTCTAGAATGTGTGTATATAGAAGTGGTTTAGGATCAACCATTCCTGATCAGGGACTTTCATGCCTACTGTGTATGTATTGGGTTGACCAAAAAATCCATTGCTTTTTTTTCCATAACATAAAAATCACATCTTTTATTTTTACCAGTAACTTTATTGATTTGGATATTTGGAGCATGTCAGTTATCTCCCACTATTGGCTTCTAGTGGGGAGAGGCCAGGGGTGCTGCTAAACATCTTCCCATGCTTAAGACAGCCGCACAGCAAGGAATTATTTGGTCAAAAATGTCAATAGTATCAAGAAACTTCACAAACCACTTTTGACATGTTTGATCAGTTGCAGCATCTTCTCCATACACTGCACAAATCTCTTTTTGCATTTCAGTTGTGTTTTTACATTTCTTGAAATAATAAAGCATACTATGCCAAATTGTTGTATATATTCTTTCATCTTCAATATTAAAATGGCTACACCAAAATTCACCAATTTTGATGTCTTTTTTTCACATTTTTTTTGTTGTTGTTCAAGTACAATTGTCTCCCTTTTTCTCCCACATCCCCACTTCCCACCCTTGATCCTATCCCCCTTTGGTTTTCTCCATGTGTCCTTTATACATGTTCCCGAAAACCCTTCCCCCTCCATTATCCCCTCTCATCTCCTCTCTGGTTACTGTCAGTTTGTTCTTAATTTCAATGTCTCTGGTTATATTTTGCTTGCTTGTTTGTTTTGTTGATTAGGTTCCACTTTAGGTGAGATCAAATATTTTTTTTCTTTTACCACCTGGGTTATTTCACTTAGCATAATGCTCTCCAGATTTTTTTTTTTTTAATGCACGCTGATATGACTGCTGTCACAATACAATCTAACAAAATTGTTTTGAATGAAGTTAAAGACAACGAAGCACTACTAGAACCAACATATGGAAAAAAATGTAATGGACTTCTTTGGCCAACCCAGTACAAGGCCAGCTACATAATTTCCTAGGCCTAGGATAAAATAAATATGTGGGGAATCTTATTCAAAAAGCAGAAAAAAATTCTCTCTCTCTTCTGTTGTCTCTCTGTTGCATCTGTCATGGTGATTGTTTATTTGCAATTCAATGTTATGCTCCCTCAGACATGGAGATTACTCACTAGATGAATGTGCCTTGGACTCTGCAGGAGGAAGGGGGAAGGCAGTTGCTGGGTGGAGTTGAGGATGACTAAGAATCCATCCCAGGGAGGCAGTGGAAGATGGGACCGTGGTGGAGGCTAGGCTCCAAAGCCCCAGTACATCCTCCATTGTTTCATTGAATCTCACAGAATGAAAATTTAAAATAAAATTACTAAGAATTTTTTATGACAACTACAAAGGGAGGGCAGGCCTCCCTTCCAAATATGGGGCCTATGCAAGTACCCTGGTTGTGAGACCATGAAGCTGGCTCTTTATACATATGTATTTGGTTTGGCTTAAGGATCGGAGCTGATGGGGAGTATGACTACAGCCCCTCTAAGCTACATCTTGCTCCTGCACTATTAGTGTGATAACATCCTTTGGGGTAGTTGTTGTCTCAGTCCCATGACTAGATTGAAAATCTCACACGGCAAAGCCTGACCTCTGTGACCTTATAGACTTTCTCAAGGTGACCAGAAGACCACTGGGGAGCCCTACAGAAAGCCCATTTCAGAATGGACCAGGCTTCCCAGCAAGACAAGAGAACTTGCCCCATGTGATGGCAGAGAATGTCTATGTTCATTGGACTCACTGAGAAACCCTTACTGCTAAGCAAGCTAAAGCAGCAGCAGCCAGATGCAATTTGCATAACCAAGCACTTTGTGTCATTGGAAAGACTCACATTCACCTTAAATAAAGAATTGTTTACCTTATTTTGCCATATATAATGCACATGCACGTTTTTTACCCAAACTTTTAGGGAAAAAATCTTTCATTTTAATTTTTTTATTCCATTTAAAAAGTTCGACAAAACTGATTATCATATTTCAGGGTATTATTTAGCATATGGATATTGTTATTACTTTCTAGAGTTATACTTTTAATATATAAGCATAAATGAAAGAACTAAAAACATTTATATAGATATGGAGTTAGTACTACCCATGTATAATGTGCACCCCTATTTTTCCTTAAAAATTTTGGTCAAAAAAGTGCACATTATACATGGCAAAATACGGCACTTTCCAGTTTACCTTCCAATGGTAGAGTGCTGAATGTGCAAATTGAAAGGGACTTTGGAAATCATCTCACAAATACACTTTGCCAAAGAGAAAAATGAGGCTGGGGAGGTGACCGAACTTTACCTTAGGTCACACACCTCCAGAAGCACAGTTTTTATTTGGCCTGGTTTTTATCACAGCACACCTTTCCCTTGGAACTTGGAACAAATTCCTTGGGATGGAAGACAACCTGAGGCCAAAAATCACAGTGCAGAATGCTACCCTGACAATTCCTCCTTCACTCCAGACCCCAGCTGTGGCCACCCATAGACCATACCTTTTTCTTCCCCAGAGTACACTTTCTTTTTCATCTCATGCATCATTCAGGTGGTTTATCCAACTACGGGCCACCAAGTCTGACAGACACAGTCAAACATTTTCTCTTTTTTTTTGGATGTTTGAATTGTGCAAATAGAACCTGAGCCAGGCCAACACAGCAGCTTCTCCTCTCTGTCTCCCCAGGAATTCAAGGCAGGACTGAGGGTGTACAGTTTGGGATTGACGTGGAAAAAATGGGTTTTCTTTCTACTCAACTGGCAACAAGTTCCTTGAAGATTCTGAAGTTGCATCAGGCTTGTTGGGAAAGTGGGCTTGAGCCGTGGCAGTGGCCTCCCAGGTGCCAGGACAGAAAGGGTGGCAACTGTACCACCTATTTGCTTTATGCTGGTTTAGGAATCTACTCTGGATTTGCCCCTGAATTTATTGTGTTGCAAATTGAAATACCATTGGAAATTGTTTTAGTTGAAATTCTAGGCTCAAAGACAAAATTTTCTAACAGGCTCCTCCGTTAGGCCTTCCAGCAGAAGTCCTCTTGTCATGTTCTACAAAGAAGCAGGATGATTAGAGGAAGGTATTTCTGGCAATCCCTTCAACACTGCAAACTCTATCTAACAAAATTTTATAGCTACATATATGCTGTATTCTAAATACTTCAAAACTCTTTTTTTGATTGTGGTGATTTCTGTTTTTAAAAATCATTAATTAACGAAGTAATACAGGCCATGGCAAAAATTTTAGAGTACAAGAAAGCATTCAGTGAAAAATCTTATAGTATTTCATCACTTAATTAATTTCAAATTCTCCCTTCCAAGAGGCAATTACTGTTAAAAATTCCTTCCATATCTTTCTAGAAATTTACATTTATAAACAAATTATGTGTTTATACACATGGTAGAATACATATTCTGCATCTTTTTTTCATGTAAAATTATATCTAGGAGACAGTTACACACAAGCAGGTCTATTTAGATCTGTCTCATTTTTTAGCATCTACATATCTTTCTCTTTCAAAGATGTTCCTTAATTTATGTGAAAGGTCATTTAAAAAGGATGGTTTCTAGATTTTTTGTAATTACCAACAACACTAAAAATATCTCATGAATATGCTTGTGCTCACATGTACAAGTACATAGATAAGATGATTTTCTAGAGGTGGAGTTACTATCTGAAAAGATAAATGCAATTAAACATTTTAGTAAATATTTCCAAACTACATTCCAAGGAGCTTGTGTGATTGGTGAGTACTTGAAAAACTGTGATGGGTTAGAAAAATAAAGACAAATATAAAACCCAAACAGATGACTATGAGTTGAATTAATATGTTATGATAGGCTAAAAGCATGAAGGAAATAGTAATTGAAATGGAATATAAAAATAATAAGTAGTTTAGTTCAGTTTATCAAGCACTTAGGACCTGTTGTGTGCTGAGCAGCGCTAGAGGAGATGGAGATGGAGGACATGAGGGGAAAGCTGTGCCCAGGTGAGCCTGGCTGCATGCTGTCTCACCCTTAAGGATTCTGTTTGATAGGTCTGTTGTTGAAGAAAGGGCTCATGTTCATAGTTCTTTTTTGAAGCTCTAATACCTTTCTGCTTTAGCCCATAGCATTTATGAACAATTCAAGAAGAACTGGTATTCAGGCTGTTCTTGTGTAGCTAGGGGTTGAATCTCCAAAGTTGGTTAAATTCATTGAGTACCTTTCCTCACTAAAACATTGCCAGAGTTTGTTCAATTCCTAAATCATCACATAAAAGCATATCATGTCCAGAGTGTAGCAGAAAAATATATATACATCTGTGGTTAAAGAAGGCAACAATATTGTGGTAAAAACAGGTAATAAAGCAAAAGATAAAAATAATCAATTTAAATAAGTAACTTACCATTAACGCATGCACTTGGAGACTACCAGGTGAAGTTAGAGGAAAATGAATAGGTCTGTGGAGACTTGACTTGGGGTGGTGAACACACAACACAGTGTACAAATGATGTGTTGTGGAATTGTGCACCTGAGACCTGTAGAATAATAAAAAAGAAAAATATATTAAAAATTCTATTAAAAAAAAAAGAAAAGATCTGTGGAGATTCTGAAGAACACTGGCTCTTTCTCTAGGAACTTTCTGGGGCTTTAGAAGTTAGCCAATCTCTCCTAATTTCTACTTTTTTTCACCTTCGCACTGCCTTTCTTTCCTGAACCATGGAAATGGATCAGGATAGTTTTTCCTGAAGTGACAAAGAAAGAGTGGAAAGAAAACTGAACTTGAATAGGGTGTGTAAAATGTGGAAAAGAGGTGTCCTGAAATGGAATTGAGGACAGTAGGGTGATGAAGCTTGGAGTCAGACAGTTCTGCAAACTGCCCAACAGGTCATGATGTTTGTCCCCAACCCCTTGGCCAGTCTTCAGAGGGAGGCTGGGCTTTAGTAGTGCTTGCTTAAAACCAGTGGTTCTCAAGCCTGGAAGTGTTTCAGAGTCTCTTGGAACTTTTGGAAATGCAGATTTCTGGCACTAATACTGGCCATTTGATATAGGAAATTGAAGGTGGAGCCTAAAGAATTGGTATTTTTTTTTCTGTCTAGGTGCATACGTTTCCCAGGTGATTCTTATACACAGCAAGGATTGAGAACCACTTGGGTTAGACTACAGAGCTTTGGGTGAAAGGGAAGGAAGACTACCTATCACTTGTTCATGGTGTAAGCAACCTTCATTAAGGTCAAGTATTTGTAATGTATGGAATGCTTGTTTGTACCTCAGGAAAGTGAATTCTCCTCTTTTTGGAAAAGTATAGGGTGTGAATCCTCTATTCCTGAGGACAGGATGGTAAAGAAGGCAGGTCCCTGCTTTCTTTGAGTTTACATGCTGGTTTTTGCTCTATTCAATGGTCCTGATAAGTGATTCTCAATCACATTGCACCTAATGCCTGGGTTTCATCCCCAGACATTATTCACTGGCTCCAGGAGCTCAAGTATTCTTATCTTTTTTTTTTTAAGGATAAAATCTCAAAGCACTTTATTTTATTTCTAATTAAATTTATTGAAGTGACATTAGTTAATAACATTTTATATGTTTCAGGTGTATAATTCTGCAAATACATCATCTGTATATTGTAGTTTTTACCACCCCAAGTCAATTCTCCTTCCATCACCATCTATCCCCTCTTTACTCTCTCCTACCTCTTCTTATCTTCCTTCCATCTGGGAATCACCATACTGCTGTCTGTGTCCATGGGTCGATCTTCCTCCCTCCCTCCCTCCCTCCCTCCCTTCCTCCCTTCCTTCCTTCCTCCCTTCCTTCCTTCCCCTCCTCCTTCCTGCCTTCTTCTTGTTTTGTTTAATCCCTTCACCCTCCCCAGGCCCCAAACTCCTCCCCTCTGACAACTGTCAGTCTGTTCCCTGTATCTTTGTGTCTGTCTCCACCTTGTTTGTTGGTTGATGAACAAAAGCATTGATACCATTTTAAAGCTGCCTGGTAGAGTCTTAAAAACTAAAGTATTGAGAACTTTGTCTAGATCTGTATGAGGTTGAAGAGGGAACAGTTAGTTATTTCTTTCTAACTTGCCTCCTCTTCCAACTCAGCTTTCCTCCAAACCTTGATTACTTGTATAGGGAAAAGATGCTAGTATTGTCAACAGTTTTTTTTTGGGGGGGGAGTGCAAAGAAGGGGAGTAAATTGTCATTCATTGTACTAAGTGGAGAATGCTAAGAGAAACAGAGTGGTGATCTTCAGTGACTCCAAGGGGTTTTTTGCTGCTGTGTGTAGTAGCCTCCCTTTCTCAGATGATGGCTGCTACAGAGGACTTTCCACTCAGTCCAGGAATCTGAGAGTAGATCAGAGTTTTTCTACTCTTCCCAAGGATGGCCATTTGATCAGGTAGCAAATTAGTCTATTGTTTTTCATTATAAGATTCAATGATGTGGTAGTGAATGGTTAACAACTGCACTGGAAAAATACAGAATCTCTGACTGGTAGCATTTGCTAATTTCATGGTGTACCATACTCTCCTGTGACTGATTTTAAGCTGATAGCAGTTTAACAACTGGTTTGCAAGGTTCCTGAAAACTGAAGAGGTAGCTCCAGCACACTGTTAGAGGTATCTTTCCTCAACCCCTACATTTCAGTCATCTTTTATTTTTGATAGTTTCTTTCACATAAAGGTAGAGTTGGCACTTACACGTTGTATAGAAGAAATATCTCACTGAAATAATAAAACAAAACCCAAAATGAAGGATCCAGACTTAGGTTTCATTCCTTTTGCCATGATAAGTTATTTCCACCTTTCTTCTGTTTGACTTTCATTTATAGAGACATTTTATCTTGTTGTTAGTTAATATCGACTCTTAAGACTTTTGTTCATGTAATCACAATTACAAATAGTATACAATATTTGTGTTCTGAGAGTTCCTGTTATAAAACTTACCCCAAAAGAATGACAGTTTTCTCCAAAGCATAAAAAACATTTGTTTTAATATTTAATATTTTCAACTTTTAAATTAATGGTCCAGATATCTGTTATTTATGGTTTATTTGTGACCCTCAAGCCACTCATTACATGACTTTATGAAACTGACTCATTATTACAAAGTTTTATAGACTTTTAAAGTCAAAACAGATGTATATTTAAATTAAATCTATCAAGTAGTATAGGAGAGGGAGTGTTTCTTTCTGAGCATTTATTGTCCAAATCTTTATGGGAACAAAGTTGCATAGGGAAGCAAAGCTGATCACATCATACAAATATTCACAAATGAACTATCCACTTAGAAAACTAGCCCCCACTAAAACAACCCTCTCAACATCTTGTCTGTTTGAACGCTGAACAAAATGCAGTGCAAAACACAAACTGATTTCTAAGGGAAATTGGAAATCCTTGACTATGTGGAATGTCATTGAAGGCAATGTTCATGAATGCCATGACTCTTTTGCAAACCCATAAACAAATGATCATCTGTTGAGTTAGCTGAATCAAGAATCAAAAAAATAAGTCTGAGGATAAGACAGGATAGGTTCTTCAGAAGTGAGTTATTCAAATACCAGAATATTGAGAGAAAACTTTGCAAAAATTGTTAGGTATTTTTGCCAAAATGGCCATCTTAATAATCACACTACAAAGTTTCCTTTGTTAGGAAATTTAGCTACATTTTCTTCCACCAGAAACAAACAAACAAATAACCAGTAGTACCCATTTATTTTTAGAAACAATAGGCTAATTCTGAGGATCAGTACATAGATACAATTATAATTTAGTATTTTTGGTGTGTAGAAGTTATTTTCATAATTCAGTTCTTCTTTTTTGATAAAGTCTCACTCAAACTTTTATACCCACTATTTATTATGAAACATTTTTCTTGCTTTAAATAGGGTCATTTTAAAGTTAGCCTTTTCTTGGTAACAGTTATCCTTAAAATAACCACAGTAATGTACTTCTGAATTCTAGCCAGAGCTTACCAGGTCCCTACTCTCTGAGTAGTAATGACATCAATAATGATTACTGAGACTTTACTATGTACTATTCTACTACGTACTACTCTAAGCACTTCATAAGTGTTTTTTTTTAATTGCTACAACAATCCTGCAAAATAAAAATTGTATTATCCTCATTTTAGTTGTGAAGTAACTGAAGTTGGAGGATGATAAATAATTTGCCAAGGAGGAGAGGCAGGGTTTAGACACAGGTAATCTGATACTGATGTCAACATTTACCAGTGACATAACAGGGCCAAGAAATACCAAGAACTCTGAACTCCTCACAATGTGATGGGGAAGTGACAAAGTCATATTCTTATCTATTTTAAAACGTAAAATAAATCTATTAGAAGGAATAAACAAATACCTATACTAGAAACTCCTCTTCCTAGTAACGGGATTGTTCAGATACTAATCAGAGTAAAACATACTGCAGGAAACAGCTGCACGGACAGCCTGACTCATGTGCCAAAAAAAGTTGTACACTACTTGGACAATAATTTAAATGAGAGCCAACTGTATACACCTTACGTGTTCTGGTAGTTACTAGAGTAGAATTACTGGTAATTGCGGGCTGTTGAATTGCATCATTAACAGTAATCGTGGTGCTGCTGGCTCGTTAGAGGGAGGGGAGAAACATATGGTAGCTCTTATCATTATTAGTATTACAAGCCCCAAATTAGTAAAATCAAAAGGTATATTTTTACAAAGAAAAAAAACTGGTCAAGCAAAGAAAGTTTAATTTAGAATAATTTTATTCTGTTTCCTTAAATTTGTGAATTTCCAGCTTTTTAATAGCTACTTAGGGAAATGAAGTCAAGATAATCATAAATGCCCTTGTACACTATAAATTTCAGCCTTCCCTTTACAGTATTATCTCAGCAATGTTTTTTTCTAAGTTTTTAAAGATTAAATAATATTTAATTCATGTACTGTGGAGTCCGGCCATATATAAGCTTCCAGTGTGAAAAGCAAAGCTGTCTGCTTTAATATTGTATGATGTAAAAAATAAGATTTTCCAAACAAATTGGTTTATCATTCACTGATAATCTGTGGAGTGGAATGGAGAAACACATTACGGCTTGTTTTAAAATCATATTCAAAAATATAAATAGGTATATTGGGACAGGACATTAGTTGAAGCTACATGTTTGGCCAGCAAAATTAAAGCTATTAGATAGTGTCAGGAGCTAATCACTGATGATATCTTTGTGCTTTCTAAAGCTTAGAACTGGGAAATTAAATGAGGGACTGGGAATACTTTATGATGCAGTATGCTTCTCCTTGAAAACTAGTAGTCTTACTTTTACCATGTAGTGTGAACCATGCCACCTATCCTTTCCTCCCATCCCCTCTCAACTTTCAGGAAGCTCAGAGGCACAATTTTGGCTCAAAACCATGATCTTGTGTTAAGCCTGTATTTTTGACTGTTAAGTCTTACCCTCCCTCTACACCCAATCCTCAACTGTATTACTTGAATTTCTCTTTTTAGCCCTCTGTTCATAGGTTTAGTTTTTTATTGTTTCTGTGAATTATGCTGTGTATTTTTTTAGTTTTTGCAAACTTTTTTGAGTTCTTGAAGAGGCAGCATAGTTGCCCAGGCTCTGATGAAAGACCTCCTGGGTCTTACATGACTCTACTTTTCAAGAGCTGTGTGATTTCAAGCAAACAACTGAATTCATCTGTCATATATTTTCTTCTTCTGTAAAATGAGATAATAATGGTACCTGCCTCATAGGGTTATCATTACAAGGAATAAATAACATAATATGTGTTAAATGCTTTGGAAAGGAGTCTAGTACATGGTAAGTTCTCAAAAAGTATTAGCCATTGAAGATATGGAAAGACAGACAGCCATGCCTGCAACAGGGGTGAGAGAAATAGTCAAATGTAAGATAAAATACTTTGTAGACATGCTGATCGGTTTAACTACCTTAACTTAAACAAAATATTTAACTGCAGACCACTCTGAAATCAAGTGTGGTCCTGATACTTACCAACTGTAATTGTAAATAGAGAAATCTCAAACAATGTAGAAGTTGTAATCAATGAAGGCATTCCATAAACTCCTGGAAACTAGATCTGAATATTGAGTTTTCTCATATAAAAAAAATCAGAGGAGCATGTGTTTTGCCACATTAGTTTCAATTCATTCCTTTCTAAAATTATGTCTTATAGTTTGGGGACTAGTGATGCTAGGAGTTCTATCTAGCTAAAAGATTAATCCTACCTAATCAACAAATCTGACACACCAAAAATCAGAATACCATTTCCTATTCTTTTCTCTCATGTCTTTTTTCTGCTTTTCTGGCACTAAGTTGTCTGTGATACCCCTCAAAAGGAGTACAAGAGAAATAAATACCCCTGATATTTGTTCATTCCCAATGCATAAACCCTGTTTTCTGCTCAAAACTCTAACTTGCATCCTGATGCCATAAGCAGGTATTAATATCTTCATTTACATGATAGGTTCAGAGGAGTTAAATGAATCTCCCAACATCTTATATTTAGTGAGTGGCAAAGTTGGATTCAAACTCTGGTCTGGGTGGTGTTAAAGCCCATTTTCTTATAGATATAACCTATTCTGTGTCTCTAATCACTCTACCACAGAGTCTATGAATAAAGCTATAGCTATAATGCATTAATTCAGTCATGCTTAATTAGGAATTTACAACAATGGATGTAGAATCTGGGTGACAATCTCCTGTTTAAATTTTTGAAGAACAGTTTTCCTGGATAGTTAAATATAATTAATTTCATTGTCATGATTATATTCCTATCTTCCTGGAAAAGGATGAGCTGCATGCAGTCTTCTGACAACCCCTCATCCTTTACTCTTTGTGACTCTGCCCTTTCTTGATTACCCAAAGCTAAGCTAATTTCCTAAAACACCCTCTTAGACCAAGCCATCTGTATTAGTTATGATACGAGCTATGCTTTTGTAACTGAAAGACCACGAAATACAGTGACTCAAACAGGAGAGAAGTTTATCTCACTCTCATGTAATAGTCAGGACTACCAAGTATCTCTGCTGTCCTCAAAACATGGCTTTGAATATCGCTTCTGTTCAAAGAAGTGAGAAAGAGGTAGGCCAAGTCAAGGAGATGACCCAGAAATGGCACATGTTAACTACTGTTGATATCTCATTGGCTCAAATGAACTCATACAATAAAACTAGAGAACCCTCTAACCAAGTGGCTGTGGGGATAGAGCTTCTACTGTTAAAAAGAAGGGAAAACACATACTGGGGCACAATCAGTGCTATCTGACTCATCACTCCCAAACTAAAGAAACTTTAACACTCCCCACCATCTCTGCTGTTGAAGATGGCCTAGATTTCAATGTCTTCTCTGATGAGGTTTCACCTTACCCACTCAGTTTTTTTTCTGTACAGCCTCACCAATGTAGGGTTATATCAATTTTAGAGCTGAAAAGAAATCTTTTAAGACAACAGTAATGGTCTTGGCATATATAAAAGTCTGTGTATTACAGACCCATCAGCTGAGTTGGGAAACGCTCTACCCCTTCTCCATGATAGAGTTCTGCATGTGTGGTAGGAGAAAATGAGATTTCTGTTTATTCTAACTGGAGACAAAGATTTATATTTGTGTCATAAAAGGCAATAACTACACTGAAAAGATAGTTTCAGAATTGGATACCTCCTATTATCCTTTCTCCCTTTCCAAACCTCATTTAAAAAAATAGTGAATATGTTGTTATTTGCATAGAGATTAGTTCCCAGTGAGTATCCAGCAACTCAGAGTTTTGCAAATGTTGTTTTTCTAAAATACCTTGCTATGATTTTGTTTTATTTTAGTATTTTTTGAAGGAAAATACATCTGATAAGAAATGTGGTGCAAGAGAATTTAGGGAACAAAGCTCAGAGAAATTGCACTGGCTTTCTTCCACAAGCTGGTGCAAAGCTAAAAGCAAAGTGAAGCACCTTTCTTTGCTCTCTAACAGTCCTCTCTGTTTCAGTCAGTGGAGAACTGTGTAGCTGAACTCCTTGCAGCACCATGCATCATTCATGACCCGGTGGAGTAGACCAAGTGCAGAACAATCAATGCAGAAATCCCACTGCACAAACAAGTTCAGCGGGAGTTTACCAACTTCTCCTATTTTGTTTTCTGCTGATCTAGGACATTTCCCAATCCCACTCCAAGAGCAAATTACTGATACATTTTAATAATAACACTTCATTTAGATACATCCCCCCCTTCATCTGCAAGTTGATTTAGGTGATGAGCAGTTTTGGCAACTGTTAGAATGAAACGTAATTTCATGGTCAACACTCATTAAAATATAAATTAAACACAAGAGTCATAACTTGGCATATTAAACTCCTAGATGGGTGGCTCTAAGTCCACTGTTCTTTGCTTAGAATATATTTGTGTTAGTTAGGGAAAGAGACTGAAGTGTATGCTTCTTAAAAATTTAATTTTGATGTAAAGGTCCTCCTGCGCCTACCTACCTGTTTCTCCCCATCATGTGTCCCTGTATAGTAAATATTTTTATTACTTTCTTTATGCATTTACATATAACTGTAAGTATCTGTTCTTATTTCCCTGTTTTTTTTATATAAAAGGTAGTATATAAGGTGCTATATATACTACTGTGTACTTTGTTTTGCTCACATAAAATATCTTGGAGAGTGTTTGATATGAGTACATAGGCAACTAACTTATTCTGTTATAGAGCTGCATACTTTCCTATTGTGTCAGAATTATAGAACCAGTGTAAGGGGCATTATTCAATGAAATCCTCAACTACTTGTAAGGTAGGTATTATTATACTGGATTTGCAAAGAAAACTGAAGCTCTGAGAGCTTCTACAGCACTGCCATGGTGATCTCTGTTTCCCAGGGTCGGCTGGAGTTAATACTATCAGTTCTTAAATACTGGGTATTATTAAGAAAATCTTTTTCAATATGCTCACAAGTAAGTTTTTCTGTGTGACAGATTCTCGATTTCAGAATACAAGAGAACTATTTGATGTCTTTGAAAATGCAGATTTCTTGGCTTTATTCTCCTAAGTTCTTACTAATATGTCTGGGGTTAGTTGCTGGAACACAGCTATCCCAGGTAGCCGAACTCCATCATGGCTGTTCACATAGGTGTCCTCCTAGTCAGCATACACCCCAGGTGATTTGGGGGCAGTGATCCCTGGGCCACACATTACACAGAGCTGTAGACAGTCTTTAGGGGCACATATTATCTGTGTAGGGCATTATGCTTAGTAGCCAGCAGCATTCCCTGATCCCAGTGCCATCTGGATTCACGTGGTGCTTTTGACCAGTCTGTGTTCTCCAAGGCACTTGGCATCCTGGCTGTGTACTGGCTATATTAGGCTATAGTGGGTGCCACAAAGTATGAGGCTGAATATCTCTTTTTAAAAACTTTTATTGAGTTTGTTGGGGTGACATTGGTTAATAAAATTGTATAGGTTTCCGGTATACAGTTCTATAATACATCATCTGAATGTTGTATTGTGTGCCCACCACCTTAAATCAAGCCTTCTTCCATCACCATTTAGTACCCTTATGCCCTTTTCTCCATGCTCCACCCCCTTTCCCTCTGATATTCACCATGCTATTATCCATGTCTATGAATTTTCTCTTTGCTTAATCCCTTTTAAACCCAGGCCCTCAACCTCCTCTCTTCTGACAGCTATTAGTCTGTTCTCTGTATCTGAGTCTATTTCTATTTTTTATGTTTTTGTATTTTAGTTTATTTTGTTCATTAGATTCCATACATAAGTGAAATTATATGGTGCTTATCTTTTTCTGACTGGCTTATTTCACTTCGGAATATTCTCCAGGTCCATCCATGTTGTTGCTAAGGTGAGATTTCCTTCTTTTTTCATAGCTAAGTAGTATTCCATTGTGTAAATGTACCATGGCTTTTTTATCCACTCACCTACTGATGGGCATTTGGACTACTTCCAAATCTCAGCTATTGTAAATAATGCTGTAATGAATATAGGGGTGCTTATATTTTTTCAAATTCCTTTTGGGTTTCTTTGGATATATTCCTAGTAGTGGAATCACTGGGTCATAAGTCAGTTCCATGTTTAACATTTTGAGGTATCTCCATATTATTCTCCACAGTGGCTGTACCAGTCTGCATTCCCACCAACAGTGCAAAACGGTTCCTCTTTCTCCACATCCTCACCAGCACTTGTTGTTTGTTAAATTATTGATGACAGTCATTCTGATGGATGTGAGGTGATGTCTCACTGTGATTTTAGTTTGCATTTCTCTCATGATTAATGACATTGAGCATATTTTCACATGTCTATTGGCCATCTGTATGTCCTTCTCAAAGAAGTATCTACTTGGGTCCTTTGCTCATTTTTTTAATTGGATTGTTTGTATTTTTGGTGTTGAGTTTTATAAGTTCTTTATAAAATTTGGATATTACCCCCTTATAAGATATATCATTGGTGAATATGTTCTTATTCAGTGAGTTGCCTGTTCATTTTGGGATTGAGAAAGCCTACAGTTCTCTTGCAAATTAGCACATAAATAAGTGCTGTTAGATTCCCAGAACCTGAGTGCACAGGAGTTGAAAGCACTTATGTGTGAGGGACTTAAATAGAGAACTCTTACAATCTCCAATAACAGAAAAGAGAGAAATCTTTAGTGAGTAAGAATTGCATCCTGAACTGATCTTTCATCTTTTTTTTTGTTTCCACCATAGTCAGATCAGGAATCATAAAAATTGAACAATACCTATGCAACTGAACACCACAGAATGTCCGGGTTTGAAGAACCATCAGAGATCATACAACATGATCTCAATTTCCTGGAGTCAGTAGACACCCTGAAATCATAAACAAAATGCTGTGTCAAAAGAATTTCTGAACTCCTTAAAATGATTGAGAACCAGTAATATAGCCTAGCACCCTTATTTTTCCAATGATGAAACAATGATCCAAAGGATTATGATGACTTACCAAAGTCACAGAAGTTTTCATGGCAGGGATGGGGCCAGAATATCGGCAACTTAATATTTCATAAGTGACTTTGAAATAATATATAAAAATGGCCTTAGTAAAAGCCCTTGAAAATCAACATGCCATTGTCAGGATCTGCAATCTTTATAATAGAAAATGTTAATTGAGCACTAACTTTGTGCTAGACATTGTGCTAGGTACTTTACATATTCATTTAATTCTCATAATGACTCCATAAAGTAAGTGGTATTATTTATTATCATCACCCCCACTTTATTTATGAGGAGAATAAAGTACACAGAAATTAATTAAGTTGCCAGAATGTATTAACTCAACTTTACCAGTTTGGCTCCACAACCATGCTTCTCATCATTACACTATGCGGTTTCTTTCTGTGAAATGATGATCAATATCAGTTGGGAGAATGACAACCGAAGCAGTTACAAATGCACATTTTCATGAAACACAAGAGAAGGTAACCTTGACTCTGTTCCTGCTAACTTCTGCATTTGAACAGGATGAGCCCCAAAACGAAGAAACACCACTGAGATGTTAATGGTAAAACATAAATGTCAACAGTGGTTATCTCTGGATCATGCAATGTGTATAATTATGTTTTTGCTTAGTGCTTTTCTGTTTTCCAAATTTTCTACAAAATACGTCTGCTATTTTGGTGGTCAAAAAGAAAACATTATTTTAAAAAATATTACACACAGTATAATAAAACTAGAGAGTTTCATTGCCTTCATCTTTTCTCAGGCCATTGGAGGGAATCCTTGGCCTCTCCAGGCACTTCCTGTCAGGTTTTAGGCCTCTGGGGTACATTCCTGTCTGTCTTCAGAGTGCTTCTGCACGATGGGAATGTCAAGGGCTGACAGAAATGCTTTAGTGCTTTCATAGGTTGAAATATGGCACCATAGCGCCAGAGTCTAAAATCAACAAAAGGAAAGAGTTTCTCCAAACTTTATCTGTAGAACACTGTGAATGGATGGAATCTAGGAGTTAACTTTGGGGTACAGAGGGGTGAATGAGACTGGAAACTGCGGTGAGAGAAAATGAAAAGGGGGAGCAAGGGCCAAGAGAGACTGGTGGGGGGTGGGGGTTTTATGATAGGCTACGCAGGAATAGGTGAAGAATAAATTATGTTCAGTGGTAATTTCTCCACCTTATAAAAAAAGTAATTTAGTATACAACATCCTTCAGTGTTTGCCAGAAATCCTTAACAGTGTGTATTTTGATAGGCCTAAACTTGGACTTGTTCATCAGACAGCATGAAAGGTGACCCTGCTCCACGTACAAGGTCATAGGGAGCCCACTCTGCCCCATGCTGTCACAAACAGTATTAGCAACAATTAAAGATTGCACCCCATCTGCCAAGACCCCATTTATAAAACATTTTTAGAATCCATTATTTATGGACTGTGTTGAAGGCCTTTGTCATGGAGTTTGTTATAATTTCAAATCTCAAGTTAATGGATAATTTCTTGGAAAGTCTGTACAGAATTCATTTCTTAGGACTGTGTCTCCTGGTATGAAGGTCAGACCGTACCTGGTTTCTCAAGAAATTTAGTATTTCGCATAGCAAGTGACAAGCTATGCCATAGGCAAGGTTGACAATGTTTTAATAATGAAGGTCTCAAAGTCAAGCCTTCTTTAGATATCATCATCAGGATATAAAATATTGTACTTTAGTGAATTTTGTTTTCTATAAGACTGAATTTCATAACTTTAAGATGTCAAGGTTTTTTTTTTTCTTAACTTGAAACATATGGCTAGGGACATTACTCAGATATGTGATACATTTCTGTCCCTTTTGAAGCAAAACACTGCTCTGGGTACTGGGGCCACCACTGTCCCTGTGAGCAGTATTGCTGTGTGTGCAGGATTTTCCCTGCGCCGAAGTCCCAGACTCCTGTGCTAGGCCAGTTCGTATGTCTGCGCTTAACTGTTTTTGTCTCTTCCCTTACTATCCCTCTTCTAGGTATCATTTCTTACTCTTGCCAGTGTGCCAATAACAGACAGGTTATATGAATTTTGGTTACTTAATTTCCTGGTTTCCAGAATTGCTTCAGGTAATTGAAGTCATTAGATGAATGGTATTTGAGATGAGAGATACTTTGCTATCAGCATGAATAAGCATTTTAAATGTTATTCAATGAATTCACCAAACTTGAGGATATACCTTCAACATGTTTAGGACGTGTTGGTGGCCCCATTGTTTAGAAATGTAGGATGGGTGACTGGGGCTCAGAGTGTCATGACTGCACTTTCACTGCAGCGCTACGGCTGCACCAGCGAGTACCGACCCATCAGCGTCAGCACAGACGGTCTCCAGACTCCGCGAGCATGCAGAGCTCTCACTCATTCACTTGTTCATTCATTCACTCATCAGAATGGTGTTTCAGAGGGATTAATTTTGTACTTATAAGCAGAAAAATTTCAAGGTTATTGAGGCTTAAGAGGGAACAAGACTTCAAACAAATAGAAGCTTGAAAAAAGTTTAAGCCAGTTAGAGGCATTTTTAAATAATTTAGCACGAAAAGTCACCCTGACAATCCTACTTAAAACATGATTTCTTCATCTATTAACTTTTCTATTCTTCAGGGACAATTATATTTTATAGTAAAACCCATTTTTATGGCAAGGCTCATTGTTACAGGGGTTTAGACAAGTGTCACACACAAAGTATCATGAAGATATGACAGATATCAGTTGTTTGCAAGCCCTATGGCCTCATATAGTAAGGTGTGGTGTAAATAAGCAGTTCTTACTAGGCATTTTGCTTCAAATTCACCTTCTTCGGAACTAGATTTATCATTTTTTTCTCAAACTGCCCCCTCTTCTTCATATGCCCACATACTAACTCCAGTTATTGAACAGTGGTAGTTTGCCACACCCTACCCCAGGCACTTGAGATGCAATTCCAGCCGGCAAAGTGCTGTGGGCTAGAAGAGAATAACAATAAATGAATAATTACACTAATAATTATTTTGTTTTGATTATGCTGAAGGTTATGATCTACAAGTTCAACACTTTATACAAGTGTATTAAAACCAATTTTTTAAAACATTTTTTTTTACTTGAGATATGGTGGTTGCTCCATATCTCAAGAATTCCTAATGTTTGTTGGCTAATCCCTCATTTTGCTTACCACATACATATCTTTTCCCCCTTCTTATGTTTTCAACCTAGTTTGAACTCTTCTTATTTCAATAGGCAGGCTTCCATTTCAGATCTTTTCCAGATCCCTGTTTCAGTAACTTACAGCCTCTTCCACACCTCTCTCCCATTCAGTCATTCTTATGCCACTCCTCTGAATTAAGCATCCACAATGTCACCTTAAAAGCAAATATCCCTTGGTGGTCTTCCATCATCAGCAAGAGGAAGGCCAACCTTCCTAAACTGCATTTAGGCTACCCTCAGGCTGGCTCCACGCCTACCTGCTCAGCCTTATTTTGCATTATTTTCTTAAGGGTGGCTCCCTTCAGCCACCTTACTCTATTTGTTGTCTCCGTGTTGTGCATGTGTGCACATTGTCAACTCCGTCAGAAAGGCTCTACTGTCTCAGAGCAATGAATCTCACCGATCCTCATATTTCAATGTAGATCTTTCTGTAAAGTTGTTTAGATCCACAGAAGGTTCTTTTCTTTCCGACTTCATGATATCCATCTGTTTTTGTACACAGCAACAGAGTTCTATTGCTTCCTTGTATTACAACATGTGGTTACACACCTAGGGCTGACAGTTTCTAGACGTCGAGAGCTATGTCACCTTCATGATGTAGCACATGCCTTGCATGAAGTAGGTGCCTAATAAATGTTTATTGATTCCATAAAAGAATTCTAACTGTACTCAGCAAAGGGGAAGACATTTTATTGATTCACATCAAGGAGAATCTCCATAGGAATAACTTGCCAGGCTCCCCAGAGATGTCAGGTTTGAGAGTGTTATGACTCTCCCAAGTGGCATGTCATGGAGGAGAGATTAAGGGCTATGATAGGAATTAAGACCTGCTTTGATAATATGATGAGAATGGCTGGATTCCAGAGTTCAAAGACCAGTAGAATCAGTTGGTTGTTTACTTTAGAAAGCAAGATTTGTTTTCCATGCCAGTTCTCATCTCATCAATATTTCATTGCTGTTTTTCTCTCTTGGGAATATCACAGTAAGTACTATATTGGATCTTCATTTCCTCAAAGAAATAAAAGTATTTAGTAAGCAAAATCAATAGTTTTAAGCATTGTTCCACCTGGCTATAGTGAAGCTGGAATGCATTTTATAAAATTTGTTCTTGTATAGTTTTCTAGTATGTTTATATTGATAGTTTTTGCAATTAACAGAATATAAAATACAAAGAAATGACTAATTTATCTTGGTCTTGAATAATATATTGAAAACATAAAATAAGAGGTCATTCCAACCATAACTTTGGCTGGCTTAACATAAAGATATAAAACTGTAATTGGAACCTAATCAACATAACAAACAAGCAACAAAAATACAACCAAGGGCATTGAAATAAAGAACAAACTGACAGTAACCAGAGAGGAGAGGGGAGAGGGATAATGGGGAAAATAGAGGAAGGACCATAAAGGAACATGTATAAAGGACACATGGACAAAGCCAAAGGGGGTAGGATCGAGGGTGGGAGGCGGGGATGGCTGGGGTGGGGGTGTGTAGTGGGGTGAAAATGGAGACAACTGTACTTGAACAACAATAAAAAAAAGATATAAAACTGAAATGCCCTTAAGACCATCTTATTAGACTTCTTGGCACATCCTGCATTTTAATAAAGGGCAGATAGATTAAAGCTATAGAGCATTACAAAATTGGCTTTCTGAACTTCTGAAGCTAAGATGGTAAATCCAGGACAGTGGTACTAGGGATCACAGGTGGCTATTTAATATTTATTATGAATCTTCATTGGAAGTTGGGTATGTTGTTAAATTTTTATTACCCAGCTGTGGAATGCTGCACAAATTTCTAGATCTTAAAGTAGTGAAGCAACTGCAGAGGGTAGAGTTCCCCTGAAGCAGGGAGACCATTTTGGACTACCAATTTAAGCCCTTCTGTGGCCAGAAAGGAAGTTTTGATTTTATGGTCACCCTACGCTTTTGGATCACAAAGTCACACTTGTTGTATCAGGGGTCCCCAAGGCCAATCCCCACCCTCCATTTTCAGTGATTCACTAGGAACATTTGTAAAACTCATAGAGTCATACTCACAGCTAAGGTTTACTACAGAGAATGGACACAAAGCAAAATCAGCAACAGGACAAGATGCACGGGGTAAAGTCTGAAGGAAACCAAGTACAAACTTCTGTGAGTTCTGTGAGTGGAGTCCCAGAGGATGTGTTTAATCCCTCCAGCACCGAGTTATAGCAGTGAGTGTGAAATGCTGTCAGAAAATCTCATTAGGCACTTAGTACCCATGGTTTCTATTGGGGATTGGTCGTACAGGCATCCTCTGCTGAACACAAGCCAAAATTCCTGACTTCTAAATAAGAAAGAAGCATAGATTGTATTATTTGCCCACACAGTTTAGGCACAGTGAGCCACTCATCACTTCTGGAAATGGTGGGAACCTTCTCAGTGTCCAAGTATCCTGATGCCAGCCAAGGACCAACTTTGCAAGCAGAGGCTGCTTTCTAAGGATAGCAATCTCAGGTTGCTATGCTGTGTCTCTCTGCATACCACCCAAGCCCCATGTGCAACTGTATTTCAGCGTTATATGTTGAGGATGACCTAAACCACCAAGTCATCTCTACCATTACTCACTTAAAAAGATTGCCTATTCTACATGGCCCTGAATTTAGTGGCCTCTGTCTGCCTCTCTAGCCAATCTAATGACACTGCCCTCTTTGTTAATAAGAAGTCTGCCACACAGGCCTTTCACTTCTAGTGCTCCCAGTGGTTTCCTATTTCAGGCCCTTGCTGTGAGCTGCACCGGGATGAGCATTGTGCATCTTTCAGCTCCCACCCTGGAAATCACTGACTGACAGATGTCTTTCCTGGCCCTTCGGATGAGATAAGGGTCCACTTGTTGTTCTCAGACTACTCTGCCCTCCTTCTCAGTAGTGATGGTAATTGTAGTTAAATATTTATCAATGCCTTTTAATTTAATATTCGCCTTCCCTATGAGACATAAGTTTCTTGCTAGGGCTGGGATTATATCTATTTTGTTTGCAACCATATTCCTAGATTACTGCTACCTGTGGTCAACCCGTATTTGTTTAATGAAACAATATTTCACTTTCAGGGCTTTGACAAATGAAGCATGACTCCATCATAGATAAATTTACTATGCTGGACTGAAAGTGGATACACAAATATATAATTAGGATGCATGTGCTAAAGGTTGAACAGACAAAAACTTGTGGCTCATGCTTGTGATTTCAAATCCTACTGTCGCTGGGCAAGAAGAATGTTTCCACACACAGTTGCCTCCTAGTGCAGTGGCTCCCCATGAGAGCCTAGGGAGTCAGACCGACCTGGGATTGAAACCCAGCTTTGCAATCAATGTATTGGATGACTTTGGACTAGTTACTGACCTTTCAGGAGCCTTATTTTCCTGTCTTTAAAGTGAGGACACTAAGCCCATCATAGGACTTGAAAGGGTGGTGTAGTAAAATCAAATGTATGAAGTACTGAGCACAGTGTCTGGTTAATAGGAAGCATTCAGTAAATGGTAGCAACAGTCATGGAACAGTCAAGGTGGATAGGAACATCAAAGTCACACTCTTTCCTCTCACCTAATTAGGGAATCCCTTTTATAATTTCCCTGCACTTATCATGGTTCTGTTAGAAAGCCAGTCCCTGCAACCTCACTTATTTTTGAGACAGCTGATCCAGCTCAAATTTCAGTGAGCTCTTGTGTGTATTGATCTCAAATCATGCCTGCCATAACTTCTAATGTTAGGTCCCATTTGTTTTGTGGGGCAACACAGTATAAGTCTGATCTCTCTTCTATATTTCAGACCTTTAAAGGTACAAAGACAGCTGTCAGATCACACTTACACCCCCCTCTTCTAGACTAAATATCTCTGGTACCTCAATCAATCCTCTTAAACTATAGTTTCCAGATCCCCCTCGTTTTCAGACTCCATTCTCTCTTGAGTACCTCTCTTGACAATTGCTCATTTGGGTAGTGGATCATGGAGGATTCTTCAGAGGAGCAGAACCAGTAAGATAGATAAAATTTTAAGAAATCTGCTTATGTGTATGCCAGGACTGGCAGCCCAAAATCTATGGGGCAGGCCCTGGCAGGCTGAAAACTCAGGCAGGAGTTGATGCTGTGGTCTTGGGGGAGAATTTCTTCCTCCTGAAAGAACTGTTTTTGCTCTTAAGGCCTTCACTTGATTCAGTAAAGTCCACTCACCCATATATTAATGATAAATTACTCAAAGTCAACTGATTGTAGATGTTAATCGCACCTAAAAATACCTTCACAACAACATCCAAGTTGATGTTTGATGAAATACTGGGTGCTCTAGTCTAGCCAAGTTTGCTAAACTATAATAGACAGTATACTTAAACTACGAGGCTAAAACTAAGTACAAAATATTTGCTTTGATTAGGATCGGATGTGGATGTTAGCCCCATTTGATCTGGAAATGACTTTTGTGTTAATGTGGCATAACATTTTATTAACCTTTAAGAAATATCTAGATGGCACCCACTCGTTTACATGAACATATAGCACCTTTGCAAGCAGGAGGCCTGGAACCTGCTGGAGGAGCTCCTGACCCAGGCGAGAGAGTGCCTGACAACAGAGGGAGACCCCGGACTGAAGGGAGGGTGGGGGTGGAAGGACTCTGTCAGGGAGCCTAGAGGGAGGGAAGGAGACAGTTTCTTTGACAGGCCCCTACTTTGTTTTCAGGAGCTGTTAATGTACCCCTCCCCACCCCCAGTGCAGCCCTTTTGTGCATGTGTCCCTAACTGCCACCTGGATAGAAGCTAGTAGCATGGTTTCAGTTCATAATTACTTATAGTATTATTTCTTCTACAAGTTATTTACAGCCTAATGGATGAGTCTCGAAATTTGAAAACCATGTCATGGAAATACATTCAGTGCAACAGAACTTTAGGCTTTAAAGAGAGGGAGAGAGGGAGCTATTTTTGGAAACTCACACAAGATTCATCAGGTGGACCAGCTGTGTCCCGCTCTCCATTCCTGAAATCTGTTCACTCTCCCTGTCAAGAGGCTGACCTCTCCCAGAACTGCTTATGCCCCATTAGCCTGCAGGGCCAGCCCTCCTGCATCGAGTCAGCTGTGCTGCCTCTGTCCCTGGTTTGGTTTCCTAATTCCCTTATTAATATCAAGAGAAATTGAGCAGCTGAAGGATCAGCAGGAGAAAACAAAAAAAATGGAGCATTTTACTTCAAAAATAGTGTAAAACTGCAACACTCATCATCCAAATCTATTGATTTTAAGATGGTACCAGGTGGCTGCAAAACTTGCTTAAAATATGTATCTTGTAACTTTTGGGAAAGCACCAAGATTTGTGCTGGGCTATGTCCTGGGTTCATTCTGTCCATAAGTGGTACCAATTTGTAGTAAAGTATTTCACAGTAGGATATTCTTAGCACTGGTGACTCACAGATAATTTTAGGTGCTACATGGATGATGATGTTTTATTCTAAATAGATGTGCTTATTTATCTTAGTACTTATTCTTATAAAATGTGGATAAGTTTGTATTTATTTTAATGCACATTTAAAAGTATAACTATTGCATTAAGCTATATAAAATTATCATTATTTCATATAGCTTAGCATAATATTAATAAAAGTTTGAGTCTATTTGGAGAAAAAGGCTAAATAAATAACAGACAGTAGGCAGACATGGTAAAATTATGACAGTGACCTGAGAATGACTATAATTAGAGAGCACATATCCAATGAGAAAAGGCTGGACTTTGCTATCAGAACTTTCTTTAAATTTCAGCTCCATCATGGTTTCCTTAAGGTCTTATATTTTCCTCCACAAAGTAGAAATGACAATATTTAACCTTTAGGATAGGCCTGAGGATTAGAGCTAATAATATGAAGTATCCAGCACATTATAGGCACTCTGTAAATAGAAATTATTGCTTTCAGTATTTTAGATCTATCAGGAGAAAATACCACACCTACCACAAAGATGAGAACAAAGTGTAAAGATCTAGCAGTAAGACAAAAAAGCAGAAAACCCTTTAAATCTGTGAGCCTGCATCAGAGTAATTAAGCAGCAGTGTAGCTGACCCAGTTTAGGGTACTTCATTATCTGACATTAGCTTCAAACACAAAAGCAGTATGAGAATACCACAGTCAGGCTGAGCCACACTAGACCCTACACAAAACTAGATTCAATGGTATGCAAAGTGTCATGAGCTTCAGTTAAAGGTTCAGAGAGGGAGGACAGCCCTCTGGCCCTTCAGAGGAAATGGAGACAGTGACATGGACCCCTAGCTAAGTGGAAGTACTGAGAGGGGCTTGAAAGGCCATTCTGTGCCAAGGGTCTCATGAGCCCATCTCATGGGTGTTTGGAGACTTCATTAAATGAAAGTGACAATTCAGGCTGAATGTTTCATCCCCTTTCTCTGTTTTAGTGACTCAGATCTTGTCAGTAAACGATCAGGCCTCCAAAGTATTTCTTCTCATCTTTTCATCCACCTTAATACACTCATTTGCTTTTCCTCCTAGGGAAACCAGATTCTGCTGT
The DNA here is from genome assembly GCA_004024845.1 of Tonatia bakeri. Classification (NCBI taxonomy): domain Eukaryota; kingdom Metazoa; phylum Chordata; class Mammalia; order Chiroptera; family Phyllostomidae; genus Tonatia; species Tonatia bakeri. Next base: position 106,700 of record PVIA01001990.1, read on the forward strand.
ATGGGTGAATTCAAGCCCGCTATGTTAGTCTGCTAGGGCTGCCATAACAAAGTACCCCAGATGGGGTGGTTTAGAAAACAGATTTATTTTCTCTCTCTTCTGGAGGATAGAAGTCTGAGGTGAGGGTGTCAGCAAGGCTGGTTTCCCCTGAGGCTTCTCTCCTTGGTATGTGCATGGCCGCCTGCTTTCTGGGTCTTCACTCTGAGTCTGTCTGTGCCCAACTTTCTTCTTCATATAAGGACACCAGTCATATTGGATTAAGACACTCCCTCATAATCTTACTTTAATCTAACTATCCCTATAAAACCCTATCTCCAAAATATAGTCACATTCTGTGGTGCAGGGTTAGGACTTCAACATATGAATTTTGGGGGACATAACTTGGCCCATATATATGCCCATTAACCATTCCTGGAAAGAAGGAATTCACATGGAGACCCACTGATTAGACAACAAGCTTCATCTTCTTCTCAATGAACAGTGTCTAGTTGTCCATATATTTGCAGTGTATCCTAAGGATTAGAGCCAAATAAACATCTTTCTGTGAAGTTGTGAAATTAATAAAGTTAGATTTCATTTGAACATATTATAAAAAGATTAAGAGGCAGCACACTGTGATTGGTGTGTTAATTGCGATTTACAGCTAATGAATGTTTTGTAAGCACTGGCATATAATATAGTCTCCCTCAGTTTCTCTAGCCTCAATTCCAGCCCTAAACATGCTATTTTAATTCCCCTTTAAGTTTGATTTGGATTATGGCTCTGCCACTAGTTATCTGAGTGGCCTTGGGCAAGTTTGCCCACCTGGTCTCAGTCCACTCCTGTGTAAGAAGGGGATGGTTATTACCCGATGGGGAGGCTAAGGAATAACAGGACAAAAAAAGTGCTGTGAGGTTTATTTGTATAGAAGGTGTATAAAAAAAGGGGGTGGCTTCTTGGATGTTGGATTGGGAAGCAGTAAGAAGGAGGGGATGGTCTTCTTCAACCCATGTTCTCTGTCAAACACAGAAACTATTCTAAAGTACTCCCAAATCATTCATTCAAATCAGTATCCATTTGTGAACTCAGAAAGATACACTCACATTGAGCTGTAGCAGACCCAGCACATGTAATACTATCTTCAAAGAATTCACTTAAAAACATGAACTCTTATGTCTTCTATCTACATCATCAGTTCCTTCAAAAGAGTAAGCAGTATGGCTGGGGATTTTATATGTATCAAAGAAAACAGCATGAAGCATTAAGTGATGTTGCCAGGATATGTATGCATTTGAATTCTGATCCAGCTGAAGCTGCCCTTTTTGGAAAAAAAATGTTTCATTTTGACATAAGAAAGGATGTGCCCAGAATATTTTCTGACCACTCATAGCCCTGGCTGTAAAAATAAATGTGAAAAGTAAGAAACTGGACACCTATTCTTTCTCCTCTGGATTCTGTTGTTCATCCTGAATTCTCTGCTTTGCTAGGCATTATATTTGAAATCTTAAGGACAAATGTAATTCCTTCCATTTCATTCTTTCTCTCTAATGGTGTCTAAATATCTTGAGACTGCTTCTTCAATGTATCTACATGTGTCAGTTGCACTGACTTTACCTTAAGTTCTCACTGACTCTTGCCAAGATTATTTTTATAACTAGACTCCTTGACTTCATTCTTTCTCTTGTGTAGTTCAACCACTTCCCTGTTTAAGTTTCTTAAAATGTAACTCTGTTCAACCCACCACTTGAAATAGCAAATATTTAGTCAGCAGACTGCCTCCCAAATGGTTTAAGCACAAGTAAAATATGGCTTCAACCTAACTAAATGAAGCCTTAGCACCACTCTTTTGTTTCAGATGAACTGGAATCTCTGCTTAACCTATAAACATAACTAAAATTTATTGAGTGCCCACTAGCTGCCACACATTGTATATAATGCTTTACGTAAATCATCTTTTTAAATCATTACACTATCTTTGTAAGAAATTGCTTATAGAATGGAAGTAATGGCTGAGAAGGTTAGGGGCTTTCCCGGAGGCCACACAACTAGGAGTCCAGGAGCTGGGTTTACCCTGGCTCCAAAGCCATCCTCTGCTCCAACCCCCACCTATTCAAATCTACCAGTTAGGCTTTTAAGGTGCATCTGAAGCCAATTCTCTAATAAAACTGCAAGCTCCTTTATTACTGGGATGGTGGAAATGCCAACTATATATATATATATATTTTTTTTAACTTATACAACTTAGCATAGTGTTAGCTTCACAGTAGGCACTCAATAAACGTTTGATCTATAAATGGATGGAACAGATGATTTCAGATAAGGCATAAAATAAAACTGAAAAGCAAAGTGGTACCTACTGCTACTATATGGATTTACATAAACAAAAGCTGAACTAAATTAAATTTCATTGTACTTCACAATTGCCTCAGTGTACCTCAAGGGCAGAATAAACAGATTCTGTGAACTTTATGAGTTCATAGTCACCAAAGAACATTGCTGATATGTGGCCTCCTACAGGAGGAAATAGAGTTGCATAGCCAGCATCCTGAATAACCAAAGATGTAGAACCCTGCATGTGGGGAAAATCTCAAGCCAGTCAACAAAATTGGGCTGCTACGCTTGTAGGGACCATTATGTTTGCTTAGTATTCACGCAATTTAGTGGATTGCCTTGGGCAAGTCACTTCACCTCTTTTGACCAAGTTCCTTATCTCTAATGCAGAGAGAGAGAGAGGCTCATGAAGATAGTAACTACTATTATCATTTGAATGCCATATATTAGCTAAGGGTGGACATATGTCAGTTGTGGACAGCACAGCTAGTATGAGGCAGAGTTATGATTTAAGCCTGCTAACCGAATTTAAAGCTTTAATACTACACACTAAAACCTGTTCTGGCTCTAAAATTCAATGATTCTCCCACTGGTTGTTTTTGATACTGAAGCACTTGAGTTGGCTGGAGGCTCTTACAAGTTAGTGTCTGAAGAGTTTTGTGATGTTTGGCCAACAATAAGCATTAATGGTTTTTGTACTTCTAGCCTTAGGGGAGCCTGCTGGGGAGATCTCAGCCATTATGTAGCCTAGTCTGGCTCACATCTGCTGAGGCATGCTGGCCTGGGATGTGAGGAGGCAGAGCAAATACCAGAAAGAAGCTTCAGTTGCCAAGTTCATATCACTGGGAGGCAATTTGATACTTAACAGAGCTGAAAAGTAGCACACCTTTGTCAAAGATGGGCAGTAGAATTGTAGGTGGCATCTGTACCTCTTTCATAATGTTGTATTTTATACACAATGAGCAAGTTGATAGTCATCCTCTGTGACTGTGACCTTGGGAGATGTCCATAAATTCTCAAATCTACAAACTTTGTGTGTATATTTATCAATCTTTTCACTTTGGGGATACATTTTAAATTTATTTTTTATTTTTTTAATTTTTATTGAATTTATTGTAGTGATATTGGTTAATAAAATTATATAGGTTCCAGGTGTACAATTCTATAACACATCATCTGTATATTGTATTGTGTGTTTCCACCCTAAGTCCAGTCCCCTTCCATCACCAGTTATCCCCCTTTACCATTTTCTACCTGCCTCACCCCCTTTCCCTCTGGTAATCACCATACTGTTCTCTGTGTCTACAAGGTTTTTTGTTTTGTTTTGTCTTGTTTTGGTTTTGGTTTAATCCCTTTATCTTTTTAACTAAGCCTTCCAACCTCCCTCCCCCCTAACAGCTGTTAGTCTGTCCTCTGTGTTTGAGTCTGTTTCTATTTCACTTATTTTGTTCTTTAGATTCCACCCAAAAGTGAAATTATATGGTATTTGTCTTCCTCTTCCTGGCTTATTTCACTTAGCATAATGATCTCCAGGTCCATCCATGCTGTTACAAAGGGTAAGATTTACTTCTTTTTTACAGCTGAGTGGTATTCTATTATGTAAATATAGCACAACTTTTTTTATCCACTCATCTACTGGTGGGCATTTGGGCTGCTTCCAAAACTTGGCTATTGTAAATAATGCTGCAATGAACATAGGGGTGCATATCTTCTTTCAAATTAGTATTTTGGGTTTCTTTAGGTATATTACCAGAAGTGAAATCTCTGATTCCCTAAGGCAGTTCCATTTCTAATTTTTTGAGGAAACTACATACAGATGGCCAATAGATGTATGAAAAGATGCTCAATGTTACTAATCATCAGAGAAATGCAAATTAAAACCACAGTGAGATATCACCTCACACCAGTCAGAATGGTCATCAATAAATCGACAAACAAGTGTTGGTGAGGATGTGGAGACACTTCTCTTTTAAATTCACTGTGAAACTGGAGTAACATAAGAAGCCCTTAAATGAATATGATGGAAAATGAGATGGACAGCACTGTACACATGAGAATAATGAGGCAGGATGAGTTAGCTTGAAAGACCCAGCCTTGCTCAAACACTGGCAGAGATCACTGTGGCTCAGGCTTCAACCGCATTCTTCTGCAGAAAGTTGAAATATGTGATCCTGAGGTCCCTTTTAGGTTGGTCATTGCAAGAGTCTGAACATCTACTGATGGACTAGAAAACAAATTCCCTTTTCTCTCTCTGCTCAATTTTTTTAATAGCATGGCCCTATAAAAGAGGTATATTAGTTTATTGATTATGAAACTTTATAATTGGTGCCAAGTGAGTCACTGAAGTCAATTTTAGATAGGTGAAAATGTTGTTTTGTCATTTTATTTTTTGCAAAATTGTATTTTTTCTCATGAAAATACAACTGCTGATGCTAATCCCAGTCAAAAATAATAATAATTATCTCTCATTGACATATGAGAAGCTCAGTTTAGGAGTGAAAATAAGTTATGCTTTGCTTGTGCACTGAAGAAAGCAAACAATGGTTCCTTGACAGTCTGAAGCAAACTCCTGCATGCCTGGAGTTGTAGAATTTTATAGGTAGTTATACAGTTTCTAGCTCAGCTAGTGAACAGAGGTGGAAGCATGCTGATGGTTAAAACTTTCTGTAAAGTATTTGTGATGAGCATTAGTTATTTTCTAGTTTCAATAGTTAGAGTAAAGGTCATAAAGCTCAGAGTACTTTTGTCCCTACTCCTGCTTACACACCCCTTATAGATATAACTAATTTGAACATGGCAATCTTTCCTACTGACTTGGGTCAAGACCTCAGAATCCTTTCTCAACACAGCAGTTCAGGAAGCTACTGCCAGCTAATAAGAATTAGCACCCCAAACCCAGTTGCTACTCCAAGATTCAGCCCTGTGGACATCCAAGGAATAGACAGAGGTTCTAAGTACAACACATTTAATTTTGCATGGTTTGGGTTAATGAGCTCTTACCTCTTTACTGTAGCTTAATTTTAACTGCACCTTTAGTAGCTGCTTTGGAGATAGTAGGGTATGAATCCTTGATCTGTCATTTACTAGCTGTGTTACCTTAGCCAAGTTTCCTAACTTATCTCATTCCTCTAATATGGCTCATTAACATGAAGCCAAATTGTGTGCCCTGAGTTTTTCTTTTCCCCGTGACTCAGAACCATCCATCCACGACAGCATAGTGTACTCTTTATACATTCTCCTTCACCCTGTCTAGGTTTCCTCCCCATCTGATTTGGTTATTCCATTGTCAGGAATACAACTGATTAATACATGTAGTGTAGAAGCAAGTAACACTAAAGTAGGTGAAATCATAATTAATTTTCCTCCTATCCCATTGATGATAATATGATTGAAATGAACACCAAAACTATGTCCTGTAATAATCCATGGTGACAAAAAAAAGAAAATAAAAGATAATAAAAACAGCCAAATAATATATTGGCCTCAATACTCAGGACATATAATCTCCATTTTTTCTTTCTCTCTTCTTTTGTACAGTAAAGTGGGAGAGTCCCCTATGTTGGTGTGGGTGAGGCAGTGACTATGGAGGGAGGGACACTGAACTTGGAATCAGAACACGTCCTTATGTGTCAGGGCCATAATGGACAACCTGTGTATCTTTGGGTACATAGCTTACTGCTATGGCCTCAGCTTCATAATCTTTAAAGTGAAGGAGAATGATAATATCAATCTCATAGTAATGTTAAAACGAGATAGTGAAAGTGACTTAGCAATGCATTAAATAAACTGCAAAGCACTTATATATGTTTTAGAGTCTTAAAAGAGATTGAATAAAGATGTGGTACATATCCACAACAGAATACTACTCGGCCATCAAAAAGGTGAGACATTGTAATTTGCAATAGTATGGGTAGGTAGATCTTGAATGTATTATGCTAAGTGAAATAAATCAGATGATAGAGGACAAGAACTGTATGGTTTCACTCATATGTGGGATATATCGATAGAACACAAAGCAACAAACAAGTGAACAAAACAGACTTAGATTTGTACAGCAGAGTGGTGGTTACTGGTGAGAAGGGAGGCATGGGAAGGATAAAGAGGGTAAAGGAATCATATATGGGGACAGAAGACTACACTTTTGGTGGTGAGCTTGCAATACAGTATATAGATATCAGATTATAAAGTTATATACCCTAACTTTATATAATGTTATTAACCAATGTTACCCCAATACATTTAATACAAAAAATACTCAAAGACACTGAATGAATGCAAACCAATTATGTGGTAGAGGCTGAGACCACCAACCTAGTAGATTCTTTAGTTTACTTTGTTAAAAAAAATTTTACTATGGAAAGCCAATAATTAAAACGGATTCTAAAAGAAGCTTCTCCGGTTGCAGAGGTGAACTCAAAGCCCAGTGCAGACATAGTCCCCCTACCCCTGAAACTGCCTGGGAGCCATTAGAGACAGTTTTCAAACACATTAGTCAGTTCTAAATCTTTTATTTTATAGATAAGAAAGATAAACCTATGTATGTGGGGGACTTACTTCTCATGAACTGAAGTCAATGTCTTCATTGGTGGTTGGTAGTCAATCAACATATTAGGCTTTTCCCATCCAATCTTTTCAGGTGCCCTCCCTGCATTACAAACTTATCTGGAGCCCTCTGTGAAATGATGTTTAGAGACATTAAGAGGAGACCAGTTAAGGTGTGGGCTCTGAGTTAATATTAGTTCCTCTACTTAGTATTGTTGCTGACCTGCATTCTATTGTCTCGGGCCCACTTGCAGGGGCAGATAAATAAATAAATGTCTGAAAAGTGAGTGTGTCTGAGTTGTGAATATACTTAAGTATGGCATATAAAGAGAAGTGTTTATTATTTTATACAATAGTAATTATATTTCAGTAAGCCAAGAGATGTCCTTTGTTTCTTGAGTGACCTTTTTTCCCCCATTACTGTGGTTTTCTTGTTATTCCTGTCTGACTGGGCAGGGGCCTCAGGACTACACTTCCATTTCTGTAAGGAACATCGTACCTCATCCCCACCTCACTGAAAGGTACAGATTGCACTTTTTTCTGCTTATTTTTTAAATTCCCTGTTACCAAGGTGTGTCTGAGACCTAAAAGATTCTCACAAAAATAATTGATAAACCTCATTCATATGCATAATATTAATTGACAGCTTCTTGGCTCCCAAGTACTATGTTTCACAACAGCAAAACAATGATGAAAGAGTCATAGTAATCATGTAATAATTTTCTATTTGCATTGTTTTCTACCAAGTGCAGGGGCCATGAAGGGGTCACTTTGTAGAATACAATTGACAAGGCTTTGGGGCATCTCCCATGTTCCAAATCCCATTGTTATTTCACTTTACATTATATTATTTAACCCCAAAGTAACCTGGAGGAAGTTGTGAGTTTTTTTATTGTGACAATAACAACAACATGAAACCCATTCTCTTAACAAGTATTTCTGTCTAATACAGGATTGTCAACAATAGGTACAATGTTGTATAGCAGATCTGGAGAGAGATTATTATTAATCCCCTGTCACAGATGAGGGAACTGAGTCTCAGAAAGTGAAGTAATTTTCCCAGACTCACACAGCAGGAAAATAGAGGAAAAGGGATTTGAATCTAGGCTCATTGGAACTTTAACACTTACTCTCTTTTCTAATTCACCACAGAATGGCAGTTCAGCCATTGGCAGTTCAGCCAATATACCCATAATGACCAGGCAAATTCAAACTCGTTAAGTGTCAATCCCTTCAAGGATCTTCTCTTTTTTCCACTTCTTCCCTTCCTCTCCTGAACTCTGGAAACACATGTGCCCTCCTGCAGGCCGAGCCCTTGGAGTCATCCCTTTCCCCTTCCTCTCACAAACCAAACAAGAGTTGGTTCACTTGGTTTCCACACAATTATAAAATGATATTTTAGGAATGAAAACTCACATTTTGGATACGAAAGGTGTCAGAGTGTTGTTATGCAGAGATCTCCCACACCCTGAAAGCAACTACAGAACTCGGTGGCTATAGCTGTGAGCACCTTGGCTGGTGTGGTTATCACCCACCAGTGCTAGACAGGAGCTGAGCTCCAGAGAAGGATCGACTCACTAAGGCAGGTCGGAACAGCTTCGGGCTGAGGATGTCAGGAGGTGCCTCCTGATAAAAAAGATTTGTGAGACGGAGTCATTCATAATGCCTGTGCACCATGAGCAAGAACGGTGCAGAAATGTCAGTGCACAAAGATGTGGTGGAGAAAGTGAGTCCTTAGTCTGCTTCATGGGAAGGCTTACTTGTCATATTTTCCTGGAAGTGAAAGATCATGGTGAAGCCATTCCATGGCACAAAATTTAAGAATGTGAGTTTGAAGGGAATGAAGAATTTCCATCTGCTTTCATCTTTTAAGGGCTAGCATGGACCGGAATGAAGCCATACCTCAAGCTCCTGATGAAAACTCCTACATCCCCATTATATCAGCAATGAGTGATCTCCCATTGCTTTAGTTATTTAATACCCCATGGAAACATTCCTCTCCTAACAGCATCAAAGTGAGATTTTTTTTCCTCTCTGAGGCAGTCTCAACAATTGGACACTGTTTTTCAGTCACCTGCAGTTTCCATGCAGGGGTGTGATGGTCTGCAATTGCTCATTCCCTTTCAGTGCAAGGCTCAGATTCTCACTCACACATAAAACACAGGTGGTTCATATCACAGAATCAAATGAGGTGAGTGAGACAAGCCTCTCTCTGAAGCCCCCCACGTCCAGCTGGTGCCCAAAATCAAGGACCTAGAGAGAAAACAGAACCATTGGGAATTCACCTGACTTATGTGGTAGGTAAGAACTACAGGATTGTTGCTGAAAGCACACACTGCCCAACATGCCTGCTTGGGAAAAGTTGGGCACTTCATGGATGGCCACTGAGTGAAGTGGTCCAAGAGACAGGATTTGAGCCCAGTTAGCCTGCCGCTAGGTGAAGGCCAGCCTTGTGGGCAGTTTACCCTAGAGAAGTTACTCAGGTTTTTAAAAATTTTTTAGCATAAAATGAGGCAGGTAATATAATAACTAAATACTCTGCTAAGGTAAAAGATAGTTTTAGTCATCCTTTCAGGTAAAAAAATATATTGAGCTGTTGAGCACCTACTTTCAGTAGCAACCAATTTAGACTCTGTGTGGGATAGGCTGATAAAAATAATTCTTACCTTAAAAAAAAAGTATCAATAGCATACTAGGTTAAATGTCTATACTAGAGTTGAATAATGATATGACTGGAGAAGACAAGATAGAATTATTCATTCATTCAACAAATTCTTATTAAGAACCTACTGTGCATCAGGTACTCTACAGAGAGTTTGCAAATGAAGGTCAAATTCTCTGCCTTTAATAAACTTAGGTTTCTGGGGAATGCAACCATTGGGCTTCCATTTCAAAAGCAGTGGTTTTCTCCGGTGATTGCATATGTACAAACTTGCAGTTGCATAATTCTGACTGTGTGGCAGATCTAGTCATTGCTATCTTTCACTGATCATGAAGGAATGAGTCCTTGCATAAGGTGAATCAGCAGCCCAGGTCATGTCTTCTCCAGATACTATTCAAGTGAAATAATCAAATAAGCCCTGTGTTTATGTTATCTAGTGGACAGCCAAAGTTGCAGGAGTTTTGACAGCCTCCTCTCTATCAGAAGATTTCAATCCCTGCACAAAATCAACCTATTAATTGAATTCTTTTTTAACTCTATTTGTGCCATGTCTAGATTCTTAATGATATAACCTGATTCTGGGGCATTTAAGTAACATATTTCATCAGAATTTCAGGAAGAAAACTGTTAAAGATTTCTTACCTGATGATCAGTTCAGGCTAAAGCATTTGGATGTTTAGAAGAAAACCAACAAAAACTGGACTAATATAAAAAAATTGAAGGTCCATGAATGATTAAAGAGCATCGTATATATACATCTGGATAAATATAGATGTATAAAAGTAGATGTATAAGTAAGATATTCTTTATGGTAATTACAGTAAATAGTACCTACTATTAGTAGGTAACTCCTACTAATCACTAATGATCTTGATTCTAAACTGCAAGGATGATGTCTATATATGAGCTTACTTTTCAGATTAATTTGGAACCATTTTATTCTATTGGAAAGATATTTCATTAAATTGAATATACACACACACGCTCACACACACACACATATATATATACACACACACATGCACTCTTTTCATTCCCTAGAAGAACAGTCCCAAGGAATTCATCTTTATAAAACACTACAAATACAGTTCATGTTTTGCCTTCAAGATATTATGAGGGTCAGTTTTTAGGGATTACAAGAGTAAGACTATTTTAGCATATGCGTGAAACTCATGATATTTGGTGTTTATTACTGTAAAATATTATTTTGAACATTTCTTAAGTAAATGTCATGGCACTTAAAAATATACCACAACTATAAAATGCCAAAGACCAGATAGAATATTAACTCCATCCATTCAGATCAGTTTCTTATTCTATACCCCAGGTAAATAGCAATTTAATAAATGCATTGCTTTAGTAACACTTTAAAGTCATGGTAAATCCATTTTAAATTATAAGAGCCTGAAAGTTCCTTTCCTTTTTTCCACCTTTCCTGGATTGCTAAGAAGATCCCTCCAAAAAAAAAAAGAGTGACTCATGAAGTGAGAATTGGCGGTAGAGGACACAGCTAGAAAAAGACAACAAATGACTGATAGTCTGGGAAGTCCTGTTGCGAGAGGGGACTGTGAAGCAGACAACAATATCTGGATGCTTGAAATAGAAATGACCATTTTTTGCCATTTTATGAGCCAACTAATTTACTTTTTTCCCATTTCTAAGGTGGTGAAGATTAAGTTTGCCTTTAGTTTCTTACTTAAAAGCTCACAAAACATCCCATTTCAGGGAGACAGTCATCTAGCATTTCTCATTATGGATTTCTCAAAAATGCTGTTCTGACAGGATTCTTTATGGGGTGTCTCACCTGTGGCCCATGGGCCACATGCAGCCTAGGATGGCTGTGAATGCGGCCCAACACAAAATCGTAAATTTACTTAGAACATTATGAATTTTTTTTGTGATTACATGTTGCAATGTATTTAATGTGTAGCCCAAGACAACTCTTCTTCTTCCATTGTGGTGCAGAGAGGCCAAAAGGTTAGACACCCTTGCTAGATAAAACAGTGGGTGGTCCTGTAAGTGTATGAAATAGCACTGGCTGCATGCCCTTCCGGAAAGTCATACACTGATAAATGGAAAGATCTAGGAAGTGGTATAGTAAGGAATCCTGTTCATTTTGTTTGTCAGGTTTTCCTCAGTTATTTGACCACAGAATGCCTAATTTTATGAGCAACATCAGCTGTTCCTTTTCCTCAGAACTAATGTTACACAGTACATTGAGCTCTGTGGGAAGCACCCCTTCAAGTATTCTTCCCAAACAGTTCCTGAGCCTGCACTTAGCACTCTTCACAATCAAAAACAAACCCACACTGTGTTCTTAAATCTCTGCTCCTGGAAAACTCCAGTCTTTGTTTCTCTCAGTCATAACATTTCTTATCCACTTGCTGTAGATTCCATCTGTCCTTTCTCCCTCCTTCTCACTGACTGCTCCTCTTATGAAACCCATCAAGCCTCTCAAAAGCAAACTACAGACAACTTATTTATTCAGTCCCCAAATATTAGGCATCTATAATGTGACAAATTGTGCTCTAGGTACTCAGGTGAGAAAGAAAATCTTAGAGATCAGCTCAGTGTTTTTCCTCAAGGAGTTTGCAGCCTAGCCAACAAGGGAAGGCACTGTACATATTGGTGTAATAACTTTCAGAAGTGTTGTCTGCCATAAAAAAAGTATAAAGGAGTAAAAATGAAGGGAAGATAATGTTCAAGAGGGCCACCTGCAGAAGGAGACATGGAGGAAAATTAAGGTGGTATTCCACATTGGGTGAAAACATTAAAAAAAATAAAAGTACAGAAATACTAAAGATAATAATCAAGCCCAGAGACTCTTTGGTGGAGAGTCTCCCAGCCTGGCTAGAATACAACAGGGAGCAGTATGAGCCATGCTTGGAAAGGAAATTAGGAGTTATACAACAAATAATCTCATGTGTCAAGCTAATGAATGAAGATTTAATGTGAAAGGCAGAGGCAGATATCAGAGAAGTGTTGATACAATCAAAACATTGAGAAGATTAACTTAGTAGCAGTTACTAGGGAAAAAACTCAAGTGAAAGATGAAGAGAAGCTGAGTCTACTGGGAAGTTGATGGAAATGCAAAGAATATATGAACAGGTTCAACAAGTCATGGAGAGAGTAGAAAGCAGGGGTGAGCTTGAGTCTTTGAACTTTCTTGTTGGAGAGTCTAAAGAAAGACATGTGAAAGCTGAGGAGCAGCTGCTTTGAGGTTGGTGGCAAGCAAATATTTGGGTTTTGACGTATTTCTCTTAAGAGGCCATGGAATATAGAGATGGCATTTCTATGTAAGCAATTGGAAATGCAAATGGAGATGACAGAGAGGCTCAGGTAGAGTTTAAAATTCTGAAAGCCCTTGGGACTAAAATGAATAGTAGAGACCATAGAGATTTATCAGATTCTCATGAAAGACAGTGAAAATGAGGCCAGATTAACTGAGGAAAATTCCAGAAAATGGGGGGAAAGAGTCAATGAAAGAGATAAAGAAATGATGTAAGGTAAAAAGAGAATCAGGGAAGCACAGAACCACAGTAAACCAGGGAGGAGAGAGTCTCCCACAGAGCTCTGAAATGGCACAGAGGGAAAGAAGGAGCAGGTTTGGTGAATCACAGGTGGTCGTGAACATTGAGAGAGCGGTTCCTAGAGGTGGTGGTTCTGACTTAGTGTGCACTGGGATTCCTCGGAGGGCTGGCCAAAACCCAAGTCGCAGGTCAATTCTCTTTCTTAACATCCCCACCAAAGATCGTGATTTTGTAGATCTTCAGTAACACCAGACAATTCCCACTTCTAAGAGTCCCAGCTGATGCTAATACTAATGTTCCTAGTCCAGGAACCATACTTTGAGAATCACTGTAATGAATAATGGAAAATTGTAACAGATGCAAGAGAACAAAGGAATAAATGATAATATGATGTCTGTACAGCAGATGGAGGCAAGTTCAACATAGTTGCTTATGAAAAGTAGATGGGAAAAGGCTGTAGTTCTGGGGACTGGTTTTTCCTCCCATAGAGTAGCTTGTATATGTTTGGTACTCAGGAGCTACCTCTACATCGAAGATAACCAATACCCAGTTGTTCTCCTTGCTCTGAGAGCAAAGACTTCTTAAACATCGTCACCTTTTCTAAACTCCTCCTTCTCTTTCCCCGGATTGCCCCCAAATTTCACCTTATAATCAAAATATACCAGTAGTGCAACAATCGCCCTCCAACTATCAAAGCTGGGGTATAGGAAAGTTTGAAGCTTTCTGCAGAGTTTAGTTATGAAAAGGAACAGGAGAATGTATCACTAGTCACTTTAGCCTTGAAATGCAGCAATGATTGCGTTTTTGCATTCATGTGCTTCAAAACTCTAGATCTGTTTTTGCAAAGGTATCAGAATTCATGTTTTCTCATAAAACTGCAAGAACTTGGCAGAAAGTGTGTGCTTCCCACCAAATTCAGCCATGCTTGTGTGTAACCCAGGAAATATGAATTATTGTAACTCTTGCAGTTTAGAAAAGACATCCCAAAGTCTGTAGTGGTTTTCTTAATGACACTATGATTTTATTGCCTATAATTTAACACACCATGGTGCTTCTGATGAACTGTTTATGGTCCTTACCTTTTTCCCTGATGCCAGGTATATAATGTTTATTTAAATTGAATTTTTCTCTCTTATTCAAAACCTTTTAAGGGCCCTGCTCTTTGCAAAATTGACTCTTACATGAGTAAGGAGAGAATGAAGTGTTACACAAATGTAATCAAAGACTGTCAGAAGGCTGAAGCTTCTGTTAATGATTAGAAGTCAGTTTCAGGACATCAAAAGGTTACTTAGCTTACATGTAAATTTTAGCTTTTTATAGAAAATTGGAGGGATGAAAATTAAAGGAGGATTACTAAGGAATACCATAAAAAGAAAACGGACCATATGGAAGACTCAGTGTGTTCCTGCCATGAATTATGGTGTATTTATTAAACACCTACTATGTGCTTAATGTGTAAAGGAAACCACAGTATAAGGTGGATCCCATTTGTTAAGTAAATACTATCTGTTTGGGTAATAAGACAAAATTATATAAAATAGCACCAAGCAAATGTTTTAAATCCAGTTCAGTGGCATGGTATATATTAAATGGGAAATGCCGCATTCATGTGTACACATTGAAGAACAGTAATGCAAATTAGCACAGTAGAGGATAATTTAATTAATTGATTTCATTTAATATAGCATATCTCAAACATATTTGATCAATATACTCTGTCTTTTAATTTTTTTCAAATAAAACCCTCAACATTCTACAGTATATACTTTGGGAAGTGAGTGTGGAAATGGCACAGCCAAACAACTAACAAATTGTCTTACCTTTGGTTCTCAGTTTCTTGAGGTACAAAATAAGAATAATAATGCTATCCCATAGAAGATGCAGGGACGAATTAGATTGTGTGTGCTTGCATGAGTGAATGTGTGCGTAGTTGCAGAAGAATGCATCTTTACTCGTAATATATCTTTTCTTCAATGTATTTCCCCCAAACAAGGACATTCTTTTTCATAACAACAGTGCAGAGATCTAATTCAGGAAACTAACATAAACACAATATTACCTTACTCAGATTTTTTTCTTCTACCTGAGAAAATGCCTCAGTCTTCACTTGTCTTTCATGACCTTGACACTTTTGATGAGTATAGGACAGGTATTTTTGGAGACTCAATATTTGAGTTTGTTGGATATCTCCTTAAGATTATATTCCCATTATACATTTTTGCCACAGAATTGTTTGTGTCCTTTCCAGTGCATCATATCTGGAGTCACCTAATGTCTGTTTCTCATTGCTGGTGACAATTTTCATCACTAGGTTAAGGGGGTACTGCTAGGTTTCTCCTGCTCTCCTTGGCTTCACTCTCCAATCATGTAAATGTCATATTACTAATTAAAGTTTATCTTATTTGTTTTAGCATCATTTTTCTGAAATGATTTTTATGATGATTTTTTCTGAATCATTTATAACCATGATGATAGCCAAATGATGACTTTTAAGATTCCAAGTTAAAAGCAATTTTTGAAAATTGTATATTCAGAAAGATGCTATTCTATGTGAATGACACTAGTTTGCAAATTGCCACCTTGAAATAAAATTTTTGATATACAACCTGAGAAAACATTGCTAACACCCCACTGTGACTCTAAATGTCATGGGGCCAGGTTCTCCTGAAAAGGTCTGGGAAGCTATATCAGGCTGATGAACAGCTAGCTAGCTATTCATTTCAAAGCTTCTGTTATAGAAAAAAACTTTGTGCACTGATGATTTCTTTAAAACATTGAGAATATTATGTGCTTTGGTAGAAATTATTTTGATAAAGAATTCCAGCTTTCACCACCAGGACTTGTTTCTGCTTAAAGACATGAAAAATATTGCCTTTTGCTTTTGCCAAAACAATAAACTTGTTTGTTTGTGACTGAAGGCAGATTAGAAGCCTTTAAATGCCGGTTTGTAATAGCCGCAGGCTTTGTCTTCCCTGAGTAGGGACACTAGCTAACTCACTTTTTCCATTACCTGAAAATTATGGCCAAAACTTAATTTTCATAACAACTATGAGATGTATTGGAAAAAGAAAAAAGTTCAGCCACTTTTTTATTATTGTCCTTATAATGAAATTATCAAGTATTATACTTTCAAACATATTTTGAAATAATAGCTTTGTATATCATAAAGTAAAAGTATAACAATACTTATCACTTATGCCCCAGATACAGGACATACTAATATAATATTTTATATATTCCCAGATAATCCCAAGCCACCTGGTGGGGCATTATCCTGATTTACAGAAAATACACTGAGATAGAGCAGTTAAGTGTTCTGTATTTCATTTCCAGTGCCTATGAGCCCTACTTATAAATGATGAGAGTTAAAACATGTTTTTATTCATGTGCTAACAAGAATAGTATTGAGACTGAGTTGACCATGCCATGGTTCAATAGGCTTATAAATATTGTCTAGTTTGGGGGCCACATGTGGCATTTCCAGACCCAGCACACTCAGTTCACTTGAACTGAACTGAAGTTCATTCTTTCATCCCTGGCAGTATCTAGTGAGAGAATATAGGTTTACCTTTCTGTAAATCCATTGGTGTTATTAAAGAGCACCTGCTGTTTAAAACCTTTACTTTTAAAATGTTCTATACCTTTTAACCCACTTATTGAATG
This sequence comes from Tonatia bakeri, assembly GCA_004024845.1. Lineage (NCBI taxonomy): Eukaryota > Metazoa > Chordata > Mammalia > Chiroptera > Phyllostomidae > Tonatia > Tonatia bakeri. The sequence continues at coordinate 123,407 of PVIA01001990.1, forward strand.
GTGGTTGAGTATTTTATATGCCTGGAACTGTGGTGGGCTTTACATGTATAACCTTCTGGTTTCATACTTCTGGATAGTAGGTTTGAATTCTGATTCTGCACATGGGGAAGCTGACACTTAGAGATAGATTTGCTGAAGACTGTCATATCAGGAAGTTCAGAGTTGGATTAAATTCCTCATTTGATCTGATTGCAAAGTCCATCATCCACAGACCGCACTGACTACCCTGGCTGTCACAAGGGTACAGGGATACGTGGCTACCACACGTGGCTACACTACAGTGTCGTAACAGAAATACAAGACACATTTTCCTATTTCTTCAGTTTACTTCAAAATGTTTATTCCTGATTTATTAATGCGAACTTTAAAGATTATACAAGAATAAAAACATTTTAGAAGGAATTTTTGGCTGGATATTGGTCCCATAACATTGAGGACATAGTCAAATAATAATACTCTTTTGCCCTTGCCTGGAATATCAGTTCTGCTGAGATCCCCCTAATGGCCTCTTCTAGTAGCTGTCTGCCATGAGAAAGTAGCACCAAGAGTTTCCTCTGCATGGAATGTTATAGTACCCATTCTATGACAGGTTGTCTCCTACTCATTTTCAGATCTCAATGTAAATATGACTTCCTTACAAAGTGTTTCCTGACCTGTAAGTTTCCTGAGGCCAAGGACCCATCTGAATCCCCCTCGTCATTAACACTATGTCTGGCACATAGTATATATTCATTAAATAATTGTTAAATAGATGGATGGGTGAGAGGATGAAAATGAAAGAGAAAAGGGAATAGGAGAGAGAAGAGGAGAGAAAAGTGAGGGAAGGATATTGTTAGAAAGAGACAAGAAGGGAGGGAGGAGAGAGGGAGAAAGAAAGGTAGAGAGGAGAAGAAAGAAAAATTCTCAGTTAGGTTATACAACAAATATACAAGAGCAGGCAAAAGTAGGTTAAATAACCAGCCATCATTACCTAAAAGATAAATCATAAGTAAAGATATGAAATAATAATAATAACATGAACAAGACAAACAATACAAATACTATTATAATCAATAATAATAGAATAAACTGTTTCACTTATTCAAAACTGTAAACCTACTTTTTCCAACCACTGTATTGTAATGCAAAAAATTACTGACTTAGACCAGTAAACAGGAGTTTAGCTGCCTCTTTATTCATTTGTTCTATGGTATTGAATGAATTATTTCTCCTCTCTGAACCTCTAATTTCTTATCAATAAGAGTAGGACTTGAACTTGAATACAAGAGGCATCTCAAATCTCTTAAAATTCTGCTGTTCTCCAGAACTACAATTGTCAGGAAATAAGTGTTCTCAGATGCCCAATATGCACTTCTCCATCCCAAAGAATAAAACAATCCTTGGCCTGAAACAATGTAAATTTGTTTGAAAACTCTGTTTTCTGGCATTCCAGCTTTTATCTCACTAAACTAAAACTGTTAAAAATTAAATAGTCATTAAATTCAATTCTTATACCTCCATTCCCTTGTAATCAGTAAGCACTACTATATTTTGACTGAAAAAGCAAATAAAAGCACATAAGAGCCTGAGCAGCAAGAACAATAAGCTGCACCATTTATTTGAATGCACAGATGTTATTTTCTAAAAGGAATGGTGTAGTTATCCAGGTTTTTCTTGATTAGGATTCTCCTGTGTCATCCACGCTTGATGGAACTGTGAGTAGGCAGGAGGGAAGAACAGGAGCGTGGCATGCATTATACAGCTAGTGGGCTCTTGTATGCTACTGATTTGATCTGATGTGATCCATCTTACTGAGAGGCGTCCGTGTATACCTACCTTATCATCCCAATGTTCCGCAGGCTGTTAGCAGAGAAATGAAGTGAACTACATAGTCTACTGCAATCAGAAGACTTTAGTAAATGAGAAGTGCAGCCTTGCAACTCCAGTAAGCAAGAGTTGTGCTGACTGGGTGGACAAGGACCGTTTTCTGTGTGTGCATGTGTGCGCGTGCGTGCATGCACGCGCGCACGCGCGCACACACACACACACACAAGCTTGTCCCATTGGAAGCTGTACACATATACACACACAGAAATATACATACAAATGTTCATAAATACATGAAGCTCCACTGAGTTTTAGGAAAGTCTTGTATTCCACCCAACAAAGTTAAATGAAATCAAGACAGGGGGTTTGTGTTGTATAATCAAACTCTAAATGTGGTACTTCCCAGAATACCAAAACGTACTGTGAGGTTTAAGGGGTAGCTACTTATAGATTGAACTAGGATAGTCTTACATACCTAAGTATTCAATTGATTGAACTATGATAGTCTTACACATCTAAGTATCTCCTCACTATTGAAAGCTGGAAATAATCACAATAAGAATTTATCAAAGCTGGCTCAATTAATACAGTTACAGTTAATTCTTAATTAATATCTCTAAGACAAAAGAATATAAATGTAAAGTCTATACATAACATAGTATACCTTTACATATGGGATGCTTTTTGAAGTTTTGGGTTATTGCTGATGCTTCTCTTTCTGTTACTATTATTGGTCATGAGCTGTTTGCGTGCAGCAACTATGTCTCCTGTTTTTGGTATCTTAGTCATACTTCCTGTCACCATAGATACTTAATACATGCTTTGTAATTGTGTTGTAGTGGATTGTCCTGAATTTTGCATAATTTAAAGTGACCAATTTGTATTTGTCTTTGAAATGTGTATTTTACTCATATTTGAGTGGCTACTGCTTTTCACCTCTCACTGAACTGACCAGTGGCATCCCTGAGTGCAGAGAAATTTTCCTAGTTCCCCGTGCTGCTATTCTCACAAGTTGCTTCATAATGACAGCCACTTTCCTTCAGACTAATGCCAACTTAGCCTTCTTTCAAAAGTTCTCTGCATCTGGACAAGGGGTCAAAAGCCTCTGCTTCAGAGTTTTCCTCAGGTGAAGTAAACTGAGGAAATTTCCTCCTGTATTCTCCTATTCCATCAAAAATATGGGGCCAACAAATGTATGCTGAAGTTATTTTTTACTGTTAAATTTCCAGTGAATGCCCAGCAAGTAACAATAAATAATTAAATGAACTGGGATCTATGGAAAACCCAGAAGGTGGTCTAGATAATATAGCCACAGATAAATGAAATTTGGTCACACTGAGTTTATATTTGGTCTTACTAAAAGCCATGTCAAGGTGCCTGAAACACTAAGTGCTTTCTCAAGAAAACTGAAAAGGCATAATATAAAGAGATGTGACCTGGAGGTCCATGCTTCATGCATCCTAATTAAGTGAAGCAGTCACTGGAATTGCTTTCTGTCCTCTGGATAAGAAGCAATTACAGCTACACTTCAGGTTGCTGGTTTGGTTAGGGAATAAGGTATTGTATCTAGCTGCCTCCTCCAATCAACTGAGGGTTAATAAATGAATGTCCATAGCTGTGAAAATATAAGGTGGCAAAGAGGGAAATCTCTTAACTGCTTAGAAGATGTAGACTTTACAAATCCAATCTAAAACCTTCCCTTTCCAGATCATAAAATTAGGTTTGGTGATAATTTTTGTTTTGTCTCTTACTAAAAGTGGAAAAATATTCCAAAATTGTTTTTTTTAAAAAAACCCATATTTGTATCATCAGGTTGAGTTTTAACATGGTATACAATAAAATTCAGTTAGAATCTATTTCTTTATAAAACATTCTCTATCTCAATTTAATAAATACTGCAATATCATTTATGATATGACCCCAATAAGATGGTGAGTTCTTTATGTATTTTTCTTGATATGTCCTAATTATAACAGGTCCCCAGAAAATTTGATGGAGTAAATTTTTATATTATGTTTTTATGCAATATATGAATTGTCAAATTTGTCTCCTGGTGCCTGTTCTTGAAGTATACCAAGTCTCTAAAAGTAGTTTCTGTGAAATGGAATCTCATTGTGATTTTAATTTGCATCTCTCTGATGGCTAGTGATGCTGAGCATGCTTTCATGTCTCTGGGCCCTCTGTATGTCCTCCTTATAAAAGTATACATTCAGGTCCTCTGTCCGACTTTTTAATCGGATTGTTTGTCTTCCTGGAGTGGAGTCATGTGAATTCTTTATATATTTTGGAGATCAAACCCTTGTCCGAGGTATCATTTACAAATGTATTTTCCCATATAGTTGGTTTCATTTTTATTTTGCTAATGTTTTCTTTAGCCTTGCGGAAGCTTTTTATTTTGATGAATCCCATTTGTTTATTCTTTCCTTTATGTCCCTTGCTCTAGGGGACATATCAGTGAAAATATTGTTGTGTGGAATATCTGAGTTTTCCTGCCTGTGTTCCCCTCTAGGACTTCTCTGGTGTTGTGACTTATATTTAAGTCTTTTATCCAGCCTGAGTTTATTTTTGTGTATGGTGTAGGTTGGTGGTCGAGTTTCTTTCTTTCTTCTTCTTCTTCTTTTTTTTTTTTTTGGCATGTAGCTGTGCAGATTTCCCAACATTTGTTGAAGAGGCTATTTTTACTCCATTTTTTGCTTCTGCTTCCTTTGTCGAATATTAATTTACCATAGAGACTTGGGTTTACTTCTGGGCTCTGCATATGTACCACAATGTTCATAGCAGCACAATTTATGATAACCAAGTGCTAGAAGCAACCTAAGTGCCCATCAGTAAATGAATGGATCAAAAAACAATGGTACATTTACACAATGGAATACTACTTAGCAGAAAGAAAGAAGGAGCTTCTACTCTTCACAACAGTATGGAAGGATCTGGAGAGTATTATGCTAAATGAAATAAGCCAGGCAGTGAAAGACAAATAACATATGATCCCTTCTATAAGAGGAACATAATCAACAAAACAAGCAAGCAAAATATAACCAGAGACATTGAAATAAAGAACAGACTGACAGTAACCAGAGGGGAGACAGAAGAAGGATAATAGGGGGAAATTGAAGAAGGGTCATCAAGGAACATATATAAAGGACACATGGAGAAAGCCAAAGGGCATGAGACCAAGGATGGGAGGTAGGGAGGGATGGGGGAAAATGGAGACAACTGTACTTGAACAACAATAAAAAGTTAAAAAACTTAAAAATAAAAATAATAGTTTCTGACTTGTTGCTCTTGTTGTTAGAAGATTTTCTGGGAAGATCGAAAGAGTTTGCAAGAGTTGGTCATTTTGGTAGTTTTACCTTTCTTTTCCCGATTAATCTGTATTCTAGAAATTGCTGGTTACTTAATAGGCATCCTTTGCTGAGTTGTTGTTAACCAGTTTTTATTATTCAAGAAAAACAACTGAAATCAAATGGAAAAACTTTTGGAATAATTTTAACTACAACAAAAGGGTTTGTCTGCTAAAGGAAAGAATTGGGCTGGAATTACCAACAGGTTAAGATTAGCCCACTGTTATCAACTTCTTACTGTAAAAAATGAGTAAGTACTAGGTAACAGTGTTTAGAGATTTTATACAGGCTAAACAATATAATATCTGACCATTTTTTTAAAGGCATGGATGAGCTAGAGCAAAATTTTAAGTTATTTCAATTGAATTTCCAGAATAAATCAATGTACCCCCATATACAGACACCCACTGAATGGTGTGCTAACATGTGTTTAACAACACAACAGCTTTCTGAAAAAATAATACAAATGCCCAGATGTGTGGCATTGTTGATTTTCATGGTGTTACGGCTTCCATCATGGCCCATTTCAAGCTATGAAGTTCATGTTACTGAGTGCAGAGTTGGGAAAACAGATGCACGAGCTCATACACTGAGGCAACCAGCAAAGCAAACCACTGCACACCCCACACCCATATGCCATTTAACCTCTAATATATCAAGTTTTGAATGTGTGAATCATTCATAGAGGTGACCCAAAATCCAGTATAAAATTATCTAAACTGGTATAACGAAATATTTATCTTTCTTTTCCCCATGTTTTAGTCAACTAAATGGAGCAATGAGGCTTACCTCTCCTTGGAAATAAGCCCAATGTAGTAAAACACATTCAGTTGATAAATGATATCTATAAGCATGAATTCTTCACCAAACCTTCCTATCATTTTGTGAATGGCCAAGACTTACTGACCAATCTGAGTGCTGCCTGGAGGTCTACTATCCCAAGCAGACCTGGGCATCGCCACCATGAGAACCAGAAAAGACAGCTTCAAAATACATGCTTTGGAGATATTAAAGTGCAACCCTAGCCCTTGGCTCTCAGCACAACCTGCTTGTTAGAAGAACTTAGTCTGGCTGTTTGGCTTCTCCACAGTTCAGGGCCCCCTCCCTCTTTTTCCTTTGTTGACTGACTGTGAGCTCCAACCTGCTTGAGATGGAGAGATGACTCATCAGTAGAACATCATATGGGTGCCAGAAGAGTCAGATGGAAAGAGGATCTGCTTGTTTACCTCTGTTTATAGTAAATAACTGGCACCAAGTAAATGGGAAGTTTTAATCAAGGTAAATGGGACTATAATGACTACACAGTAAAACAAAGTCCCAGCAGTAGTAGACTATAATTCAAAAAGAAAAAATACATTTAATCCAAATATGTAAGATGCATCTGAGAGGAAGGAAAGTTACTTCCTTACAGATTCAGGAAATTCAATTAATAAATACATCCTGAGAACCCTAGATGATATGAATAGGCGTGTATCATGTAGTGTAACTTACCACAGGGCAGGATTCTGCAGTATAGAGACAGTTCACCTCTAATCAACAGATCTTTTCCCAATCTACACAGTTAGGTCCATATCTAAGTCAATCAAAAACTTAGATGAAATTTCATAACACAAAGTCGATGACACAGTAATCCAGCACACCTTTCCTTATAAAGAAATACTTCATTTCTTCAAATCCACAGGCAAAATATAAGAGCTAATAATAGGAATGAATCATCAAGGTAAAACTGCTTTCAAACAGATTTTAAAAACATACCCTCAGTGGTGTGGAAAAAAAAATAAATGCCCATGTTTTCAGGCGTAAGGTTAATTAGAAACAGGAGATTGCTTTTTCAATTTACTGGTCCAGATCTTTACATTATGTGCTCTTTTATATCATCCCTAGTTAATGAAATGTTATTACATTTATTAAACTTAGCATGTCTTATCCTAACCTTCACTTCTGCATTCTTCCTTTTTTTTTTTTTACCTTTTTTTGTGACAAGTTGTTGTTCAATTACAGTGGTCCCCATTTTTACTCTTGACCAGTTAGTTTGTTGCACTTTTGAAATATTCAGACTGTATTTCTGTAATATATTGAAATTAATGGTGGATTTATAACCTGATATTTATTTTTTTAATTCTAATATTAGTAAATACATCAAGGATGGGTCTCAATATCTTCTGCTCAGGTCAAAAAGTAGGAAGTTTCAAATTTCAGTGGTTTCTAAATTATGGTTTATAAAACATTCTTTATGAAAGAACTGGTGGCCAAACATGATTAGGATGGGACTGGTCCAGTGTCTTCAGCCTTGACCCTCAAGTTGAGATTTTTACATTTGAAAAGGAGGAGTGTAAATCTTTCATAATCTCAGAAATTGGAAATTTCAAGGCCCTAGTGGAATATAACTCGGCATGATGTTTTTTAATATTACTAAAAATACCACCAATTGCAATAATAATAATAACAATTAGTGTGCTTTTTAAAGTACCTGCTTTGTGCCAGGTGTGACTTTGTTAAGTACCACACTAGGTATTTCATATGTGCTGCATCCATTCTTGAGAGCAACTTGACAAAGGAGTTATCATTAAATGAAGAAATTGAAGCTTAGACAACTTTAGAGAAAACTATGAGGTAGAACCAATATTCAAACTCAAATGAAGCTGATCATAATTCTACTCTTGCACCACTATGGACATCTGCTGTTTAGTTCTGAAAGGGCAGAGACCACGTTAATCATGCTCATCTTTCTACTTCTAACACCTCATAGTTTGCTTGGCATTCAATGTACGTGTGTGAATTGGAAGAACATAAGAGCATCTCTTCTAAGTTCTTGTTAGCTATCTTGTTTTCCTATCTGTAATGTGAGGATTATGTTTAATTTTTTCTTATGCTTTTAGACATTTAATGAGACTATATGACTTCAGGTGGTTGCAGCATTTTAATTCCTCAGCATGCCGCAGTGGGGAGTAGTTAGAGCCCCTGATATAATCTAGGAAAGACTACAGAGATGCTTAAATAAATCTAAAAATTCCATTACTTCCACGACTCTATATTTGATTCAAATAATTTTATTAGTGGTCAATAGCTACATTGTGCCTATATTATTTCTTTTTAGATGTTCCGTGTTAATAATCATCATAATAAATGCAAGAATTAAAATCTCTAGGAGAAATGACTATGTTCATTCAGTCTTTGTAACCCAGGTAAAATGACCAAATAGTATTAACTACATCATAGGTTTTTAATTCATAAATTTTCTATTACAAATTAATATATTTATTACTTATATCCAAGATAGCACTGTTGTACTGGATTCCAAAATGAATAATTTTGCTTATACTAAAATAATGTTTGGTGTTCTTAAAATGTCATTTAGCCTGATTAGAAAAGGAAAACCTGCATGTCATTTTAACAATCTTTAAGCTTCATTAAAATGTAGAATTCTGCCATGAGGAGGGAAAAAGAATTCCTTTTACCAAATAAGGTTTCTTTATTATCTCTAAAAATAAGTGATGGGGAATTATTTTTAAATAATTTTAATAACTTTCTCTAACTGTAAAATAACATATGTTCATTGAACAAACTTTAGAAAATGTTATCAAAAATAAGAAATTAGCCCTGGCTGGTGTGGCCACAGTGGAATGAGTGCGGGCCTGAGAACCAAAGGGTCGCAGGTTTGATTCCCAGTCAGGGCGCATGCCTGGGCTGTGGGCCAGGTCCCCAGCTGGGGATGTGGGAGAGGCAACCACACATTGATGTCTTCCTCCCTCTCTTTCTCCCTCCCTTCCCCTCTTTCTAGAAATATATAAAATCTTTAACAAAATAAGAAATTAAATATTTGTATATCTCCTGAGCCTAAGGTAACCACAGTGAGCATTCATAAACATATGTCTGTGTGCTAAGAGACTTATATTTTACTAATAGATATGTGAGTCAGTAGAAAGGGAATATGAATCAGACATGCTTGTCTTTGTAGAAAGCTTTAACATATTATTTCAGGTATTTGGACCACTGGAGTAGCTTGTTTTAGGGAAGAGATTAGTCTGTATCCTGGAACATGACTCAAATTATGAGCATAACCCACCAAAACAATGTTATAGTCTTATTCTATTCTAGTTTCCTACTAAATATTCTTTTCTGAATTCTAGTTCTATGACTATTGTTTTTTATTGATATAATGCTGGCATTTAAAGTCATATCTATATAAGAATATAGAGTGACATGGTTTCTTGTTGGAGGTCTCTCATAAAGCAGTATTACATGATAGCTTGATTATAAAGGCTTTATAATGCCAAGAATGACTGTTCTCAAGAACACATGTATTAAAAATTCTATTGATTTTATTCTTTCTGTCATATGCTTACATTATCTAAACTTTATTATGGCACAGTATTTATCTTCCCTTATTATATCTTTGCATAGTAGTTGAATCTGAAATAGACAAATATCAAACTTTTTATTGATACAATATTTATGTCTTAATTTGGTGTTATTTTATGTTTTGGTCATCTTTCAGTATGCAGCTTTTACTCCATACTGAATTTTGTATATCTTCAGCACTAGAAATCTATGAATACATAGAACATATTAAACAATCTCTTTTGTTAATATTAAGCTGATTCCTAATAGTATTTTATATTTTACTCTTTTTTCATTTATTTAAACTAAGAACTTTTTAAATTTTTTTTATTACAGTTTGCATTCAACACTATTTTTAAATTAGTTTCAGGTGTGCAGCATAGAGGATAGACATTCAGATAGGTTACAAAGTGTTCCCTGTGAATTCAAATGCTCACCAGACATCACAGATAGTTATTACATTATTGATTATATTATCTGTGCTTTAGCTTACATCCCCATGCCTATTTCATAACTACAAATTAGTACTTCTTAATCCCTTTCACCATTTTTTACCCCATCCCCCAAAACCACTCCCCTCTGGCCTCCATTAGTTTGTTCTCTGTGCCTATAAGTCTATTTTGCTTATTTATTTTGTTCACTAGATTCCACATATAAGTGATATCCCATGGTATTTGTCTTTGTCTGGTTTATCTCACTTAGCATAATAACCCTGGAGGTCCATCCATGCTGTTGCAATTGGTAGATTTCATTCTTTTTCATGGCTGAGTGATATTCCATTATATATATAAACTACATTTTTATCCACTCTTCTATTGATAGACACTTTGGTTGCTTCCATAGCCTGGCTATTTTTTTTTCCTTTTTTACTTTCTCTTGATGGGATTCTTTGCTCTCATTAGAGTTCTTTATCTGGAATCCTCAGATTCCCCCAGGCTTCAAGGATTGAATTCATAGGCTCTGTGAGCTTGGATTGGAAAAATATATACATCTTCACGTCCAGTAACCTCTAACTGAAATTTAGCAGTTTCTTTAACTGTAAATATAGGCAGCAAACCATAGTAGTGTTAGCAATATCCATGACTGTCACCAATGAAATTCACAGATATATGTATTTTTTAATTTGAATATATTTTATTGATTATGTTATTACAGTTCTCCCATTTTGTCTCCCTTTGATTCCCCTCTGCCATGTACCCCCTCCCACTATCATTCCCCCACCTTAGTTCATGACCGTAGGTCATACATACAAGTTCTTTGGCTTCTCCATTTCCCATATTATTCTTAACCTCCCCTTGTGTATTTGTACTTTCATATCACTTTACAGTTGTTATAGATATCTTAAAGTTTCATTACATCCATCACTACTTTGAAATTATGGCAATTATTAGACATACTGCTAAATCTTGGTATGCATATATTAATAAAAGCTTGCATATTTTATTCTATCACCAATTTTTTGTTTCAGTATTTCAACAATAATATTTAGTATTTTAATATTTCAATATAATAGATTTTCTTTGTAAATAGATATAGTTTATTTTATGCATAAAAACTATTTTGAGAATCAGACTGTCATCCTCCTATTTATTTTAGTCCCCAAAGATTGGGATAATATGCCAACAACATAAAAATAATTATGTCTAGATTAAAACATTCAGAATTTTTTAAGAATAAGAGTAGATGACCTTTAAGATTCAGTTCAGTAGTTAGGTTTTTATTTAAGATACATATTTTTAAAATGTATATCTTAACAGTACTGATATCAACCTATTTTACTTTGATTTATAGATAGGTGGTGGCTATATTTCCCACTCAGAAATAACTATTGTTATTCAATGTATGTTTTTCCAGTCTTTTGCTCAGGCACATACTTACATTTTTAAAAATGGCATGATATCATGCACAGAGTTTTATAACCTATTTTTTGTTCATATAACAGAAATATTCTGCCTCATCATTAAATATGTTTTGCTCATTTTCTTGATGGTTATATAACATTCCTTTGTATCGATGTATCATTTAGAGCCAATCTTTCTTGATAGACTTCAGAATATCTTCTATGAGTTTTCATATTAAAAAGGAAAGGCGGTTGAAGATCATAGAAGGATTGGACAGGAAATCACAATAAACAACATGGAATGATTAAAAGATAGATGGAGAAGAGTAAAAGGGTGATGCCAAATGATCTAGAAGAAGGAATTTCCAATCTTTCTATCTATAGATGATGCTAATCTCACCCAGGGAAGGAGTTGCCAGGTTAAGAAGGGTCATCTCAAAAAGAACTAATAGGTCTTGGCAGATGTGCTTTCTTAAGGAAAGAAGAAATCAGTTCCAGAAAAATCATCCATGGACCTAGAAACCATTGTTCACTGTTTCCTAAAGTGTAGTGTGCTGTAGCCAGAGGTGCTTCCCCTTCCCGACTATTCCCAACCCTACAGAGCTGGTTATCTTCAGGAAGATTTCCAGAAAGAAAAAAATAAAAATCTTGTTACTATGATGTGTCTAATTATTATATACTCTTGCCAGAGGTATAGTTCTGGTTTCTGTATTTACATAAAAAGAATGAAGAATATGGAGGAATTTCAGTGAGTGTTAGTCAAAATGACCAAGGGGTGGATGTACACCCTGATTTAAGAAGGTCAGGACTGAACAAACCCAAGGCCTGTATAATTTTTAAGAGTATAAATAAGATAGAGATGACTCTATTAACCAAATTCTGGAAGCTAGAACTGTTAAAGTGGTTGGATTTAAGAAATTAAATAAAAATAAATGTTAGAATCACCACACCCAGCAAGTAATAAACATAGAACTACTCAAGTCCAAGATGATTTTTGTCAATATAAACAAAGAAGGGGAACTCACAACAGTTAAGTGTGTAAATGATGGCTTTCTAAAGGGATTTAGTTAAGGAGAAGTAGAAATGATAAACCTAGATGTCTAAACTCCTGAAGTTACTAACGAGAGCGGGCAACTATTGCTTATGATGAAATATCCTTTAGTGACATTAACAGGAGCCACGCAATGCCCTGGGTTCTGATGATCCCATTGTGTGGTTTTTGTGTGTTTTTATGCCTGCATTTTGTGTGTGGTACACCAATAGTGATGACTCTTAAGTCAGAAGAAATGTGCCTGTACTACCAACATGGTATTTTTCCTTAGGAGTGATCGTATTATGGCTCATTAGAAAATATGTCTCATATTTCTCATGCCCATGAATTTAATAAATATTTATTTCCTTTCTACAAATCATGTATTCTTGCCAGGAGAGCTCAGGCTCTCACAGAGTGGAATTCTCATGGCTGTCATTCTGTAAGCTTCAGGGCTACTCCAACAGCTTACCTCTGCGTCATTCTGACAAACCTCCCTGTGAGGGATTTAGAGCCGACAACTGCAGTCTAGATCATTACCGTCTGTCAATCTTTGTCAGTCAAGTGGGCTGCAAAATAAGGAAAAAAATTGTTGGCAGAGCTGAAAAATGATGATTATATCTTCTCTTTGGGAAATGAATGTCTCAAAGGTGCACTGTGCTTTGGTCAAGAATAAGTAGGTTGTGTGGTGCTGACAGGGTGAAGAAACTACAGAACAATCCCTAATTTGTACTGGCTTCACACAACAAAGATATGCTGGAAACCAGAGCCAAGAAGAGGGGGATAGGTTCAAGCGAGCTGTACTGATGAGCCGGTTTCTTTGCTCTCCGAGTAATTCTGTGTGTGCCTGGATGGGTAAGCAGCCAGCCACATGATACTGTGCCTCTTTGGCCTGTTATCAAATGACTTTAGAAATCAAAGATGAGGAGATACCAATTCCCCTGAACATTATGGGATGAAAGATAGTAGAATCATCAAAACACAATAAATAATAAGAAAAAAAACAGGAAAATTATAATTTATTTTAGCATATATAATAAATGTCCTACAATCAAATAACGATGATGTTAGACAAGACTGAGTGAATGAATGCCAGGCACTTTTCTAAAATGTTTATATATATTAACTTATTAAGTCCTCCTATTAACTTTATGGGATTCATGTATTCTGAGGAACCTGAGGCACAGAGAACTTTCAATAAATTGCCCAGGGTCATACTGCTAATAATTGGCAGGAAGTCCATTTTAGAGCCCAGAAAACAATGACACTCTACTGTGTATTTTGGGTGACGATATATTCAGTTGAAGAAGGCACCATGGTATACTTCCCTGGATTTTCATTCCCTGGGTAGATAGAAACTTGCCAACTCTTTGTTTAAAATTTAGTTTAAGTTTTACTCAATACTTTTACCTCACTTGTACAATTTTACCCAATTTGTTCTTTCTTTCCCAGAACCTGATAATGGCTCAGTTCTTCACACTGTGCCTCTGTCTTAATGTGTGTATACCTATATCTATATATTTACAGATTAGATAGATAGATAGATAGATAGATAGATAGATAGATAGATTCTGTGGGTTTATTAAAGATATCTTTGTGTTTAATTTTGTATTTTGAGATAAATCTAAATTTACATACAGCTGTGAAAAAATACAGAAAGATTTCATGTTTGCTTTACCCAGTTTCCTCCAATAGTAACATGCTGCAAAACCATAGTTTGGCTAATATCATAGCCAGGATATTTAGCATAAGGTCACAACCAGAATACTGACATTGGACCATCCATTAACCTTATTTGGATTTCCCAAGTTTTATTCATGCTCATTTTTGTGTATGTTTATTTAGTTCTACACAGTTTTGCTATGTGTGTATCTTCCTGTATCCACACCACAGTGAAGACATGGAAGAGTTCCATCACCACGAGTCCTCTGAGTTGCCCTTTTTATAACCACATCATCTCCCTCCCAAAACTCTCCTTCCTTGTCCCTAACCCCTGAAATAGCTAGCCTGTCCCCACTGCTAAAATTTCTTCCTTCTCAATGTTTAATATACATGAAATTATGTAGTATGTAACTTCTAGGGATCAGCTTTTTTTTTTTCTCAGCATAATCCTCTGAAAACTCTTCCAAGTTGTTGCACATATCAAAGATGTGCCCTTTTTATTGTTGCATAGTAGTTCATGGTTGTTTTAACAATTCACCCATTGAAGGACATCTGGGTTGTTTCCACTTTGAGGCTGTTATGAATAAGGTTGCTATTAACATTCATATATGGATTGTTGTGTTACTGTAAGGTTTCATTTCTCTAGGATACATACCCAAGAGTACAGTCATTGGGTTATATGGTAGTTGATGTTTAGTTCTTTAAGAAACTGTGAAACTGTTTCCCAGAATGACTGTTATTATTTTATAGTTCTGCTAGCAGTGTGCGTGATACAGGTTTCTCCATACCAACATTTGTTACCATCACTATTTTTTAATTTAGCTATTCTGATAGGTACAAAGTGATAGTTCATTGTGCTTTTCACTTGCATTTTTCTGGTATCTAATGATGTTGAACATCTTATATGCTTACTTGCCATCTTTATTTCCTGTTTTGTGAAATATCTGTTCATGTGTCATGCCTATTTTCTAATTGGACTTTTTTTTTACTGTTGACTTTTTATAGTTCTTTACATATTCTAGGTAATAGTCTTTTGCTGGATATGCAGTTTGAAATATTTTTTTCTCCAATTTTGTAACTTACCTTTTTTCCTGTTTTCAAAATAAATTTTTTTAACTTTAAAAAGTTCCAAACAATGTTTTTTAAATTTTTTTCTTTAACACATCACACTTTTGGTGTCAAGAATAAGAATTCTTTTCCTATCTCTAGACCTCAAAGATTTTTCTCAAGTTTCTGTTCTAAAACTTTCATGTTTTATGTTTTCCATAAAAGTCTGTTATTTACTTTGAGTTAATTTTTGTGTGAGGTATGAGGTTTAGGACAGGGCTCATCTATTTATTTACTTTCTCTATGGATTCTAATTGTTCTAGTATTATTTCTTGAGAAAGCTATACTTCCTAATGGATTGCTTTTGCTCCTTTGTCAAAAGTAGGTTGGACATATTTGGATCTGTTTCTGGCTTCTCCATTCAGTTCCATTAGTCCATGTGCACAGGCCTCTACAAACATCGCTGTCTTCATTAATGTAGCTATTAGTACAACTTGATTTGGAATACAGTGAATCTTCCCACATTTTTTCTTTTTCGAGTTTGCTTTAAATGTTTTATCTTTAATTTGTAATGTAAATTTACAATAAACAGCAGCACCCTGTGCTTCACTCACATCATTATTTCAACATCCTGGAGGCAACAACTGTCTCTAGCTGCATTTTAGTTTCTTATGTCTGTTGACTCTTTACCACTAAATCATAACCTCACATGCTCAAACTGCTACCTCTTGCTTTATTAGTTTTTGATCTTATGTATTTGCTTTCTGCTATATTACATAGGGTCTTAGCTCACGTGAATCAATCCCTACTCCCTCTCCCACCTTCCATCCCCCATGGTTAAATGACTGGTCTCCTGTGCATCTTCCAAAAACAGACGTGAACCTTCATCTCTTGACTCCTCACCTAGTACAATGACATTACTGCTTCTCCAACTCTTTCTCCTCAAATTCTTTGTCTTAAACATTTTCAAACTTTTCAACATTTGTATTCTGTTTTATAATAATACTCTAATTTGCAGTTAAATTTGAAAAATTGAAAATTAATCAACATTACTCACTTTAAATATATAAATAATTATAAATCTGTCTACTGTGCCTAATAACAACCCAGGGAACATTCCAATAAATATGTTCCTAATACCAAGTGAAATAGACTGTTCCACCAATTAATCAAAATTATGTCAAATTTTAGCTTATTTCACACCTGAACAATAAATTTTTTATTTCTTAATTTGCCATTGTCACTCTTTTTGAATAATTACTTCAGTTGAATTATATGGGTTTATAAAAAACAGAATATGACAACATAGCCTGATATGTTTTATAATAAATAGAACATTACCAGAACTCCCAAAGAACATGTGCACCACCCTAGTCACTCCTTATTCTTCCCAAAAGGTAACCATTATCCTGACTTCAAATACTAACTGTATTTGTATTACCTGACTTTAAATTTTATATAAATTAAAGGATACAATATTGATGTTTTGATCTGGCTTCTTTTACTTTAAATTAGGTTTCTGAGAGACATTTATGTGACTGATTTTAGCACTAATTCCTTGGTTTTTGTTGATGTAAAGTAGTTTTTATATCAAAGTGCTATAATTCTTTATTCCAACTCTGGTGGACATTTGCTATGTTTTTTCTTCTTTTGCTATTATGACTATGTTGTTATAAACAAACATCTTTTACCTGTCTTTGTAAACTTTCTGTTGGGCTTATGTTAGGGGTGCAATTAGTGTGTTAAAGAACATGAGTATTTCCAAGGACACAGCTAAATAGTATTCTTAAGTTTTGCTATTCCCAAGTGTCACCGACATGTATGAGAATTCTACCTGATTGATTTCCACACAAAGACAGTGGTCTTGATAGTTATTTTAATTTTACCCAGTTTGGTGAGTAGGTTTTTAAAATCTCACTGTGGTTTTAATTTTTATTTTGCTGATGACCAACAAGGTTGAATATATAAAGAACATACAACTCAACAACAAACAATCCAATTGAAAAATAAGCAGATAACCTGGACACTTTTCCTAAGACGACATGCACATGACCAAAAGATAATGAAAAGATGCTCAACTTCACTAGCTATTAGGGAAACATAAATCCAAACTACAATGAGATACCACCCTACACCTGTTAGAATGGCCATTATCAACAAAACAAGTAATAACAAGAAATTTCCTTTTATTTCTAATTCCTTGCATGCATGTTTGAGATTATCATGTGAATTCATCACCCATGGCATTTTTCAAGTTAATGTGATAAATTAATTAAATTTTGAGTGTTAAACCATCCTTACATATTTTTTTAAATGAACCCGGCTTTGTTGTAATGTAACATCCATTTTGTGTGTTACAGGGTTTGATTTACTTCATTTTTGTTCAGTATTTTTCAATCTAAGATTTTGAAAGTGATTGGTTTGTAGTTTATCTTTATCATAGGTTCTTGTCAGTATTCAGTATCAAGAATTTGTGGGCCTCATAGTAATCTGGAAAATGTGCTCCCTGTTTTTGTCCTCCGGAAGTATTTGGTTATAATTGTTGTTCTGTTTTCCTTGAGTGTTCGGATGAATTTCCATTTAGCCCTGGAGTTGCCTTTGTCAGGGTGTTCTAAATTATGGTTTTGATTATTAAAATGATGTAGCGTTTTTATATTTTACTCTTTTTATTATGTCAGTTTTGGTGATTTATTTTCTTTTTTTTTTTGAAACTTTTTCTTTGTATCTAAATTTTCGAGTTGATTGGAATAAAAATTAGTACAGAATTCTCTTTCATAAAAATGTTCATTGGGCCCTGGCTGGTGTAGCTCAGTTGATTGAGTGCTGGCCTTCGAACCTAAGGGTCACCAGTTTGATTCCCAGTCAGGGCACATGCCTGGGATGCAAGCCAGGTCCTCAGTAGGGGACAAGTGAGACACAACCACACTTTGATGTTTCTCTCCCTCTCTTTTTCCTCCCTTTCCCCTCTTTAACATAAATAAATACAATCTTTAAAAAAATGTTCATTGGTTGTAGGGTAAGGGTCATTTTTACATTTATACTATTGGTGTTTGGGCCTTCTCTCTTTTTTAATTAGTCTTGCTAAGAATTTATAAATTCTATTGTTTTTTTCTTAAAACCACCTTTTGGCTTTCTGATTCCATTTGATGTTTGTTTTCTTATTACATTAAGCTTGGCACTTCTTCATTATTTCCTTTATTCTTTGTTTCATTTAATTAGTTGGGTTTTTTGCAGTTCTTGAGATCGAAGCTTGAATCATTGATTTCCAGCCTTTTTTTTTCTTTTTAATATATTCAACCAAAGCTTTAGATTTTCTTTCTATCTAGAGCTTTAAATATAATGTAATATAATTCTTCAAATTATAATTTATACATTATAATTCATTCTAAAATATTCTATACTTTCCTTTTTGATTTTATATCTGACTCATGAGTTTTTCAGAAATGTATTGCTTAGCTTTCAAACATTAGGGATTATCAATTATCTTTTTATAATTAAAGTTTATCTTAATTCCACTGTGATCAGAGATGATTTCTGCATCATTTTATTTCTTTGAATCTTTTTTAGTTTGGTATAGAGTTCTATTTATGTCATTTAGGGGAAGTCTGTTAGTTATTTTCTATAACCTTGATAGTTTTCCCATGTATTATATCAGTTATGAAAAAATGTTATAATTTTCTACAATTATTATAGAATTTCTTTTACTGTCTTCCAATTTTTGCTTTATAAATTTAAGGCTATATAATTAAGTATATATACACATTAGCACATTAGTCTTGTTATGTGAATTGACCTTTTATGATTATGAAATAGCCTTCGTTATTTCTTTTTTTTTTACTTTGTATATAAAGATGGTTGATTTATATTTAAACTTTTTTTATTGTTCAAGTACAGTTGTCTCCATTTTCTCTCCACCTTCTTTATTTCTAATGATGCTTTTTGCCCTGAAGCCTATGTGGTTTGGTGTTAATCTATCTTTCTTTGCTTCATCTTTACATGGTATATATTTTCCACCTTTTCATTTTAAACATTTTTTTCAATTTTATAGTTAGAATGTGTTTCTTATAATCATCATATAATGTTTCTTTGGATTTTATTTGTTATTTTGCTTTTTCTGACCCGGCATGCCCTTTAATTAAATTAGTTTATTAATTTTGGTCTATTGAGGCTTCATATACTAATTTATCTATATTTTGATTCAAATATACCATTATACTATTTGTTTTGTGTTGGTGCCATATGCTTTATGTTCCCTTTTCTCTCTTTTTTGTCTTCTTTTGTTATAAAAGTTACTTTATTTAAGAAGGTCAACTGTACTTGAACAATAAAATAATTTTTAAAAAATAAGAAGGTCAGAAAACCTAGCAGAGCAGTAATATATTATAGCTACCTTTCTAAGTTTCCGTTAGGAACATTTTGAAAAATGTCTTTGATGTATTTATATAAGAAGTAGATTAGCTGATTTGCTATATGCAGTAAATATACAAATAATTCTAAGGGTATATAACACAATATCTGGAACATAGTGGCATAATGTCTACTCAGTTGAATCTGAATCTTGTGTTTATAGCTATATATTATAATATATATATAGATATAATATAAATATAAGCACAAAAGGCATGTTCCACAATGAGATACCCATTAGGATGGCTATTAAAAACGCAAATGAAACAGTAAATAACAAAGTATTGTTGAAAATGTAGAGAAAATGGGACAGTTTTGCACTATTAATGGGACAGGTGAATGAATGGATAAACATAGTATGGTACACACATGCAATGAAATATTATCAACCTTAAAAAGGAAGCAAATTCTGACACATGCCGCAACATGGATGAACCTTGAAGACATACATTTACTGAAATAAGCCAGTTCAAAAGGGCAAATATTGTATGCTTCTACTTATATGAACTACCACAAGTAATTCAATTCATAAAGATAAAAAAGTAGAATGGTGATCACCATGGACAGGGGATAGAGATGGGGGAATGGGGAATTATTATTTAACAAGTACAGGGTTTCAGTTTGGAAAGATGGGTAAAGTTATGGAGATGGATGTTGATGGTAGTTTTATTTTTTTAAGACTTTATTTATTTATTTTTAGAGAAAGAGGAAGGGAGGGAGAAAGAGACGGGGAGAAGCATTGATGCAAAAGAGAAACATCAATCAGTTGCCTTTCATATGTGCTCCAACCAGGGACTGAACGTGCAATCCAGGCACGGACCCTGACCGGGAATCGAACCAGTGAATTTTTTGTTTTCTGTCATGACATCCAACCAACTGAGACACGCAGATCGGGGCAGTGATGATTTTAGAACTGTGTAAATGTACTTAACTCCACTGAATTGTGCGCTTAAATATGGTTTAAAAGTTAAATGTTATATGTATGTATTTTATCACAATTTTAGAAAGGGGTGTTAATGAGGTCTGCAATATACTCACAGATGATAATGTTTTCAGAATTTCTTCTTGTGATTTATTATTAGACTAAAGGAAGCTCTATCTAGGGAATTGCTCAAAACCTGTCCCTTGGTGTGACATGTGAATACTACATTTGAAACAATAATATGTCCAAAACTTTTAGGGAATCAAATAAATCAACTGTGATTCATTGGCTTTCTTTTTGCTTAGCCTATTTTTACAGGGAAAGCTTTGGTCTTCAACATTAAGAACACAGAAGAAATGTGAGAGGCCCCACACAATAAAATTCAAAGTGGAATGATAAGGGGACACTCTTTTATAATGGCAATGGGTAAACACCATAAACAAAGAAAATTTAAAAATTATTAAAGCTACTTCACACAACTCTATGCAAATAAATTTAAAAATCTAGCTGAAATGGATAATTTTTTTGGATAATACAATTTACCACAACTGTCCTTTAAGAGAAAAAAAAATTGTAAACAGACCTATTTCCACAGAATAAAAATAGTTATCAAAGTATTACCTCACAAAAATCTCCTTTTCAAAATTTCAAAAGCAAATTTTACCAAATGTTCAAAGACTTGACTATCTCAGACATTTAAATTGCTTCATGGTGCAGAAACACAAAAAAACAAAAGCTTCCAAAGTATTCTTATGAAACAAGTATGGCATTAATTTCTGAATATAATAAAGATAGCACAAAAAAAGAAATCAATAGCTTGATTTTACATGTGGTTATTAGTGTAAAAGTCATAGATAAAAACTAGTAGCACATTAAAATTTTTTGAACAACCAAGAATGTTTTATTCCAGAAATCCAAGGATGATTCAATAACTGGATAGCCACCAATATAATTTACCATAGTAAATTATAGCAAATTAAATTTACCATAGTAAATAGAGATATATTTCCAGAAACTGATCTAAGGAGAAAAATCATATCATTATCTCCATAAAAAAGGCATTTTATTCAATTTACCACCCATTTCTGACTTAAAACAACAATCAACAAAATGGGAATTAATGGATTTTTCCTCAATAGGACTCACTGTTTTTTTTTCTCTCTCTTTCTTGTTCTCATTCTTGGCCAAATGTAGATCTGTGTTGTGTATGCATGTGCATAAATATGTATGTATACATCCATATGTATGTATGTACATGTATGTACTTGGTTAAAAAATCCAGCATCAATAAGAATATACAAGGTATTCACACTACACTCAGGAACAAGGGGACGATGACCAATAACCTATTACTGTTTAATATCGCATTGATTGTATTAGCCAATGAGCTAAAACAAGAGTAAATATATGGAGGTGTAAGAATTTGGAGTCCTGGCTGGTGTGGCTCAGTGGACTGGATGCCAGCCTGTGAACCAAAGGGTCACTAGTTTGATTCCCAGTCAAGGAACGTGCCTGGGTTGTGGGCCAGGTCCCTGGTGGGGGGCATGTGAGAGGCAACCACACACCGGTATTTCTCTCCCACTCTTTCTCCCTCCCTTCCCTTCTCTCTAAAAATAAATGAATAAAGTCTTAAGAAAAGAATTTGGAAAGAATTCTTTATATTTACTAATAACATGATATCTAAAAAATCTTAACAATCTCAATAATGAAACTCATTATGAATTCATCATAAAAGAATTCAAGAAAATATCAGACTATAAAATATTAGCTTTCATGCATACATAGAAAAGCAATTGGAAGGAATAATGGAAGAAAAAACTTCATTTTAAAAAAATGCCAAACCTGTGTCAGAAAAACTTCAAATTACTCATATAAGGTACAAAAGTAGAGGTGAACAAGTTACTATATAAATGTAATACCTGCCTACTAAACACAATATATTTTGTTCTTCTTGGAGATAAGTTAATTTTAAGTTTATATGAAAAAAAATAATGTGTAATAATAGCTAAGAAAATGCTTAAAGGAACAAGCAGCAAGGGAAGGCCTGGCCCTACCAGGTAGGAAAGCAAACTATGAAGCTCCTATATTGAATAGTGTGGGACTGGCATATGGACAGGCAAACCAAAGGATGGAGTAGAAGATCAAGAAACAAACTCATGTATATATGAAATGTAGTATATGAAGAAGTAGCATCTGTAATCACTGGAGTCAAGATAGTCTTTTTAATAAACAGTGTTACTCATTATATGGTTCTTTCAACTCAAAAGCAGATCTGAGATTATTCAAATAAAATTCTGAGGGACAAAAGGATGTCCAGAATAAAAGATGATTTAAATCACAACTATATCTTTTACTTATTTTGTAATTCATTAGAATTTGTGTGTACATTTTAATGTTTAAAAGTAATAAATTGGGCCCTGGCTGGTGTGGTTCAGTAGATTGAGCACCGGCCTGCAAACCAAAGGGTCACTGGTTCAATTCCCAGTCAGAGCACATGCCTGGTTTTTGGGCCAGGTCCCCAGTAGGAGGCAGGTGAGGGGCAACCACACATTGATGTTTCTCTCCTTCTCTTTCTCCTTTCCTTCCCCTCTCTCTAAAAATAAATAAATATGTTTTGTAAAGAGTAATAAATTGGTCATCCTAACCAAAGAAACATTAATTAGGATACCTGTTATATTTGTTGTATAGTAGGGAACAAAAAAATCTAGTGGAGTTATGAGAAAATAGATATGTATAGTGGAAGGAGAAAGGAGTCAAAGGAGAAAATGGGCAGCACGCTAGATGCAGTTTTATTGAAAATATCCATGTAGAGTAATTGTGTGTCTAAAAGGTTGTTGGCCTTTCATTTCCTCTGAGAGCTCTCATTAAAAAGAAATGTGGTCTCTTGGTTTCCTGGAGACTGAATTTACTCTTTAAAGTTCAAAAGCTAAAGCTACTGCTCCAATTTCAATGTAGAGATATATTTCTAGAAACTGATGAAAAGAGGGAAAGATGAATAGTAAGAAACAGGATGCAAATTTTTCTCCCCCCGCCCCGCCCTTTCTAAATTCCTCCATATGTATTGGCATATCAGCCACAAGGGGGCACTCAAGACCTGATACCTGGTCTGTGGCCTGTGTGCCATCCCGAAGGTACTTCCTTTGTTCCTTAGGGTTGTATTGTACAAAACCATCCTGGGCAGCTTCCATCTCTTTGACATATGCCTGTGCCAACTGATCAGGAAAAGTAAAACAAAACTGATAAAGTTCCAAGTTACTACCACCACCCAATAGATGTCATGTGTCTCCTACTCCTTCTTGGGTTAAAAATCAAAATAACTGCCTGAACACAGATGGGTCAGCGGTGCCGTCCTCCTTCCGTTAGAGTGATTTTTTTTTGGCTTTGGATTCAACACCCCAAAAGCTAATACTTCAGGGTTAGGGACTTGCTGTTTTTTCAGGAGAAAAATGAAAAAACAGTCTCTTGGGGTTTTTTGTTTTTTGTTTGTTTGTTTGTTTGTTTGTTTTTAGCAATGCCTCTATCATCTGTGGGTATTATTTTTTTTCCTTAATGGACATTTAGAAAGCATTTGGAAGTAATTCAGCTAGCCTGTTCAGAATGCATTCGGATCAGTAGGAGCATGGTAACTTCTGATACTGGAACTATGGGGAACCAGAAGTCGTAGGTTTGCTGGGCACATTAAAGCTCAAAGTGACCCTAATAGAAAGAACAAATATGTAAACACCTACGGGACAGTGATGTTGTGTGTATACCTTTCTCTAACTCCGTATTTGTTAGCTATGCCGGGGTTTATGAATGATATCATCAGGCAAGGTGAGTACTGAATTGCTTAGAGACATAACCCCATATCGGGCTTACTACTGAGGAGACCCAGGGGTTCTCTCACAGCCTGCACTCCTTGTCCCAGGACTAAAGTGACCTGAAACTGGCTTTGGGTTCCCAAAACACAAATAATTAAAACTCATTCTATCATTCATCCACCAACCACTGCTCAAAAATGTTATACCATATGATTTCACCTTTCATAGAAACCTAAACAACAAAACAAACAAACAAGCAAAATATAATCAAAGACACTGAACTAGAGAACAGGCTGACAGTGTCCAGAGGGGAGAGGGGAGGGAATTTCAGGGAAAAAGGGGAAGGGTTTACAGGAACAAGTATAAAGGACACATGGACAAAAACTCGGGGGAGGGGATGGAAATGGGAGGGAGGTGGGGAGGGATGTGTGGGTGGGCTGGAATGGGAGTAAAAGATAGAAATCTGTACTTGAACAACAATTAAAATAAAATTTAAAAAATAAAAAACATTTTTTAAATGTTCTAGCCCAATCTTTCATCTATTAGAAAGAAAAGCAGTTAGGTAGAACTAAGGAAATTTACCAGGGAAAACTCATTTTGTATTCTGCATATTATTTGTTGAGGCCCTTCTAATAAGAAAAGGTATTTTGTTTGTTTTCTAAATAGCATTATGTTTACACCAACAAAATTTATCAGACTGATATCAGTTTCTTCTATGGGAGTAACAGGACTAACATATTAGAAGATGGAATGATTGCAATTTATATTGATTCTGTGAAACTTTTAATCCTATGCATACTAATGAAAAAAAAAGGAGAAACAATCCACTGTACTTTTCAGAGTGTGTCAATCCTGTGGGCCAAATAGCACATGTACATTTTTTAAATTTTATTTTAATCATTGTTCAAGTATATTTTTCCACCACCACCCCCCCCTGTTTTTATCCATGTGTCCTTTACACTTGTTCCTGTAAACCCTTCCCATTCTCCCCTGAAATTCCCTCCCCTCTCCCCTCTGGTCACTGTCAGCCTGTTCTCTATTTCAGTGTCTTTGACTATATTTTGCTTGTTTCTTTGTTTTGTTGTTTAGGTTCCTGTTAAAGGTGAGATCATATGGTATTTGTTTTTCACCACCTGGCTTGTTTTGCTTAGCATAATGCTTTCCAGCTCCATCCATGCTGTTGCAAAGGGTAGGAGCTCCTTCTTTCTTTCTGCTGCATAGAATTCCGTTGTGTAAATGAACCATAGTTTTTTGATCCATTCATTTACTGATGGGCACCTAGGTTGCTTCCAGCACTTGGCTATTGTAAATTGTGCTGCTATGAACAATGGGGTGCATAGGTTCTTTTGGATTGGTGATTCAGGGTTCTTAGGATATAGTCCCAGCAGTAGAATTTCTGGGTCAAAAGGCAGATCCATTTTTAGTTTTCTGAGGAAGTTCCATACTGTTTTCCATAGTGGTTGTACCAGTCTGCAGTCCCACCAACAGTGCACTAGGGTCCCCTTTTCTCCACAACCTCTCCAACACTTGTTGTTTGTTGCTTTGTTTACGATGGCCGTTCTAACCAGTATGAAGTGATGCCTCATTGTGGTTTTAATTTATATCTCTCTGATAGCTAGCAATATTGAACATCTTTTCATGTGTCTCTGGATCCTGTTGCCAGCCTCTTATAAGGGCCTTGGCTAATGAAGCAAAGGGCAAGATCTCTTTCCTTTGTGATGATAGATGATTGTTATTAATCAGCAAACTGTGTTTAATTAGCTCTAAAGGTGATAAAACTAGATAAGTTTTACTATTAACTGCCAAGAAAAAAGTTAAATAAAATAAAAAGCCAATTTTAAATTTCTCCAGATCCCAACTAGATTGAGAAAACTTTCTTTTGTTCTATGTATACACTTTAAAATTTATTTTACATTGAGCACTACACATCATATTTTTGCACCAGGAAATCCTGGTCATAGATCTGAAAACCAGTTTAGCACTTTCTTTATTTTATTTCCAAAACTTAGCTGTACTTTGGAAATGGCTAAAGAAAAAACAATAACTGAAATGAGATGGAATTCAACACTTCAACCTCAGTATTCAACCAAACAGAATCTTAAGGCTTTGAATTGTAAACTCATTCTATTTGACTTGATTTTAGGGTCACATTGAGCCAAAACTAATTTATGTGTCTTGAATTCACTGCTTTGAACTGGAAAGTAAACTGTTTACTTGCTCCCAATGGGAATATATTATGCTGAAAGATCACTTCCTGTTTGTCCTAGAGGGATTTCCCTTCTGTGAAAGAAGTCATAATGTGGGTCGACTGTCTCTGCAGGGGCCCTCCCTGACAGCTTTCTCAGGGCAAGTGAGATCAGAAAAACGCCAGGCTGTTGCAATATATGAAACTACAGAGTCGGCATGGCCCTTCCTTTTGAAGAAGGCTCTGCCTTTAAAAGTGGTCTGAATGCTGAAGTCAGAGAAAAAGCACATTTTCCCCTGAGGGACTCTTGGTGAACCTCACTGTGGATTGTTTCAGATGCTCCTAAGACCCATGTGGCTATGTGATGGTCTGTAGGAGGAACACCCAGAAAGAGTTGCACCATTTTCGGCTGTGACATTGGAAGGTGCTGGAGAATATAAATAATCCTGGATCAACGTATGAGTCAAGTGCTGTATTTATCCATTCTGCAGTTAGGGAACAAAACTTTAAAATGCCACCTTGCCAAAAATAACAGGCAATTAAAGTATGCCGAATCTATGATACCATGCATGCTAGCCAAGTGTTCTCAAGAAGCACCACTATAAAAAAATAATTATACTGGAGTCTCCAGTCATTCATCTCCTCTGGTGTTACCTACTGAACTGTTGACCTTTTGCATTTGAAAAGAAGTGAAAGTTTCTTTATTTTCCTCTTCAGGATTCACCCAGGGTAATATCACCACTTCTGCTTATTATTTTTGAGCACTGTCAGATCAAGGAACTACTGTACCCTGTCCTGATAAATTATAATCATAATGCTGATTTCTGGCACAAGCCATTACCCGAAGGAATCCAAATGAGAAAGTGTGGACAACCAAAGACTACCCCATTCACGCAGTCTGACCTATCAATTCCATTGAGAGCACACATACACTCTACTTCAGGTGCTATGGGCAGCATATTACCAGGTCAGTATCTTGATAATTCTTTCCTTCTAGTGAGACCCTGTAGGAGATAGGCCAGATACTCTGACTCTTCTTCACTGAGTGCTTTCCTTCTAGTGTGCTCCCTTCCCTCAAAGGCAACTGGAACTGAATAGAAATGGAAAACTCATCTTGAGGTGAAATTGAAAGGGACCAAGGAATTTAATGGAGGTAGTGATTGTGGGGCAGAAATAAGGAGAGGACTTTGTTAGAATCATGCCTCGTAAATTTGTCTGCACTTCTCCACAGTGCCTTATATAGATGCTACAGAACATTATGGAAGGTGTGAAAATGATGTGTGTGCTGTATAGTATTACAGGGTATAAGAAAGCAGAAAATAAAGGTTCAAAGAGCATGCATAGATCATTATTTTAAAATAAATGGAAATGCAGTTCTAGGTTCTCTAACTCACACTAGTGAAATTGTGCATTTTACAGTGTTGTAATATGAATTCTAACAGTAAATAATGCATCCTTTTCATGGGAACGAGACTTGGGGTAGAAGGAGGGAGAGTGAAAAACACTTGAAAATAACTAAAAAATGGTAATAGCAATACAAATAAAATTTATTAAAAGGGATTACATCAGGATGATTAAAAAGTCTAAAACTAAGAAATACAATTAAAGCATAATATATGGAGTATATAAATAGAAAATAAAATTAAAACCAGAATTTTTCAGCTACAGCCACAACCCAAAACAATAGGAACAGGCTTGAAGGCATATGGACTAGGTATTTCTTGTTACTGTGTGGGCTGCGTGCTGTGGGATGTGGAGTTTCTACTGTGAAACTTTGAGAGATCTTTTTTGGGCACTATGTAAGTGGATATTAGAGAAGTGTTGACAGTTTATAAATTACTATCAATTCAAAGATGGTAGACACCCAAGCAGATCAGAAAGGGCACAATAGTTCACCTAAGATATGCATAAAATAGTAAAAAATTTTAGTAGAAATCCACAATAAAATAAAATAAATATTGATACACAGGAACCTTGAACATGGAAGATACTGTCAAGTTAACTATAGAGTGTATGTTATGAAGATTATTCTGGAACTGAGCATCAATGATGTGCCCTGCAAAAGTAACCAGACTTCCTGCTTAAGGTAAAGGTCAAGGAGTTTGGGGATTCCTCTACCTAATTTACTGCTTCCAAAATAAATTGGAAATGGCAGTCCTGGAAAGAATGCGAAAAAGTCAGATTTTGAAAAGGTGGAAGAAAACCAAAGAAAGCATTGAGATTAACAAGTATAAAAATGTGATACAGAGGGAGGAAATAGAAAAGAAAGGGGAATGTTTTAGTGCAGTTATAAAACAGTTTTAAGATCTATTGTTGGGAATTATGTTGTCCATCTAGCCCTTGTAAGATGCAAACAGCCATACTCAATGGAGCATTAAAGCAAATTAGGGCAGAAGAAGGAGGGGGAAAATTCAGGAGTCATAAACCCTTATTAAAGGGATATTCGTGACTGATTAGGAATTTGCTCTCGTTGGTGAATAAATAATGCCAACCCTTCCCAAAACTCCTGAGACCCAAAAAAAGTTTTATCTACGTCTACCTAGTCATAAGCACCAAATAACTACTTTGAAATACTAGATAGTAAATATCAAAGCTTTGGATGAAATTTAACCAATTAATTACCAAACCCAACAACAGAAAACTCGAAATTACTAAATGAAAAGACAAAGTAATTCCAAAAAACCCTATTAAATCAGAGTGTTCAATATATTAGAAAGCCCCAGTGAGCCAAACTAGTATTATTTAATACCATGACTTGGCCAATAATTCCCTCTTAACTTTGGACACAATCTGAACGCCTTGGCCATGGAAGTGAATGTATGGTAGGACAATATATTTACCATCCCAGTTTGCTCGGTCCTTCATGAGCCAGTTGAATAGTGCTTTCAGATGTCTTGTTCACTTGGTTTGACTTTCAAGATTTGTTTGAAATAGACATGGATGGCCTAAATCCTTTGGTGTCATTATAGAGCAGGGAAATAAGAGGAGAGCATTTCTTTATCAGATTCCCCATGAGATCTAAAAATATTGGGCCCATGCATTTGACCACCAAAGACCTCACCTTCTGTACAGACTGAACAGCATGAGTTCATGTCTGTAGGTAAAAGTTCTTAAGCCCTTAAAAATGATAGGCAGCATTGTGTTTCTATGAATATATGATCACTATTTTTAAGGAAAGGTTATCATTGGCCATTCACCTGTAAAGGTGAAGAAAGCGCTTTTATTAATTCAACTATACCATGCCTTCAATGTATAAGACACTAGATTTTGTGATTATAAAAGCAAGTAAGACAGTAATTGCTCTGAAGCAGTTTTCAGTCCCCCTGGGGTAAACAAGCCCAAGCCAATTTTAAAAATGCATTCTACATTACAGTAAAGAGATACATAGAGCTAATGGAGAAAGTGATCAGATTAAGTTTCTTCCTGAAATTGTCTGCAATGGTAGCAATCAGTGTGTGTAGGAACAGACAGCAGCTGGGGTTTTGCAGGGCTGTTTTTTTGTTGTTTTTTTTTTGGATTAGTTTTTAAGAGCCTGGAATGCTGAGTTGATTTGTCATCTTGCCACACATGTGGAAAGATGCTAGGAACTTCTGGTAGAGCTAATTAAAACAAATGTCTCCTGTTACAGGATTATGAATGGCTAGGCAAGCACTATCTCACTCTTCTTTAGCAGGTTCTGCCATAGACTAATGAAAGAAAAATGTCAAAAAATCCTACCAGACATCTTTCCTAATTGACAGGACAATTGATGTACAGGGATGACAAATGCCAAAATGAAAGAAGGTTTGAATAAAAACGGACCCAGTGTGTTGCATTTGGAGATTACATTGATGAGATTTTTTAAAAATATCATCTAACATGCACACTTTAGGGAAAATAAGAGTCAAAAGTAGCTAGTGATCCATCTCTCTCCTACTTCTTGTCTGCCCTGACCTAGAGAAAATTTGGTTGACCCATTGATTTCAATGCATTTTTGAGTAAATCTTTTTAGGAAACCCTAATGAGGACAATTCAAAGAGAGTTCATTAAATTCTCTAACTCTAGAATATTCTGGCTGTTTAAAAACTAGTCAGCACACATATGCTGCACTATAAAGACTCCTAGAATGATTTTCAGGCAAATGTAAGGCAGGAAAATGCTGATGAGATTACACAGAGATGGAGAAAAGCACATCTCACGGAAACCTGCATGTTCTGTTTTCTGCAGAAGTCCCCTATATGTGCACTGGTGATGGTTGTTCATTAGGAGTGTCCACATGGATCCTATGAATCACCTGGGCAAATGCAAAGTCAAATGCAGACCACACTGCAGAAAATCAGAAAAGGCCTTTTGGAGATGATGATACGAATCTGGGCCCATGTTTCTAATTGATCAGCAGGGATAAATAAATTGTCTGCCATCTCTTTGCTTCTCACATCCAAAGTGGCTGGAGGTTTATTAAATAGAATGCACAGCAGAAGCAGAGTCAGCAGGAATGTAGCTGATCTTGTGTTTAACTGTAGGCTGAGAAGGAGCAGTCAGTGCTCCATGCCTTGCTGGTGAGCTCTGGATGCTGAGTAAGCTGGTGAGATTGCTTTGCAGAGTAAGGTGGGCTGGGAGGAGGAAAACCAGAAACAATGAAAGAAAGAGTTTACCTGAGCATATATATTTGAGAGGTAGAATTGTCTACTTCCCTGCCGGAGAGCAGGAGGCAGAGCCAATTTCAGGAAGTGGCACTTTCCAATTTCAAAAAATGAATTAAATTTAAAAAATTATTTTTAGGGAGCACTAGAGAAGTAAGGAAGGGAAAGAACCCAAATCAGGTAGTTCTCAAGCACAGGAGCCATGGAACTGTGGGGAGATCACAGGCTTTGGGGTACATACAGCCAGATAAATTTCTTAGATGTATCACACAGTAACTGGGATTGCTAACACTGGCCAAGGCATTTTTTATTAACAGCTAACACATTTTAGGCATTTATTATATGTTAGGCATCAATACTTTATGCAGTATTTTACTTAATTCTCTATAACTTCACTCCACTGATAAAGTTTGTGAAACATTAAGTATCTTGTCCAAAGTTATGCTACCAATAAGCAGTCAGGATTTTAATCCAAGTCTGTATGACTATGTATTTGTATCCCAGTTACATTCTTTGTAGAGATGCTCTTACTAACCTGCCAGGGCATGTTGGTGGACAGAGTGACGCTTATAACTACTGGTTCTTTCTCTTCCTGACTATACACACTTGATTGGCGCAAAAAAAATGAGACATCATCTCTAGAATATATACTGATTCTGTCCACTTCTCTCTACCTCCATTACCATGACCCCAACACAAACCTGCTGTTACCTCACCTTCGGACTACTATTTTCCATTCTCAGATCCATTCTTCATTCAGTTATCAACATGAGCTTTATGAAATGCAGACAAAATCATGATGTCCCCTTGTTCAAGACCACCAATGGCTTCTCATTGCACTTGGAAAAAATCCAAACTACTTACCGGTTTACAGATCCTGCAATGCGGCACCAACCCCTCTCAGACCAACACTGTACCCTACTGCTCTCCAGGTACAATGCCTTTGTATCTCTCAAACAAGTCATGTACAGAACCTCCTTACAGGTTTGCAATTGTTTCTACTTCCTCTGCCTAGATTTCCCATTTCTTCCCATAGCAGGATCTTTCTTGATATTCTGTTCCTAGCTCCTCAAAGGAACCACCTCTGACATACAAATGACTGTACGTTGATCTACTTAAATCTTTGCATTGGTGCTTTTCCATGTCCAGGGTTTTTCTATTCATTTACTTGGTTTTTTTATCTATTTATTCACATATTTGTTCACTTCTTTCTATCACACACCTTCTAGAATTGCACTGTCAATAGGATACCTAGTGGCAACATATGGTTGTTTAAATTAAATTTAAATTTTTTTTTAATTTAGTTTCTCTCTCATACAAGCAACATTTCTGGGCCCAATACTCACATGTGGCTAGTGGTGACTGTATTGGAAAATGCGGATATGTGTTAGTTTTTTTATTTATTATTTCCCTCACTAAAGAAAGTTCTATTGGGCAGCACTACTCTATGTTGTAAGTAAACTTCATGAGAGCAAGAATAGGGTTTGTCTCACTCATCACTGAATCTCCCAGATAGTGTCTGGCAGGTAGTAAACTCGCTCAGAAATGTTTGCTGAATGAGTGAATGAGTAGATGAACAAACGGTGTATATAAGGAGGTGTCTAGTTAAAGGTGAGATCATATGGTATTTGTCCCTCACCACCTGGCTTATCTCACTTAGCATAATGCTCTCCAGTTCCATCCATGCTGTCAAAAAAGGTAGGGGCTCCTTCTTTCTCTCTGCTGCATAGAATTCCATTGTGTAAATGTACCATAGTTTTTTGATCCACTCATTTCCTGATGGACACTTAGGTTGCTTCTAGCATTTGGCTATTGTAAATTGTGCTGCTATGAACATTGGGGTACACAGGTTCTTTTGGATTGGTGTTTCAGGGCTCTTATGGAACATAATCAACAAAAGGAAAAAGCAAACAAAATATAACCAGAGACATTGAAATTAAGAATAATCTAACAATAGCCAGAGGTGAGGGAGGAGGGGACAGTGGGGAGAAGGGTTTTTAGGACCTACTATAAAGGACACATGGATAAAACTAAGGGGGAGGGTGGAAGCAAGGGAGGGAGGTGGGTTTGGCTGGGATTGGGGGGAGTGGTGGGAGGTAAATGCAGACGACTGTAATTGAACAACAATAAGGTAATTTATAAAAAAAAGAGAAGTCTAATTTTCAGGAGGGAATGCCACTTAGAGACATCACAAAGAGTTACACTGTTGGCTTAAAGGCTCTTTTATCACAGAAGAAGTCTCCCTAGGAGCATTTTGAAGATGTAAATTAATCCACACAGAGAGGCCAGGATATCAACACTAACATTTGGAATTTAGCTGTTCTAGTTCACAAAGAAGCTATCCACAAGGCAAATTAGCCAGTCCCACTTCCTATTCAATTGAGAGTCCTACACTGCCTGAAAAACCAGCTTTTGAGCCAACTCAAGATTTACTTATTTATTTAATACTTGTAGACAATAGTAAAGCTCATGTGCATGAAAGGCCCAGAACATTCTGGGCACCATTACACAACAGACAGTACAAAGAGCTCCCAAACTTATAAGCCCTTAAAATCAAAGGACCTGTAAATAGACAACTGTGATGCCCTGCATTAAGTGCTAACCCAGGTAGGATATGCAGGAGCAAAGCAAAGAGACAAGTGATTGTCCTGTGTTTGGAAGTGATGAAGAGTCATTATGTCACACAGAGAGGTGACTTTAAGCTGGATCTCGTAAGATGAGTAGGAATTTATCAGGAGTCAATCAGGGAGAGACATTTTTATCAGAGAGAACAAACAGTGTGCCCAGAGACAAATGAGATCTTGGATGGTTCAGGGCACCTGGGAATCTGGAACAACTTGGGACTGGTGGAATGCAGAGTACAAGGATGGGCACACAGGTGACAAGGCAGCAGAGGGAGACAGAGAAGTCACGGAAGACCTTCTATGAACCACAAAGGCCTAGGGCACTGTTAGGCAGGTGATATGGTGCCACTGAAGAAGCTTAAGGTAATGTAGTACCATTATGAAAACTTTAATTTAGAAAGATTCTTTCAGAACAGTTCCTAATTCTTATGTGTGTGCCATGGACCCTTTCAGCAGTATGACAAAGCCAATAGAGGCTCAGAATTGTTTTCTAAAGACATGTAGACTTTTAAACTAGACCAATTATCTTGAAATACAGTGAGCAAAATATACAAAAATAAATTGCAATAGAGCAATATATGTGCTCAATTAAATGCATTAAATAGTAAGATCTAGCAGCAGGTCTAATAACTACAATAGTTTCCAATGATGGTGAGTTTACATAATATTTTAAGATACTCCATTTGTAATGAGATATAAAAATGTGATTCATCTCATGTCAAGGTCACTGCTACTGCAAATAATATCGAATCTTGTTGCCTCCATTCACAGTGGAATAACATGCTAAATTTCAGTTAGAGAGTAGTGAAAATAAAGATATACAATTGTATCCAAGTTTATGGGCCATTGAATTTATCCATGGATCCATACTAAGAGCCTCTACTCTAGATGTTATACAGAAATAACTATGGGGTTCAAAAGAATGAGCATGAATGTGTGAGAGTGGGGCTAGGGAAAGCAATTAGACATATCCTGGCACAGTTCAGATGTGAGATGAGGAAGCCTGGACTGAGCAGTTTCTTTAAAACCGACATGGCACATAATTCACTTCCAAATTGATCATTTAAAGGGTAATGATTTGTGCTAGAAATGATTCATTGCAAACCTCCTATAAATCCATACACCTTACTTTATGACATACAATTTAATTTATAGCACTTTCAAGATATGCCAGCTTCAGAAGCACAGTATTTCCAGAGACATACAGTTGTGCTAGTTCTGTCTTCAAAACCCATTTCAAACAAAGTATGAAGAGGACTGGGTAGTTCTAAAACCTTTTCTTCCAGCAAGGGAAAACGCCTTTTGTACATGTTATGCCTTTCTGTATTTATTTTGTAAATATGTGTGCATGTGCACATACACACACTGTTTAATATCCTCACATCAGTTATAGTAACAAACAGCCCAGGAAAGGAGAAGTGAATTTTACCTTCCTTTATTTCAAAACAAGCATTTCAAGTACAGCGTGTTTTGTTTCTAAGAACATGTTGTAAGGGACCCAGGGAGTCACCTTTCAAGACCTATTTATCTCATAACTTAAACTGAAAGCTGCTATCTTGTTATAACTCTTAAACTGTACTGTCTGTTTTATGGTGCCATATTGAATTTTCTAGGCTCTAAGCAGAAGTTTCAAAGTGGGCTTTCTTATTCTTCATTTTTATTGCCAGTAACAGTCGTGAAGGAGAGGGAAATGTTTGGAGAGGGAAAGGTTTGGACTCCCTTGCTGGGTTTTAGATGTTTCCTTGTATTCATGCCTGTGCATTTCATCTCTCCAAGCAGAAACGTGCTTTGACACCCTCTGCTAAACACTGCACTTTGCTTGCAGAAGATTTGTAAACTGAGAGAGATAATACATCTTGTTTCAGAATAGAATAGACACTCAATACACAAGAATCTCTGAGAACTAGAATCTCTGTGTTCCCAACTCTTCCAGTTATCAGCTATGTGGTCTTGGGCAAGTTATTTACATACTCTAGTTTGCTCATTATACAAAAACAAATATGAGTTTCGAACTTACGGTACCTTTCCCAACGAGTTAAATTAATGTACCTAAAGTGCACACAGGGTGTGGCATATAATTGTTTAATAATTGTTAGGTGTTTTTATCTACATAGGGATTGCACAAAGGCTTCCTACAGAGCTAGAGGTTTCTATACACTCATACAGTTGTGATCAGTCATAAAAATGGGAAAAGGGGTAATTACGCTTTTATTAGATACGACATCTTTGAGTCTGGTGACCAAATTTATTTTTATTTGAAACACATTAGGAGATAGATTCTGGGTAAACAATCCAAACCAATTGGGATTTAGCTTGGAAAATATATAAAGCTGACACTGATCTTACTGAAGTCCAAGATTTTCAAAGAAAATCTTGATCTTGGTCAGGTCAGAAGAGCAAAAAGCACCAACCCCCTTTCCCCAGCCATATAGAAGAACTAAGAAAATGAAAAGTCAAGAACAGTAATAAGGGAGAAAGCTCTTCACAGTTGTAAACCTTTGGGGATTGCTGTTTTCTCTGAGTTAAAAGTTCAGTTGCTTTCACTTCTAGGTTCTTAGCTAAGCCTGTGGGAAAATGGGAAGGTTACTGCACTGTAGGGAATTTATGACAAACTAAAGGAGATGGAGTGAAAGAGATGTGCATTTATGTAGTCCTTGGTGCTATGTAAAAATGGTGGATGTGCTATTTTTCCTAACATTTTTCCTTCGGAAAATAAGAACTGTCACTTCTTGTTTATGTTATAGATATAAGCAGAGGTGTGTGGATAATGAGAAAGAGAAGGAATTTGTTCTTCAAATACTACCTTTTAAAAACCTAATCATACAATTTCATTACATACACACACATGTTTCCTACTGCAGTATAACAAACTATCACCGAATTGGAGACTTGAAACAACATCCTTTTATTATCTCCCAGTTCTGTGTGTCAGAAGTCTTGTACAGTGTGGCTGAGTTCTCTGTTCAGGGGATGGTGAAATCGAAAGCAGGATGCCAGCCAGCTGCATCCTCATGTGGAGACCCAAGGAGGGGGAGAACTTCCTCTATGCTCCCTCAGGTGGTTGGAAAATTCATTTCCCTGCAGTTGTAAAACACTGTAGGTCACCCTGCCAGAAAACTACACAAGGCAGCATTTCAAACTCTCAAGTGTCTGGAATGAAGGTCTGCACACTTTAGTGCATAGTAGTGGCTCTCTAACATGAGGGTGCATTTGAATCAATGGAGAGTTTGTTAAAGATGTTGATTTCTAGAACTTCCTCCCAGACTATGCGATTCCTGGTTTGGGAATTATTTGAAGTCATGGTCTGCGAAGAGCTATTTGAGAAATCTTGCTTTTTAGCAATGTTTTCCAGAGACTCCAAAGAATCTCGGTGGCTAACATAAGCCTGCCTATTTTAAGAACATATATTTTAACACCAAAAAAAAAAATTTTAGAACAATTGAAGACTAAAAGATAACCTTATATGTTCTTATCTTTCTCAATTCTCCATGGGATGATAACAAATTTGTCATAGAATACTCTAATCCCAGGTTTACAAAAGGTCACTTTTTGAAGTCTTTTTCTGTTGAATAGTTCTGAAAGAAAATTTAAATCAAAGGCATTTTGATCATGAGATAAGGCTGTTTTGAGAGATGCCAATAACCACATGAGTAATATTTATTATGCACTGCAGAGCATTACCAGACCTTGAGAGAGTAGTTATGGGAATACTATGAGGGAACTTATGAAGTCTCAAACTAAAGGATTTAAACCATGGGGTAACTAATATTTGGGGGAATATTTCTGAGGATTGGACCAGAAATACACTTTAAGTAAAGAGAGGGTATAATATGGAAGAAAGGAAAAACCACTCTAATAGCACTTACTAGGTACTCTGTTAGGCCCTCTACACCAAAAATGGCAAATTATTACAACCTGCATTGTTGTGATTGTATAGTAAAAAGTAATGATGCTTATGGATGACTCCCCAGACTCATACAGCTCATCAGGAGTAGGGGTGAGGTTTAAATTGAGGTCTGTATAACTCTAAAGTCCATATTTCTTACACTATTCTGCTATGCCCTCACTAGGAAGAATAACATGTGTGCTTTGAGTAGTCAAGGAATCTTTTAGAAAATAAAGTGCTAAATTGACAACCCTCACCCTTCTGAATGTGGTGTCGGGTAGAATGAATGATCTGCCCTATATGCATGTTAGAGTAGACAAAAAACCTCTGTCTTGTTGAGATCCCAGGTATACCATATATTAGATACAAGGAGGAAAGAAACTTTCTATGAAAAAAAAACCATTAATAAAAGAACTTGATCTGGATGAGGATTTTGGCAGAGCCTCCCTGAACGTACCATGCTTTGGCTAAGGTAGGTGTGAAATCAGAAAATGAGGGAGGGTTGATTGGGAATGCATTCCACCTGGGGACAGAGTGTTCCAAGGCCCTCGGGTGGGAAGGAGCAAAATTTACTCTGGGAACTGAAATAAGTCAAGCATGGTTATAGTACAGGGAGCAAGAAAAAAGTAATGGAGGATACAGCTCAAATGCTTACTATGACAGGCCATGGAAGACTATAGTAGGTCATGCTAAAGATTTTTATTATTCCAAAAGCAAAGAAATTAAGTGTTTTTAGTTGGGTGGGAACAGTAAGACATGTTCAGGTTCACTGTATGATCAGATTAGCAATGAATGTGCTTCTACATATTCCAGAAGGAAGATTATGGTAACTATTAGTGAGGATGGAGAAAAGAAAAGCATATCAATTAAATTGAGGAATTGATGATGATAGAAAGAATTAGATGATAGGTTAGAAAGTAGAAAAGTAGTTAATAGCATTACTAACATTTATAAGATGTTTACTGTGTAATGAGGTGTGATAGTAGATACTTTTCATGAATCATTTCTCATGTTTTATAGTGACTAAGTGATGATGTATCAGTTAGTATTCTTTTGGCTTTAAGTCAGAGTAAAAAGACCACTCAACATGGTTAAGTGTTATACTGCATAATAAAAGTCTGCAAATGTAGTGGTTTTGTTGTTGATTTATCAGCTCTAACGTCATCAGGAACCCAGGTTTATTCTGGGTCCACTCTGCCTTCTTCAGTACATACCATGAGCCTTTGGGTCGTGTCCGTCACGGTTGCACACTGGCGAGAGTGATGACCAGTCATCACTGTGTACACAGCCACACCCAGAAGGAAAAGCATTTCATCCCTGTCCCCTCTCTATTACCTCCCTTCCTCTCTAGTAAACATTTGTTTTAGCTTGATGGTTATTCCCTCACTCTTTCTTTCTGAAAATAAAAGCAAATATGAAGATGTATATATCCCCTCTTTTCTTACAAAGGATAGCATACTAGACATATTGTTCCACCCATAGAGTTTTCTCACTTAACAATATTCCCTGATGATCACTCTACAGAGATAATATAAAGGTCTTCCTCACTCCCTTTTCTAGCTGTTTCCTATGCTATTTATGGCTGTACCATAATTTACTTGACCAGTCCTTTATTGACAGACATTTGGATAAATCCCATCCTTTTGTTATTACAGATAGTGTTATAATGAATAAATGTTTTCATGTATGTCATTTCATATCTTTTCCAATGTGTCTTTGAAACATATTCCCAGAAGATGGGTTGCTCTTTTAAAGGGTAAATACATGTGTAATTTCAGCACTGAACACAATTTTCCTCCATGGTGATGCTGTGCATCTTTGCCTTCCCACCAGCAACATATCAGAATCGTGTTTCCTGATAGCCTGGGTAGTGATGACTGTTATCAGGCTTTGGATTTTTGCCAACCTGATAAAGGAAAAGTAGAATCACACTATATTCTCTTTTGCATTTGTCCTGATAGAAGCATAACTAAACATCTTTTCAAATGTTCAGGGCCATTTGCATTATTTTCCTGTCATCCCTCTGGTTATATAATTTGCTCATTTTTCTATTGTGTTGTAAGACTTTTCCTCCTAAATTTTGACATGTTTATATGTTACATATATATTTGGATAACATCTAAGATTATAGTGTTTTGTGAATTAATATGAAAATATTTTTCCTATTTTGCCATTTGGCATTTTATTTTACTGCTCATGCTTTTTGTTACACCAAAGCCTTTACTTCTGTATACTCAAACTTATCAATTTTCCCTCATAATTAAGGAAAGCATTTGTATGATTTTATTCTTTATATTCAGTTCTCTGCTGTATATAGAATATGTTGGGTGTGCATTGTGAGAGATCCATTCTATTTTATCTTTTTCCATATTTCTACTCAGTTTATCAACTTGATAAAAAGTCAATTATCTTCCCTCAAATAACTGATCTGAAATTTTTTTTATCATATCCTGAATTTTTTAATGTACTCATATCTGTTTCATTGGTTTATCTCTTTCTTTATACACATGTACATACTATTTTAATTGTAGAAATTTACATAATATCTTAATATCTGTGAGCTATCCCCATCCCCTTCCCAACATTGATTTTTTTAAGTTTCCTGAAAAACGTGCTTGCTTATTCTTCCAAATAAACTTTGTAGCTGACTTAATCTGGTTTCAGAAAAAGACTGAACAATGTTTCATTGGACTTATATTCCATACATTAATGAATCCTGAGAATGGACATATTTTTGATATTGAGTACTTCTAAGAACATGGTGTATCTTATTTTTTGCTCAAGTATTCCTCTTCTTCAAGACTTTATTTTTACAGAGCAGTTTTAGTATCACAGCAAAATTGAGAGGACATTATAGAGATTTCCCATATGCCTCCTCCCCCCACTCATGCATAACTTCTCCCTTATCAAAATCCCCTACCAGAGTGGTACATTTGTTACAGTTGATGAACCTATGCTGACACATCATAATTACCTGAAGTCTGTAGTTAACATTAGAGTTCAGTCTTGGTTTTGAATATTCTACAGGTTTGGAAAAATGTGTGATGGCATATATCCATCACTACACTGTCATAGAGAAGAGTCTCAAGGCCTTAAAATTCCTCTGTGCTCTGCCTATTCGTCCATCCAGACTCAATCTCTGGCAACTACTGATTTTTTTTGTAGTGTCTCCATAGTTTTATATTTTCCAGAATGTCATATGGTTAGAATTATACAGTAGGTAATCTTTTTAGATTATCTTCTTTTACTTAGCAATATGTATTTTAAGATTCCTCTATGTCTTTTTATGGCTTGATAGCTCATTTCTTTCTATCACTGAATAATTCCCATTATGCGTATGTACCACAGTTTATCCATTTACTTACTGAAGTTTTAACAATTGCCAAAGAAGCTGCTATAAACATCATGTTCAGGTTTGTGTGTGGGAATACGTCTTCCACTCCTTTGAGTAAATACCAAAGAGTATGATGGCTGGGTCATATGGTGAGAGTATATTTAGTTTTGTAAGAACCTGCCAAATTGTCTTCCAATGTGGCTGTATCATTCTGCATTCCCACTGGCAGTGAAGCAGAATTCTTGTGGATCCATACCCTGGCCAGTATTTCCCTTTGTCTGTGCTCTAGATTTTGACCATTCTTATAGGTTTGCAGTGGTAATTCATTGTTGTTTTAACATGTTTTTGTCTGATGGCATCTGATGTGGGGCATCTCTTCATATGCTTATTTGCCACCTGTATAGTACTTTTTTGTGAGGTGTCTTGTAAGGTCTTTGACCTATTTTTTAATCAAGTTATTTGTTTTCTTATTATTGAATTTTAAGAAGTTTGTATATTTTAGATATCAGTCTTTTATCAGATGTGTCTTTTGAAAATATTTTCTCCCAATCTGTGACTTCTCTTCTTAGTCTCTTGATGATTTTTCTCAGAGCAGAAATTTTTTATTTAATTAAATCCAGATTATCAATCCTTTTTATTTTCATGGGTTGTGCCTTTTGTATCTAAAAAGCCATCATCATACAAAAGGCCATCTAAGTTTTCTCCTATACTGTCTTTTAGACACTTTATAGTTTTACATTTTACAATTAGGTCTTTGGTCCATTTTGAGTTAACTTTTGTGAAGGCTGTAAGGTCTGTGTCTAGGTTCCTTTTTTACTTTGCATTTGGCTGTTCAATTGTTCCAGCACCACTTGTTGAAGACATTATCTTTGCTCCTTTGTATTGTGTTTGGTACTTTGTCAGAGATCAGTTGATTCTGTGGGCTTACTTGGGGGCTATTCTATTCTATCAATCTATTTGTTCTTTCACCAATACTGCACTGTCTGATTATTGTCTCTGTATAGTAAGTCTAGGACTTCAGCAGTGTTAGTCTTCTAGCTTTGTTCTCTTTATTTTTTAAGTATATTTTATTGATTATGCTATTACAGTGGTCCCATTTATTCTGCCCTTTAACTTCTCCTGCCTGCAACTGCCCTCCCTCCAGCATTCCTCTTCCCTTAGTTCATGGGCATGGGTCATATATATAAGTTCTTTGGCTTTGCCATTTCCTATAATATTCTTAACCTCCCCCTGTCTATTTTTGTACTTAGAAATTATGCTTCTTATTCCCTGTATATTTTCCCCCATTCTCTCCCCACCCCTTCCCCACTGATAGCCCTCCATGTGAGCTCCATTTCTATGATTCTGTTCCTGTTCTAGTTGTTTGCTTAGTTTGTTTTTATTTTAGGTTCGGTTATTGATAGTTGTGAGTTTGCTGTCATTTTACTGTTCATAGTTTTGATCATCTTTTTCTTAGATAAGTCCTTTTAACATTTTATATAATAAGGGCTTGGTGATCATGAACTCCTTTAATTTTACCTTACCTGAGAAACACTCTATCTGCCCTTCCATTCTAAATGATAGTTTTGCTGAGTAGAGTAATCTTGGATGTAGGTCCTTGCCTTTCATAACTTTGAATATTTCTTTCCAACCCCTTCTTTCCTGTAAGGTTTCTTTTGAGAAATCAGCTGATAGTCTTATGGGTACTCCTTTGTAGATAAATGTCTCCTTTGCTCTTGTTGCTTTTAAGATTCTCTCCTTATCTTTAATCTTGGGTAATTTAATTATGATATGTCTTGGTGTAAGTCTTCTTGGATCCAACTCCTTTGGGACTCTCTGAGAGTCCTGGACTTGCATGTCTATTTCCATTACCAGATTGGGGAACTTTTCCTTCATTATTTTTTCAAATAAATTTTCAATTTCTTGCTCTTCCTCTTCTCCTTCTGACGCCCCTATGATTTGGATGTCAGAACATTTAATGTTGTCCCAGAGGTTCCTCAGCCCCTCCTCATTTTTTTGAATTCTTGTTTCTTCATTCTGTTCCAGTTGGATGTTTACTTCTTCCTTCTGTTCCAAATCATTGATCTGAGTCCTGGTTTTCTTCCCTTCATTATTGGTTTCCTGTATATTTTCCTTTATTTCACTTTGCATAGACTTCACTTCTTCCTTTATTTTGTGACCATACTCAACCATTTCTGTGAGCATCCTGATTACCAGTGTTTTGAACTCTGTATCTGATAGATTGTCTATCTTCTTGTTGCTTAGCTCTTTTTCCTGGAGCTTTGATCTGTTCTTTCATTTGGGCCATATTTCTTTGTCTCTGTGTACCTGTTACATTGTAATAGGTAGAGCCTTAGGTATTCATGGGGCAGTGCAACCTAACATCACTGCATTGGGATGCTGTATGTGGGGAGGGATTAGAGAGGGAACAATGCTGCTCACTATGTTGCTTGGCTCTCACCTCACTTTTCATCACTTCCCTTGCTTCATATAAGCAAATTGGGCCCTTTCAGTTGCTGATTCCCCAGATGCGTGGGTTTGTGTACTTTCTAAGACACTGTGGGCCTCTCCACTGGACTCTCCTGTGAGACTGGGAGTTTCTCCTGCTACTGCAACCCCACAGATTCTTACAGCCAGAGATTTTGAAGCTTTATTTCCCTGAGCTGCAAATCTGGGTTGTGCAGTTTGCCTTGCTCCCCAGCTCTTCTTCTGGGCTTATCCACTCATGAATGCTGGACCACTGGATCCTCCAGCTGCTGCCTTGCTGTGAGTTCTCTCCATCCCAGCTGCCCATCTCTACCCCTCCTGCCTGTCTGCATGAATGTTTCTTCTTTAACTACTTCATTGTCAGACTTCCACACAGTTTGACTTTCTGGCAGCTGTGGTTGGTTTTTGTTTTTAAAGTGGTTGTTGTCCTTCTTTTGGTTGTGTGAGGAGTGAAGCATATCTACCCACACCTCCATCTTGGCTGGAACCTGGAGCCAGGTTCTCTTTAAATATTGTATTAGTTATGTTGGTTCTTTTGTGTTTCCATATAAACTTAAGAATCAGTTCATCAATATTCACAAAAAACTCACTAGACTTTGTATTAGGATTATATTGAATTTATAGATCAAAGTGTAAAGAACTAATACCTTGGCAATTTTGAGTCTTACCCTCCATAAATATCTCTTCGTTTACTTAATTCATCTTTGATTTCTTTCACAAGTTTTTCAGTTTCATTGATATAGATATTATACATATTTTGTTTATTGTTTATATAAGTGATATTATGTTTAAATTTCAAAATCTGCTTTTATTGCTGGTATGTAGGACAGTGATTGATGTTTTTTATTAATCTTGCCTCCTTTCCATGATCTTGTTATAATCACTTAGTAGTTGCAGAGGGTGTTGTTGTTGATTCTTTCAGATTTTCTACGTAGATGATATGTAATCTACAAAGACCGTTTTATTTCTTCCTTCCCAATTTATATACATATTATTTCCTTTTCTTGTCTTATTGTACTAGCTAGGACATCTCATATGATATAAAGGAGTTGTAAGAGGAGACATCTTTGCCTTATGTTTGATCTTAGTGGGAAAGATTTCAGTTTCTCACCATTAAGCATGATGTTAACTGTATACATTTTGTAGATATTATCAAGTTGAGAAAGTTTTCTTCTATTACTTTTTTTTAAAGACAAGAAAAGCATTTCTAGAAACCTCTCA
Source organism: Tonatia bakeri (assembly GCA_004024845.1). Taxonomy (NCBI): domain Eukaryota; kingdom Metazoa; phylum Chordata; class Mammalia; order Chiroptera; family Phyllostomidae; genus Tonatia; species Tonatia bakeri. The sequence continues at coordinate 167,944 of PVIA01001990.1, forward strand.
GCATATTTCTTGTTTTATCTTATTGGCCAGAAATGCATCATGTGTTCACTCCTAAAACAATCACTGGTATGAAATGAAATTGTCAAGATTGGTTCAGAATGACAAGATTTACATTGGGACTGAAATAAGGCTCAGCTTACACCAAACACATGACGAACTTACATATAAACTTAATGTTTTATCAATGAAGAAGCAGTAAGAGAGAGGATAGAGAATGACTGTGGAATTCTCTGCCCATAGCATTTGCCACAGTCCATTTGTTTGACTACCCAAGGTCCATAAATGTTCATTACCCCACATATACATTTAAAAAATGGCATGCATAGAATACACTGACTTCCAGTCCTATGAAGAAAATTTTAAATCTTAACCAGTTTTCTTTTTTTCCTTCTGGGGTAACTAGTGGAAAGGTATTCCCCTACATCAGATCTGAATATGTCTACTCAAGTTTAGGTATTCTAAGTGTAGAAGCAAAATTATTCAATCCTATCTCACTGAACAACTATGCCAAAGAAGTAAATGGATAAGTACAGTTAAAACTACTGTTTTAAAAAGGGGAAATGAAATAAAACACATCCACTTAAAAATGGCATGTATCATATGTTTTTATACAGGAAAAGCAGGGACTCTCTGCTTTGGTAAGGGTTAGTCAATCAATCTAGACACCATTGGTTCTACCCTAAAGAAGAATCTTTCTTATATGTTGTTCTTCAAAGTGATGTCTAACCCATATATTGGGTAGAATGTCCTCTTAGCATTCTAGGTATGAGTTGTAGAATCATTCATCTCTCCCCAAAATCATTGCAGAGTCTGTTACAGATTATATTCAGCAGGCATGTGGCAAATTTAGCAATCTTGTACTCAGAGATAAAAATTACTAGGCTTCCTTTCTGGTCTTTTCCCCCCATCTGTTCCATGTTGTAAAACCAGAGCCAACAATCTTCCTGTGCATAATCCTTGAGGATATCTATATTATCTTCTAGTTACCAGGCCATTTCGTCTACTGATCTCAGTAGCCTTGATTTTAGTGGCTCTATTCAAAATATAAAATAGTATCTCCAATGGTATGGGAGGATACCTCCCTTAAACTTCTCTTTGTGATCAGTCTTTTCCCCTTTGTAAAGCAGAGAATAAGAGGAAATGCTTAGAAGATGCCAGAGGCTCATTATTTTCTCAGGTGTATCTTCTGTCCCTCTCTCTGTTTACACTAATTCTTGATGAGAATTCCATTATTCCAATGCTGCAGAACTCCAAATTATAGAAGTCTTAGTTTATTTAAATTTCAGGCTATTGGCAGAAAGAGCTTCCCTTAGCAAGTTTGACTCTTTCAAGTCTATACTGAATTCTGCAAGACTATAGCTAACACATATGGATGGGTTGAATTTTCCCTATAGTAATAAAATTATCTTTGCTGTAAAGTAATAAGTCAATAACCAAGCCAAACTAAACATTTTGACATTGAATGACAAATCTAATCAGTTCCTAGTCTTGGAATAATGGAGTTCTCAGTAACCCTCATCTTTCTTCAATTAAATTTTCATTTTACGATCTGTTGCTTATAATGTACCATTCCTGATTATCATCAGAACAAGCACATAGTTGATGGGTAATGCTTTTAACACTTTTACAAAAGTGTGAGTAGTGGCCATTGGGTTGGAAATAACTGTCTGCCTTTGGTTTCTGGTTTACCGGACTGGACTGATGGAGTTGAGAGAGTGAATATATAAATACACAATGACCGGACTATATATAAAGTAGGAATATGACCCATAATTGGCACAAACAGCCCAGGAAGCTAACCTACTACTTATAGTTATCATTCCAGGATGTCAGATTACCATCTTGCCAACCTGTCCAGGAAACTAAACAAGAATCCCTGTAACAATCAGCTTAAAACAGCCAATGGTTGATTAGTAACTGACATATTTCCTAACTTATGCTCCCATTTCCAATGTAGGACCAACTGGAGAAGGCCAAATATATACTTTTAATCAATCGTAAAGGAAGCCACTTCTAGTTAGTCCACTTAACAACTACCCTATGTCAACAGTCTCTAATCAGGACATACTTGAAAGCCTCTGTTTTCCTCCACTATAAAGCATTCCCACTCCTTTGCCCACCTTTGTGTTTCTGCCAAATACCAGTTATGGTGACTGATGTTCTTGCTCTGAATAGCCTTTTCTTGTTTACATTTGGGTAGCTTTTTTTTTCTTCTTTTTTTTGGTTTATTTCCACAGAGATGTCTTTCAACTAGGGAGAAAATGCTGGAATGAGAGAAAATGAACCTTGGATAGGATGTGTTTGATATCTTTGAAGTATTACAGTACATGCATGTGCCAAGCAGGCACTTAGTTATCTTGGTCTGAAGGGTCTAAGCTGTGAAGGGTGAGTAACATTGCTTGGGGAAATCAGATATTGGAACTGATGCTAGAGGAACTTCTACATCTAATGGCTGGGGAAAGCATTATCAGCCTACAAGAGTACAAAGAGATATCGGGAGGGTAGGAGAAAAACTATGGCAGGAGGATCATGGATGTCAAGGAATGAGGGGTTTTAGAAGAAGGAAATAATTCACAGCATCTAATGTTGATGAGAGCTGAGTGGATTTAGCAATATGGAGGCCAGAGGTGCCCCTAGCAGAAATGCTTACTGTGATGGCATGGATTCCAGACTGTGGAGGTTACTAGAAAAAGGCATGAGAAAAGTAGTCTGAGAGATTAGTGACTTTTAAACAAGTTTGACTACATAAAGATGGGGGGAGGGTAAAAATGTGCTGGGAGCCACAGTAAGATGTGAGGGTTGGAAAGGGTTATTCGAAGATAACTAAGATTGCACAGGTTTAAATGTTGACAGGAAGGATACATTTGAAAGGGGTTAGTTGATTTTATGGAAGAGGAAAATGAGTAAGCATATGTCAGGTTCCTAAGACTAGAGGAGAGGGATCTAAAGCTTAGATAATAGAAGGAATAACACTTTTAATCCAACAGGCAAGAAGATAAAGACTGTTATCTAGGTCAATAGGTTTGTCACTTTTAAGAGGTTCCTTTGGAAATTTTTGATTTTCTGAGTAACTTCAAGTGAGATTGGAAATGTTTCAAATAGTCACTGTGGAAATTACAGATAGGTTACTAGGGAAGTGATGGTAAGAATACCACATATAGTTGAAGGCCCATTTGAAGTTTATAATCTTGAATTTATTGTTATATCAGTAAATTGATCCAAAAATGTGAGGTTGTACATTATAACTGAGTTGGGGAAATAAAGTTACTAGAGAGATGCCAGGCTAGGCTGAGAGGGAAAAGAGAACATTTATGATGGATGAGGTGAAATTAGTTTGGAGGGTGGATGTAACCCAGAACTAAGGTTTGATGGGGTGTAGATGGTGAGAAGCCCTAGTTCTCCAAGGTTTCAGAAGGAGCTGAAAGCTTTGCAAGATTTGCTTGAGTCACACCAGTATGTCAAGGCACATTAACATAGTCCTCTTGGGATCATTTTATCTCCTCAGAATAGCATTAGTGCATTATTGGATCAAGTCCAATTTGTTCAGGGGTAATACAAAGACAATATTTCATAAGATCAAAGTGCTTCAATGTTTTTCTACAGCATTTTTGAAATTTTTTATTTGTGTCTTAGAAGCACACAAAATGGAGTGAGCAAAAAAGGCTATCATCCTCATGTAACAATAATTATTAGCATTTATTGAGTACTTACAATGAACCAGTTTGGCAAATGTTTGCCTACATTACCTCATTCCATCTTCCCAACAACCATATAATTTAGATACTACTGTTATCTCCATCTTACTGTCAAGGAAACTAAGGTTGATAGAGGGTGGGTGATTTGCTGGAGGTCTCCTTGCTGGATGGTGATGGACCCAGGAAGAGAATCCTGGACTTTCTTGGGTAAAATTTCACAGGCAAATGCGATCTTCAGAAACTCCTCAGTTCTTTTAGCAACTGTCTCCCTTTTAGCTTTACTCTCTCAGACCTTGCCTGACACTTCTACCTCTGCCAGATGACACATTTTCTAACTGCTTTCCAACCAAAGCAATAAAACAATCTTTGCTAATGGGTTAATCATGTACTCCCAGATACCTTATTCATAATTTATTAGGGAAATTTCTAGAGATAGTGGCCTAAATCAAAGAGATAGCTCTAATGGTGCTTTTACTCTCCCATTTTCAAGCCACTGTGCTATAAAACTGCAAAAAAATGTGACAGAACTATTTTCCTACAGTTCAATTCTAAAAATCAAGGTGTATAAAGCTGAACCAAGACCAAATCACATTGTCATCTTTCTCAGTAGAAGAGAGCAGGTCTGTGGGGATGGGAGAGCAGAGAATTGACACAGATTATAGGTTCATCAAAACTTATGCTAATTAGGAAGCAACTTCTTTGATGTGACTCTTGAGCTTTGCAATTGCTCAAGAAATGAGGTATTCATGTGTGCATGTGCATGTGTGTGTATGTGTGCACTCATATGTGTGTGTCTCAGCACAGAACATCCAAAGATTGGATTTTCATGTTTAAAAAATAGCTCAGTTGATTTTTAATCACTTCTGTCCACTTTTTTAGGCAGAAGTTCAAGGCAAGACAGTTGACTGGAGATGGGGGTGATATGTTGACAAGGCCTGGGTTGTTGTTGAACAAATAAATTGGTGGTGGGAAGTAAAGGAGATGGAAACCAGGTTGAGTTCAGAGACGTAAGTAAACCAGTCAGCTTAGTACAGACTGGAGCAGAATAAGAACATGAAGGAGATGTCTTTGAACCCACATATGTGTCCTAACACCCAGTATGACTGTATCTGGAGAGAGAGTCTTTGGAAGACAATTAAGGTTAAAAGACATGGGTAGATTAGATCCCTGATCTGGTAGAACTGTGGCCTTATAAGAGGAGGAAGAGAGATGCTTCTTTCCCTCCCAGATAAACTCCCATTTTCTGTCACCACACAAGGACATAGCACACAGGGCTTTTTACAAAGCCAAGAAGAAAGCCCTCACTAGAAACTGAACTCTGCTGACACCTTGATCTTGGACTTTTCAGTCTATGAGGAAACAAACTTCTGTTGTTTAAACTACCAGTCTGGCATTTTGATATGGCAGCCATAACTGTCCATGACACTGTGTGTGAGTAGGAGGTGGTGGTAGTTGTGAGGAGTGTTGGTTAAATTTAGGTCATCCCTGTTAGAACAAAACTCCCACAGGCAACGGTTGTCCTCTTAACTGTACTTACAATAAGGAGAACAATATTTACATAAAGCAAGTACCTAAAAAATACCAGTAAATTTTGTTATTCCTTTTAACATTAATAAGTATCTCCTGCCTGTTTTGCTTTATGCATCCAGTTGGCTCCCCCATTTACTTTCCCCTCTGCCTCCAGCAAACTTCCAGTTACCCAAAATCAGAGTTCCAGATATAGCAATACCGCAAGTTCTAAATTGTACAAGACAAGGTTGGAGTAAAGTTATCTAATAACCTGTAGAGTTGAGAGGCTATATAAATTAGGTACAGTTCTTTCACACTTGAGCATTTCTATTAAAGCTATAGCCAGTTGTATGTATTTGTAGGTGTAGAACTCAAATCAAATAAACCATTTTAAGGAAGGACACCTGCAGTTATCAAGAAGTAGGTATTATATGACAGTGTAGACAAAAATCACTTTTCTCATTAAATCATTGTGTTGAAAAGCTTTCTAGGAGAAGCCTGAAAGTCATTAGATGCCACTAAGAAGGGTGGAGGGGCAATTCTTCCTTCTCCTCCCTGGAACAGCACACCCACAGCATAATTTGCATCCAGGCATCCTTCCCTGTGACTCAGAAGATGGTGGTCCCATGGGGCTTCTCCTCGGGTGAGGAGGAGCTCTGCCCCCACAGACTTAGCCTCTTTACCAGTCTAGCAGCCTGGACTTCAGGAAGTAATATTTGCAAGGTTGACAAAGAGCAAGTGTTTGCCCTCTATAAGGTTTCAGAGCCAACCTAGAGAATAAAATGGCAGTGGCCATTGAGAAGAAAGAGTAATTCTGGTTCTGTTCCCATTATGTGGGAAAGAGTAGGGAGTAGGGGTAGGGAAGTGTGTGGAGACCTTCAGTTTTTACCACCTTTTGTTTTCTACATGATACATCGACACCCCAAAACCCTTTCTTATTCTGGATTTTGTATTGCATATATCAGACAAGACTGATTGCTAATTCTGACAGGGTATTGGCCAAATTAGGAGAGAGGAGGGAAGCCCATTTTATCCCTACCTTCACCTCCTCAACCCCCATGAAACCCTAAAGGGGACCTGAGGTCAGGAACCAGGAACCAGAGCTGTTTTCTCCCCCAGGACCAAGATCCTCCCAACCTCCATCGCCTTCTTCTATCCACACCACTACTGCCTGGGTGGGGTTAAGACCACAGAGGTCCTAGACCCTGAAACCATTGTATAACCAGATGTAAGTCAAAAATGTAAGCAAGCCTAAAGGGATTAGACATATAATTTATCTTCCAAACGTGGACACTTTTGAGACTGAAAGGAAGAGCTAGTGACAGATGCCAGGACAACAAGATAATGTGCTGAGCAAATGGGAGTTGTGTGATTACCCTAACCCAATACCTTAAAAGGTTTATACCTTTAAGAAAGGTATTTTCCATGGTACCTAATTTGACTTGGAAATATCAGATTATAGAAATATTCTCTGTGAGGTAAATATATATATATATATATTTTTTTTTAAGGGGTTAAAAATATAACCCACTTTGTTGGCTTATTGTTAAATTCAGTAGTTCTCAAGTGTACAGCCTGGACCAGTAGCATCAGAATCATCTAGGAAAGTGTAATAAATACAGATTCTCAGGCCTGCCTACCCCACAGATTCCAGGAGTGGGGCCCAGCAGCTTGTGTTTTAGCAGGCACCCACCAGGTGATTAAGAGATACATGAAAGTCTGAGGATCTAATCAGTTTAGTCCTGAAGGCAGTTTGTTAGGGGGATTCACCAAAAATTTGTTTGCAGTAGCTCCCTGGACAGTGGAAAAGGGAAATGCCACTGTCCAGGGAGGATGAACTGAACCAGCATGTGCAAATAACTGATAACCTGCAGCAATCACTTTCTCCTAAGCCTAGCTGTCCATCACGGTCGTCCCCTGTTGGTTGGGTGCCTGATTCTGAAGGCAGCAGCATCTGCACAAGCCACATGCAGGGTTTTCCAAAATGCTTTAGTTCCTTGGGAATAGACCTCTTTTTAAAGCATGAAAATACATTGCTTGACATTCAGACCATTGGGCTTCCAATGCACTTTCAGAAATTCTTTATGTGTGATAGTAGAGGAATGTCCAGATTTCCTAGCTATGTAGCATTGGACAAGCAGTTTTTCCATCTTCCATGTATCAGTTAGAGTAGCTCAGGAGATGCTGTGCTGTCACACAACCCCAAAATCTTAGTGGCTTAAGACAACAAGGCTTCTTTTTTGCTCATGTTTTATGTGTATCATAGTTTGGTTGCATGAGAGAGTGTGGGAGGGTTGTGCTCTTTGGAGTAACTCAAAGACCAGTGTTGCCATCCACAAACACTGCTGATCTCCGTACAGAGAACAAGAGTTCTTGAGTGTCTCACATGAACATGTAAGTGCACTAACCTGGAGGTGGCACATTTCACTTCTCACAACTCATTGGCAAGAACTAGTTACATGTCACAACCCATGGACAGGTGGAGAGCAGAGATCAAATTCTAGATATGTATGGAAGGTAGACACAAGTAGCATTTCCTGACAGACTGTGTCTTAGGTGTGAAAGAAAGAGAAAAGTCAGGTCACAACTTCAAAGTATATGGCCCAAGAAATTGGAAAAATGGAATGACCATGAACTGAGATGGGGAAGGCTGAGGCGGGGGCATAGGTTTATGGAGGGAATATTAGGAATTCATTTTAGTGTGAGGTGTTAGAAGAAGCTTCTTGCACAAGGTAGCCCAAACTGAAATCCAATAATCTTGATATATCAAAAGAGAAATAAAACCCACCCTTTAGTGCAAGGTAGCTTCCTAAATTTCAACAATCAAGTAAAATATAAAAGGGACCTGGAACAATTCTTTAGACAAAAAGCTATGATTTTACTAGTTATTATATGTTTCATAGAGATTCTTTTTTAAAATTTAAAAATTTTAATTGTTGTTCAAGTACAGTTTTCTGCCTTTTACTCCCAACCCAGCCCACCCACCCATCCTTCCCCACCTCCCTCCCATTTCCACGCCCCCTAGTGTTTGTCCATGTGTCCTTTATATTTGTTCCTGTAGACCCTTCCCCTTTCCCCCTGAAATCCCTCCCCTCTCCCCTCTGGTCCCTGTCAGCCTGTTCTCAATTTTAGTGTCTTTGGGTATATTTTGATTGTTTGTTTGTTTTGTTGATTAGGTTCCTGTTAAAGGTGAGATCATATGGTATTTGTCTTTCACTGCCTGGCTTATTTTCACTTAGACTTGTTTCATAGAGATTCTTCAATGTAGGATGACTGAAGTTAAAATTAGAAAGCTAACAATCATTATGAAGTAGTCGCCCCTTCCCTGCAGTTTCACTCTCTGAGATTTCAGTTACCTGCAGTCAACCATGGACTGAAAATATTAAATGAAAAATCCCAGAAGAAAACCATTCTTAAGTTTTAAATTGTGCACCATTCTGAGCAACATGATGAAATTTCACAGGGTCCTGCACAGTCCCACCCGGGACACGTGTGAATCAGCCCTTTATCCAGCGTTTCCATGCTACGAACACTCCCCATCTGTCAGTCATTTACTAGCTGCCATCTTGATTATCAAATCAACTGTTCATATTGCAGTGCTTGTGTTCCAGTAACCCTTATTTTTCTTCAGAATGTCTCATTCATCTCACTTCACATCATTAAATAGACATTTTATCATCTTACATCACCACAAAAAGAGAGGTGACCACTAAACATTATTTTGAGAGGTCACATTCACAAAACCTTATTGCTGTATATTTTCATAATTATTCTATTCTGTTTTTAATTATTGTTAATATCTTACTGTGCCTAATTCATAAACTAAACTTTATTATCGGTATGTATGTAGAGGAAAGAGTATGATATATTTAGGGTTTGGTACCACCTTAAAGGAAAACTACTATAACCATCCTTTTATCCATCAAGACTAGATATTTGATAAATGAGTAAATGAAATTACCATCCCCCTCAACACGCATCTCCCCAAGTCTGTTGGTATGAATGAGCAATGGGATGGGAAATGGAAAGGTACAGCAGGAGATAAGGAGAACCAATTGGAAGGCATGGGCTTGAAGTGATGAATCATTTGGCCCAAAGGGGACTTTGTATATCGACCTATCACTGGTATCAAAAAGCAGTGCACAATCTAGCCTTAGGAGTTATTGTGTTAGTAGTTGGGAATTCTATTCTTCTATAAGAAAGATGACTTATCTCAAGATATTTACCAGGAAAACCATACTGAATCTTCTGATTTTCTTTCTTCCCTGGGAGAAATGAATCTCATTTTATCTTGGTTTTCTCTGGCATTTGTGGAAACGACATGAATGTGGCACTCTGGAGCAATCATGTTCATTTCCCTGGGATGTGGGTGGCATCCAAACCTCAGTGTTTTGTGTTGAAGACACTGGCAGGGCACCCAGTGTGCCTGTGGCACCTGACACATTTCCTCCCATAAAACAGAGCTGACTGTCACAAAATAAATGCATTTGCATTTCATGCCATTTATGTTTTATGAAGTTGTTTAAATTATGCTGATGGCAAATTAACATGAAGCTAAATGCCATACCCTGTGACGGGAACTACAGTATTTCCTTACAGAGGCAGTGTTTCAGAAATTTATGTTGCAGATAGGACACTGGAAATAACTTGAATGCAGATGTCTCAGAAGCACTGAAACATCTTTATAAATGTACTAGATAAATAAATAAATAAGATTGTTACTGGAAAAAGAAAAATAACACAAGTTTTGAAAAGGGAAAAACCCATAAAGTGATTTTCTGAGCAATGTCAATTGACTAGAAAAGAGTAAACTGTACTATACTGAAGAAGGTGGTTTTTCTTATACTCCATGGGCTAAATTGCATTTGCTTTGGCCACTAGACATAAATATCTCAGCAGCCAGTGGACCTGAAAAGCACCCAAGACACTTGTCTATTCACGTGTCACATTAGTCAAAGCTGCGCTATGGCTGACGGTGGCTGACCCACCCCTTTTGCCCCCAGTATGCAGGTGGAACATATTTTAGATTTGTATTTACATATATTTCTTAATTGTGTTTTGACCTTCATACTTAAAGTAATGCTGTACCTTAGTCCTCTTCTTCTTAAAAAAAAAAATCTAGATTTTAAAATGAATCACATTACGGTAATTCACAAATGAGAAAATCACAACTCAGGGGGATTATCGGGCACTTGTCTACTGTCCATCAGTGGGAACAGCTAGGGTCCTCCATTCTCAGGCAAGGAATTTTATTTTTAATAACTGTTATTTACAAAATACTCACTAGATCAGGCATAGTGATCACATATCTCACTTAATCCTCCCAATAAATCAGTGAGGTAGAGACTATTATTTTGCCCATTTTTACCAGAGGAAATTAAAGCATAGATAGGTGGAGTGACTTGTCCAAGGCCACGGAGATACTACAGTGAGAGGCCAGACACTAACTTCAGGCAGCCAGGTTCTCAGATCCCATTTCCTTAACCACTGCACAGACGGCCTTTTTAAAGACATAAGTACTTTCAGAGAAATAAGCTTCTTTAGAAGATGTCCTCATACTGTAGCTGAGTGTAGCATACATCCTAAGAATCTCCAGGAACCTCTCTGACTTGGTAGGCCTGGGCTGGGGTGAAGCGTGCTCTCCCGGCCGGCAGTGTGCACGCGAAACACTGCGGATGGCTCATCAAAACACAAGAAATAATCATGAACAGAAGCAGTTTTCTGTGGGGAAGTAAAAAACGTAGTGGCCACTCTCCAAGTCGGGGAGCACCCTGTTCCTTTACTCCAGTGGGTTTTTATTGAGAAAGTAGACACAGTTTGTGGATTCACAGTCTGGCAGAAGGGATCAAAGGGAACAGGTAACTTACAAAGATGCTAATAGAGTCCCTGTTGTGATTCCAGGCAGAGATTGGAGTTTTATCATATGAAAGGACTACAGGTTCCAAAGGTTTCCTGTCTGTGCTTTCAAATTCTAAGTTAATAACATCCTCCAGCAAACAGATCTCACAGGATCTTGCATATTCTATGTCCCAGGCGTGGTTACCCTGGGGTTCTGCCGTCTCCGTTCTGAGCTGCCCCTCTGGCTGTTTGCTTAGCCCTGAGAAGGGCAGGAGACAGAGGCAGCCAGGAGACTTGGAATTCTCACATCTAAGTACAAAGACTCAAGCTAAGAGAGAGCAGGGGTGATGTCGATGACCCCTTCATTTCCACAGCCTCGTGAGTCTTATTCCACAGGCCTTTATGTGGTCAGTACCTGTCTTAGATCACCCCTTGATTAAGGAGTCTTACCTGTCATTGGTAAACTAATCAAGCATTTAAAGGCCAGGCACAGAACAGGTAGCGTTCATGCCAGGGGAATAAGTTTTTGTCTCCTTAGTGGCTCCTGGTCCGGAGGTCTCTCGCTCAGCCTAAGTCACAGAGGGTTGCAGCTTCCTGAGACCAGGCAGGGCGGCCCTCAACACTGGGGCCCAGAAATGTTCTGTCAAAGTCTTCAGGTGCCTGTGGATGGGCCACACTTTCAGAACTCCTCTGCTGTCTAGAAAAGCAGTGTCTGAGGTGGGGTAGGATGGTTTTGAATCTGTTGACCTTTACCATATACTTTGGACATACTTCCTAGTTGCTTGGCATCGTGAGAACTTTCACCTGTGTGAATGTTGGTGCATCTAGTTAAGAAATCCCTACTACAGGACCTCCTGGGTTGGGGAAGTTAGTGTCCCTGTTCTATGTTTTCTTTCTCAATGGACAAACCCTTCACTTCCTGAGGTTTTGGCTCATGGGATGATACTTAATTCACCTTGCTCCTTCTCGCCCAATGTCTCATCCTGAGTTGTTCTACGTCAGGAGTGCAAGCATATTTGAGTTCTCCTTTCTCTAATTGTCCAGGGAATCTCACCATGGATAGTCTTCTTTCCACTGGGAGGAGACTAATTCCCACTATATAATTGCACTGAAAGAGGGTGGGAGGTACAGAGAAATGAGATCCCCTGGATTGTCGCAAGCTGGGAATGAAGCTTGAACTTGGGGAAAAGGCATGGATGCAAGGGAAAGTAAAATATATATCCTACACACTGGGCACTATTATTTGGATAAGTGATCTTCAAGGATCCTGTTATCTATTCTTATATATGACAGTCCTGGGCTCAGAGAAATTAGGTAACGTGACCAAGGTTGTTCAGCTAAAAGATGACAGACTTGGAATTCGAATCTGGCCTGATTCCAGAGAGTACGTTTCTTCCATGATACCATGCTGACTACGGAGAGGAAGGCTGGCCAGGACAGGGCAGGTGGCTAGCCAGAGTAAGCTCCTGGGTGATCCTAACACTACAGAATGCAGCATCTTTAGCCTTTGATACAGCTGTGTATTAGCAAGAGCTGTGCTAATAGAGGCCCCTCTGAAAGGTTCCCTCAGCCTAAGGGCTTAGATGATATTTATCCACTGCAACTGCTTAGAGAACCTTCATTAGAAATTGTGACTATTCAATGTTATACAAGTGTACATATAAAAACCCAGTTTTTACTGATATGAATAAAATACAGCCTGGCCTAAGGCCCTAGGCAGTATTATGTATGTATTCCAAGAGGCACATAGAGGTAGGTGTTCATAACACCGTAAACAGTCAAAAGGCTTTTCCACTAGGTGTTTCCAGGAATTGCTGTGGTGCAAGTAGTACAATCTTTTTCTTTTAAAGAATCCTAAATTTATCTGTTTTTTTTTTAATTTTTAAAGGTACATTTTGAAATAGGATCACATGATACTATAAAGTGGCTCTACTGACAGCCCCCTTGCTGAGGTGATCTTTAGCTCCCCAGAGAAACTGATGCTGATGGTCTTTCATCCTCATGGAACTGCACTCAATTTTGAATTTCTGGTTACATTTCTTAACCTTTTCTGAAATTCACCTTTTTATTCTATTAAAAAAAACAAACTGGAAAAAAAAGCTTTTCTTATTTATATCTGAAAACTATTATATCAATCAAAAAATAATGTGTGTGAAAATGCTTTGGTGAGTTTGTCATGCTGTTCAAAGAGAAAGATTTGCTTTCCAACCGTAATACCTGGTTACTTTCCAGGATTATCCTGTTGGCTTCTTTGGTTAGTAGGCCGTTAATAGTGTTTGTAAGTATCATTCTTCACTATTTACATAGTGTTTGTGCATGTAGCAACTCATTTAACTCACTGGGAATATTGTCCTTTTAGGCAACAACTGCTTTGTAAAATTTTCTGTTCGTCCATGAGGTATTTTATATGTCTTTGAAAGTGACTAATTTTATGCTGTGCAGCTTATAGCATTTTATTTAAAAATTGCATTCAGTGAAATACCTGTTACAATTAGTAGTCCTTTACCAATGACTCTAGTCTGAAGTTTTTATTTCTTTCTAATGCGAGATAGTTCTCACCCAGTGGTTTGCTGTAAATGTTTTATAACCAAATGAGTGATGTTTAAGAAGTAGGTCATGTGAGCAGATAAAGACCCCAATTTGCATTATTTGCCAGTTCCTGTGGAATACTCTCACCATGGCTGAGTTAATGCTAACAACATGATGTCACAATGTGAAATTGGGAAGAGATGATAACAATAAGTTCCCATGTGAAATCTCTTTTAGTTTTATCTTAAAGATGCTGTAAATTCAACTTTAGTGAGAATGGCCTAAATATCTAGATAAGCTGAGAAGAAATAAATGTCTCACGAAGTGGAGGATATTAGTTGCCCAACAGTTTCCAATTCCCTATGTAGATATAGTTAATAAGGTTTCATATCTCATATAAACACAAACCAATAGGAAGACTTCATAACACTGAATATATTTGCCCTGGCTAGTGTGGTTTAGTGGATTGAGTGCTGGACTGCAAACCAAAAGGCCACTGGTTCAATTCCTAGTCAGGGCACCTGCCTGGGTGGTGGGCCAAATCCCCAGTAGGGGGTGCTCAAGAAACAACCACACATTGATGTTTCTCTCCTTCTCTTCCTCCCTCCCCTCTCCTCTCTAAAAAATAATAAATAGAATCTTTTTAAAAAAAGAATTAGCATATTTGCATAAGCCACTTTTCCTAGAAATTAAATGCATTCACAAGTGAATGACACCATCTTATGTTTAGGCTAACTCAGCTAAAGTAAGCAGGGTAAGTAGAGACCTTGTTGGTATTGGAAGAAAACTAAGAAAAAGAGATCTCTGCTAATATTAACCACCCACAACCGATCAGGGCTGTGATAAATCACAGCCTTTGAGTTGAGAAATGATGTACCTAGTAATATGTCAAGAGGATTAGGCTGTGATTCAGCAGACCCAAATTCCGGGGTCGCTTTCTCTATTACTTAAATCTTATCTGGACTCCAGTTACTTTGTCTTTACATTGGAAATAATAATAATTATTATTATTGAAAACATAAATGCCAAGGGGCTTTAAAAGCCAAAGTCTTCATGTAAACATTGTATGTGAATAATGGGATGTTAAGAGTATGGTTACACCTTATGCAGGGGGTTAGATTCCAAAGTCAGGACATGAGAAGCAGAAATCATGTGTAACCTCAATTCATGCTTCTAATTCTTTAGATATAGCTTTCACAGAAAATAACAATATTGGTGGGTCATGCTGGGTAGTAATTAGAGAAACTTCTCATTTTAAACTGAATAATGCTTACTAGAAGAAATGTTACAAGTATTATAAGCCAGATCCATTTGGGGTTTTTTTGTCCCCCCAAAAATATGCACTGACCCAAATCCAAAGCCCTCTTCAAGAACCTGGAGAATTTCTGGAGCACTAATGTGTACACTCATTCTAGCCCCTGTCAAATACTAATGTACTATCTGTCTCTATAGCTTTGCCTATTCTGAACATTTCATATAAATGAAATCATACTATATATGTCTTTTATGTCTAGCTTCTTTCGCTTTACCATAGTTTTTTCAAGATTTATCCATGTCATATCATGTATCACAACTTCATTCCTTTTTATAGCTGAGTAATATTCCACTGTATGGTATACCACATCAGATGATAAGCATTTGGATCATTTCCATTTTTTATAATGAATAATACTGGCCTGACCATCCATGTACATTTTTATATGAACATTTTCAATTCTCTTGGGCAGGTACCTGAGAGAGAAATTGCTGGGTCATATAGCAACTTTATTAAACAGTTTGAGGAACTGCCTCCAAAACAGTTGCACTCCAAATCCCCACCAACAAATGTGTGAGGATTCCAGTTAATCCTTGTGTTTGCCATCAATTGTTATTGTCTGCCATTTTCATTTTAACCATCCTAGTGTGTGTGAAGTGGTATCTTCTGTGGTTTTTATTTGTATTTCCCTAATGACGAATGATGTTGAACACCTTTTCATGTATTTATTGGCTATTTGTATATCTTCTTTGGAGTCCTGTCTATTCAAATACTTTTCATGTATTTAAACTGGTTGTCTTTTATTGAGCTATCTGTTCTTCATATATTATGGATACAGGTTTCTTATCAAATATACAATTTGCAAATAATTTTTCTCATTCTATGGGGCTCTTTTCACTGTCTTGGCGGTGTTCTTTGGTGCATAAAAGTTTTTAATTTTGATAAAGTATGTTTATCTAGTTTTTCTTTTGTTATCTATGAGGCCTGTTGAAAAGGTATACAGCCATGTAATATAAAAAACAGATGTTTATTGAAGAAGATACAAGAAACATTGTATCTAAGACAATGACACCTTAGTCCCCTTCAAAGCGGGCACCTTGGGACCTCACACAGTTCTCCCAATCCCTATCAGCAGTCCTGCCATGTTTTCCTGAATCTCACTGATGCTATGAAATCTCTTTCCTTTCAAAGGTGATTTTATTTTAGAAAAAGCCAGAAGTCTCAGGACTCCAAATCTGGGCTGTAGGGGCCACTGAGTCACCAGGGTAATTTCATGTTTCACCAAAAAGCTCTGCACAAGATGTGATGGATGCAAGAGTGGGTGCACTGGTGTGATGAAGCTGTCAATCACCAGTTGCCCATAGCTATGGCCTTCTGAATCATCTGAATCGTTTCCTTGGAGAGACATTCAAGCTTAAAGCAAAAATTGATAAAGATTCTTTGCTCTACTCGCCAATGGCCACATGGTACACATCCTCACTCAGAGGTGTCTACTGCCCCAACTGACTAGCACAGTGAAATTGTCATTGTTCACACAAGTGCATTCCAGTCTACTCTCCTTGGCTGCTGGGTTATAATGATGTCATGCAAACTGTTCTCATTATATTAACAATGGCTGGACTTTTTCCGGTCAGAGCTCATATGCTTTTGTTATAATATGTAAGAAATATTGCTTAACCAAAGTCACAAAGAATGACTTCTGTGTTTTCTTCTAAAAGTTTTATAGTGTTAGCTCTTATGTTTAGGTCATTGATCCATTTTAAGTTGATTTTTATATGTGCTGTGGCAATTGATGCCTTTATGGTACCTCTACCTTTGGGCTCCTCCCACATAGTGTTTCTGTTCTCACACTGACACACAGGAAATCTTCCTTGATTTCCAGATACACAGAGACATACACACACATACACTCAAACTCTTCTTTCATAAAACATCCATGAGATAGCAGACTTCACAAAAATTTTAGTAGTCAAAAAAACCTAAATCACACTTTAGACAATCCTAACCTTTAAATATCTTTGGCCAAGGAATGTTTCCCTTGCCCCCTGACCCCCACCTCACATATACAATTCATTTTCTCAGACCTACTTTGCTTTTTTTCCCCTCTACTCACTCTTTCCCTCTCTCCTCTTCAAGAAATAAAACACAATTTTCCCCAGGCTCTCTCAAGAAACAAAACACAATTTTCTCTTATTTCCTCATGCAGCGCAGCTTAATTTCCTTGTTTCCTTACTTGAGACACTCAAGGTTTCTCACTTTCTTCCCTAAAGGATATATTTTTCCCCAAAAGATAATACCCTCCCTAAAGGAATTCTGGTATCATTGTTCACACCATTATTTTAGGAAAGTTTTAATAGGGTACTGAAGAGTGGTCCTAGGATTGAGTAAAGAGCTCAGATACCTGAACAGTAAAAAAGAATCACCCAGTGAATTAAAGAAAGGCACAAAGGGGGAGATAAGAAAACACCTGTGTTGAGGGTCATCAATAATTTCAATGTGTCACTAATGTTTAATGTAGCAGAAAAGGCCATATAAGTCGGTTTAATATGATGGGGCTAGGAGTTGTGAAGAGATTAATTGGTGGAAGGGAGAAAGAAACCTAATTTTAAATATACAAAGCTACAGTGTTTTGCTTATAAAGATCCACAATTTTGGGGAGCTAGATATGTTTTCCAATTAAGTATTTTTCAGATTTTAGAAAGGTAATACTGTATACATGTATTATAGAATACTCTAGTAGGGCCTGAGTCAGTACCCTATAATCAAACACAGAATTAAATGTATATAACACCAAGAGGCATAAAAACTCTATATAACATTATATCATTTTAGGTCTGTTTTTGTTGTCAAGTGAGTTAGAAAAAAGACTTTCTCTTTTCATTTTCATTTTTTTCTTTGTAATTCTGAATGCCATATTGTAGACATATATCTTTGAAATACCAGATCTGTGAGTGACAAGCCATTCTTCAAATATTTCCTTTTGCTTATAGCTTAGCAAATCTACAGGTGATGAGGAAGAAGGTGAAGATTCTTCCCAAATGCCAGTCTTTCTTGCTGATGCATCATTTGCTGGTGATTTGCCTCACAGGTCAGCTTTGCTGCTTAGAAGCATTCACTTTAGCCTTATTTCATCCCAGCTTTCACTTTTAACTCTTATAGTTTACTGCAGTGGATATAGTCAAAACATAAGATGATGGGCAAATGATGTCTTGGACAATAATGTGAGCTCAAAATAACTTCAGAGAGGAGAATGGCAGGGAAAAGGAGAATAGACCAAAACAGTATTAGGGAATTGCTACCACCCCGCAAAAAAGGCCCATCAGCTGTACCAACTCTGTTTGGAATGCAACAACTTGAATGATAATAAGTGAGCACAGGGATCTAGAAGGAGAGACTGGCAGCCTTTATAGATTCATCTGAGACAAAAGCAAATAATCTTAATTTACCTTTTACCTAAAGGGATTCTGATACAGCTTTGACACAGAAGAAAATAAGCAAGATTTAGAGACAGGAGACTGGGTCTTACTCAATCTCCTCTTCAGTATGACCCTAACAAGCATCATTTATTTTCATTAATGAAAATTACCATTTTGTAAGACTAATGTGGTAGGAACATTTTACATATGTTAGTTCTAAGATTCTTAGGAGCGTTATGGTACAGGTCCTAACATCCACATATAATCGATGAGGAAATTGAGGTTTGGAGAGGTTGACTAGTTTACCTAAGGTGTGTAGTAAATAATCGGTTCCACTGGGATTAGGTGTAGCCCTGTCTGATGCTAAATCTCCTGTTCTTTCTATTGCTCAAGATATATTTTTGATACCCTGGTTTTACCATTGTCCACATAAATACTAATTTTACTGTACAGTGTAGAGATCCAAAGACCTGGTTTCAAACCTAAGCTTTAATGTATGTTAGCTATGTGACCTTGGAATGCTAGTAATACTAGTAGTGGTGATGATTATTTACCATTAGCTATGTATCAAGCACTATTCCAAGCACTATATCAAGAAACGTTAGATAGATAGATGATAGATAGATAGATAGATAGATAGATAGATAGATATAAAATATATGAGATCTGTCCAGAAAAAAATCAAGCCATTGTTAATATAATAAGAACAATTTATGCAATGTCGATGTAACATGGCAGCCAAGGAGAGTGAACTGAAATACACATGCATGAACAATGACGACTTCATAGTACTAGTCACTGGGAGCAGAGGTGCCACCAAGTTAGCATATGTACTGTGTGACCCTTGCATTCAAAACAACTGAGCAAGTAGAGCAATGAATCTGCATCAGATTTTGCGTTAAGCTGGAACATTCCTCTGTGGAAACTATTCAGATGACTCAGGTTTTGGGGGATGATGCAATGAGTGCAGCATGAAACAGTATGGCACAAATGCTTCAAAGATGGTCAAGAATAGGTTGAAAGTGATCCACACTCTGGAAGGCCTGCTACAAGCAGGGTACCTGAGATTGTTGAATATGTATGGGCTGCAATCAACAAAGATCAGTGACTGACAGTACAACAACTAGAAGCTGATCTGGGGATTCCAAAAACTACTGTGTCCAAGATTTTGACACACAATCTTGGCATGAAACATGTCATAGCAAAATTCATTCTGCAACTTCTGTTACCACAGCAGACAGAACATCGGCTGCAGTTGCTAATGACTTGATTCAAACTGCTAGCAATGAACCAGGCTTCCTCAAGAAGGTCATAACTTTGAAGGGGATTTGAGGAATCATTGTCCAATGTACAATTTTTATTTTTTTAATATATTGTATTTATTATGCTATTACAGTTGTCCAATTTTCCACCCTTTATTACCCTCTGCCCTGCACACACCCTCACACCTGCATTCCCCCCCTTTAGTTCATGTCCATGGGTCATACATATAAGATCTTCGGCTTCTATATTTCCTACACTATTACTAACCTCCCCATGTCTATTTTCTACCTACCATTTACGCTACTTATTCTCTGTACTTTTTCCCCCTCTGTCCCCCTCCTATGCCACCGCTGATAACCCTCCATGTGATCTCCACTTCTCTGGTTCTGTTCCTGTCCTAGATGTATGCTTAGTTTGTTTGTTTTTATTTAGGTTCAGTTGTTAATAACTGTGGGTTTGTTGTCATTTTACTGTTCATATTTTTTATCTTCTTTTTCTTAGATAAGTCCCTTTAATGTTTCATATAATAAGGGTTTGGTGATGATGAACTCCTTTAACCTGACCTTATGCTGGGAAGCACTTTATCTGCCCTTCCATTCTAAATGATAGCTTTGCTGGACAGAGTAATCTTGGATATAGTAATCTTGCCTTTCATAACTTTGAATACTTTTTTCCAGCCCCTCTTTGCCTTCAAGGTTTCTTTTGAGAAATCAGCTGACAGTCTTATAAACACTCCTTTATAGGTAACTGTCTCCTTTTCTCTTGCTACTTTTAAGATTCTCTCCTTATCTTTAACCTTGGCTAATATAATTATGACATACCTTGGTGTGTTCCTCCTTGGGTCCAACTTCTTTGGGACTCTCTGAGCTTCCTGGATTTCTTGGAAGTCTATTTCCTTTGCCAGATTGGGGTAATTCTCCTTCATTATTTGTTCAAATAAGTTTTCAACTTCTTGCTCTTCCTCTTCTCGTTCTGGAACCCTTATGAGCCGGATGTTGGAATGTTTAAAGATGTCCTGGAGGTACCTAAGCCTCTCCTCATTTTTTTTTAGTTCTTTCTTCATTCTGTTCTCATCGAATGTTTCTTTCTTCCTTCTGGTCCACACCATTGATTTGAGTCCTGGTTTCCTTCCTGTCACTCTTGGTTCCCTGTATATTCTCCTTTATTTCACTTAACATAGCCTTCATTTTTTTGTCTGATTTGCGACCATATTCAACCAATTCTATGAGCATCCTGATTACCAGTGCTTTGAACTGTGCATCTGATATGTTGGCTCTCTCTTCATCACTTGGTTGTATTTTTTCTGGAGCTTTGATCTGTTCTTTCATTTGGACCATTTTTCTGTCTTGGCATGCCTGTTACATAGTAAGGGGCAGAGCCTTAGGTGTTCACCAGGGCAGAGCAACCCACATCGCTGCATTGTGATGCTGTATGATGAGGAGGGGTCTGAGAGGGAACAGTGCTACTTGCTCTGCTCTCTGCCAGTTTTCAGTCACTTCCCCCACTACCCACAATCAAATTCAGCCCTTCTGGTGCTGATTCCCAGGTGGTTGAATTTCTGTACATTCTAAGACCCTGTGGGTCTTTCCAATGAATTCTCCTGTGAGGCTAATAGTTTCTCCCACCGCTAAAACCCTCAGAGGTGTTTTCAGTTAGAGGCTTTGAGGCTTTCCCTGTACTAGAACCCTGGGTTGCAAGGTCTTGTCTTCCTCCCCAGTTATTCCTCCTGGTTTATCTGCATGCGAATATGGGACCACGCAGTCCTCCAGCCCCTGCCTTGTCACAAGTCCTCTCCACCCTGCTGACTGTCTCTATCCCTGCTACCAGTCTGGATGAATGTTTCTTCTTTAACTCCTTGGTTGTCGGACTTCCATCCAGTTCAATTTTCTGTCAGTTCCAGTTTTTTTTTGTTTTTAAATTTGTTGTTGTCCTTCTTTTGGTTGTGTGAGAAGGCACAGTGTGTCTACCTATGCCTCCATCTTGGCTGGAAGTCCAATTTTCCCTATATCTTGTATCTTTTAATGTCTCTATTTTTCATAGTACATAGCTGGATACTTTCTGGACAGACCATGCATGACCCCAGCTTGGTTTCTGGGGAGTTCGTATGACATCATGTGAATCAGTGTTTTTCATAGTGCATTGTAGAAACTTTGACATACCCCAAAAGAAGTTTTATGCTAAAATATATTTGAAAAACACTGAATATATGCCTCTTAGAGATTCTCAATGCACATTTGCATCATAATGATGCTAAGAAATATTTGAGGATAAAAAACAAATGGTTGGATCTTGTTTGATTAGGGGGGTTTCCAAGTATTTTGACCATGGAACCTCTTTATTTAGAGTTTATCTGTTAATATCTGAAGCTTCCCATAGAATTTATTTTGAGAAATGCTTATCCACATAAAATTTGTATGTGTACTTGCATAAAGTGGCATGATTACTCATTATTTTATACAATCATAGTGTAAATTCACAAAGTAAACAGAGTTTCTTTGGATCAGAAAATGAGTCTAACTTTAACCTCTCATTCTACACAACAGCTTCTCCTACTAGTGCATTCGTAAGAATAAAAGACGTTTTTTCAGTTAATGTCTTACTGTCCAAATTCAACCTATTCAAATTCGTGTCCAGGTTTCTCTCTTTCACAAAATCTTCCTTATCCTTAGTCTCCTTTTGCCCACAGGGATCCCTCTGTTCTCTGACCTGCCTCGTACTGACTGTCCCCAAGGAACTGGGGCTTTTGGAGTCGTCTCTAAGGAACAGGAATTATGCAGAATTAAAATGTCCCACATTTGACGAAGTTGAATAGGATTAGAGTAAATTTGTGAGAAAACCACAGTTTTAAAAGAAAAGGCAGCATTTTCTCATTGAAGCTTCAAAAGAAACTGCTTTATTTTTCCTTTATTTTTCTTCTTTTTTCTTTTCCTTTTGTGATCCAATCCCAAGTTCACAATATCAAAAATTTTATTTGCACAAAGCATATTAGGTTTGAGTCTTCTAAACTTGGATATGGGCATATATTTACATTTCTTATATATCTTTTTAAAAATACGACTGAGAAAATGACTGTCCTTCCTGTATAAATCTTGATAGTTTTTAGGTTTTAACACTTTACAGCTATATCAAAATCTGTTTCTATTCTGATGTAATACAACTTTTTAAATGAAACTCAGCACATTATTTATTACTAAGGACCATTATTGAAGCAAAATTTAGTACAATGTTTACTCAATTTTAAATATCATAAATATGCTCAGTGCTTCTCTTTCAGTGAGACACCCTTTGGCTTTGTACCTAAAGCACCAATGGAAATGTTATATGTTCTAAAGGAAATATCCCTTAAGTCACTTCTACTGTGAATTTCAAAAAAAAAAATAAGTGGAGTATAGCTTGAGAGTGTGACACTATAGCCATCCTTGGAGAACTTGAAGTTAGATAGGAGATGGTGAGTCAAACTAGAACAGTGAGATTGGCAACAACAAGGTATAAAGTACAGAGTGGTTGTGTCACCTACTAGTTTAGGAAAACTAGTGGTTTTTAACAGCCACTGGTATGTTAAAAACAACCACAAGCTGATGTGGTGCTTATTATATTACAGACAGAAAATTAAAAGTAAGCAGAGATACACATAGGTTGATGCTAATTTTGGCTGCTTCATATAATAGGAAAGGGTCAGAAAAAGTTTGATTTTAAAAATTCTCATGATTTTCTAAAATAGAATTAGATGCCTAAGCAGAGTTTTTGGAATACAAAAGGTGATTTATTTGAAACACCATTGTTAATTACAATATCATTACTCAAATCCAAATTGTGATTTACAAACGGTAGTCAATGATAGGTATTATGGCTGTGGTGGTGATTCTAATTTATTTATAATAATTCACACCAGTTCAGAATATAAGTAGAAATTTTTCTGTGGGATCTTCAACCAGAATCTTTCTAGCCCATGCACAGAGACTGGAATTTAGTAAGTGCTCAGTAAATGCTCGCCATCCAGACTAGTCATGTGGGGAAACAGAACAGAACAAGGAAACACAAGGAAAAAACAGCAATAACAGTGATATTGTGGTATTGTTTAGTAATGTACCTCTGTCATTTTCCAAAATGCCTCATAGTTTTAAAACTCTTATTATCCTGTTTCCTCTCTGTTAACTCATTCATTTATTTAAGCATTCATTCACTCAAACCTTTTTGAATCTATTCTCTAATCTAGGTACCAGATATATAGTGTGCCATCCTAGGATTTATGTTCTAGTAGAAAACACAGACAAAAAAAGGAAAGAAATAAAATATATACATAGTAATAGGGTAAATAATAAGAATAAAAATAATGATGGCAGATACTCAAGAAGAATATACTACTTCAGAGGGGCAGCTCCACATGAACAGAAATTCTACCTTTCTTTGAGAAATCACTGTATTAAACTGATTGGTATTCACTGACTTGCTAATAAAGCACTGTGACATTTAAAACTATAATTTTGTTAACCAGTGTCATCCCAATAAAGTCAATAAAAAGAGGAAAAAACTGAGGTTAGGAACCTCTCTGATGCAAAGAAGACACTACCAGAGAAAACACATTTTGCAAAGAAAAAATGTAAAGGTAATAGGATCTTAAACATCATAATACTCATTCATTAGATAGAAAACAGCAACGGAAGACACTTGCTTTAAAATACTTTTTTCTAGACCAAAGCATGGCCTATTATTGATGCAGAAGACCTTTTATTCACTCCTTTTAAAGGCAGCAGAGCTTTGAGAAGACCGTGGATTTTGGAGCCCACTCTGAGGAACAAGGGTGTGAATTCATACTCTTCCACACATTTTTCATGTGAACTTAGAACATTTATTTAACCCTTCAGAGCTTCATTTTTGTGAGCATTTTAGTTGAAACACACACACACACACACAAACCCCTCAACATATCAATGTGTAGCCTGACAAATTATCACCAATAGAAATCTCTGTAGCCACCAGCCAAATAAATACATGGACCATTGCCAGCCCACCAGAATTCCCTGTTGGGCCCCTCCAATCACTTCCCCTACAGAGTAACCACTCTCTTGACTTCTAACATTACAATTTAGTGTTGCACCCTTTTAAACATATGAAGTCAAATCATATGTGTTGTGTAGTGTTTGTCTTCTTTCAGAGGCACATTTCTATATTGTAGAATGGGGAAAATGATGCCTGTCTGACACGGTGGTTCTAATAAGGATGCTGGAGCTGGGCAACATGTAGGTGCATGGGTCCCCACCAGTTGCCAGGAAAGGTGAGAGTGTTGTATTATACCTAGGCTGGTGTTCACAGTGCGTACACAGTGGAAATGCTACTAGCAACAAATGGAATGGATTTGGGAACATGTGATAGACCTGATTTTGCCTTGAGGTCTATGGTTTAAAAATGGCCCATGATCCTGGCATTAAAATCTCCCCTTCTCTCTGCTGTTTTCTCCTATGGAACAGCACGTAGTTCCTCCTTCATTCATTTCCAAGCAAGCTCAATTGATTTGTGCCCACAGAAAGCTGTAAAGGTGACCCAAGCAGGTTCAAAGATAATAATTACAACTAATCTTTCATGAGGCACTCTACTTATCACTCCACATGCATTATCTCACTTAATTGTCACTACAGCTGAATAAGGAAAGAATCATATTATCCCCATTGTAGAGATGAAGTACTGAGGCCAGAAAGATGAAAGTTTATGCAGCCATGGCCTTAGGATGTCATGCGAGGCCGTTAGTCTCCAGAATACAAGAATGTAGATTTTTAACTACTGAGGTTCAGTCCCCCGATACAAGCAGATCCTGTCATTTTTAACTGCAATTCTTTAGTAAAGATTACCACCTACAGATTTCAACTTATTTTTGGTGCGGTTCTTGGCTTTAAACATAATGGAAAAGTCTATTAACACTCTCTCCTCTAAACTTACTAGGAAATATCCTCAATATCTGTCACTCAACAGAGCTTGAAGGCCACAGGCCACATAGTGCCTCATTAAAAGCCTGAAATTTAAAGCCCAAATCTGATTTTGTTGTGTTACACCTGCAGTAGAACACATCATGTTATCTGGGAAAATGCCTTGTAGGACTTTAGTGTCCTCTCTATTTCAACTGCCATTCCTTCTTTTTCATCTTGACAATAGTTTTACCTATTTCATTATTTTCTGTTATTGACTATTAATCACAGCCCTGTAGAGTCACTCCACCATGCTACTTCAGAAATCTGGTGAGCCTCTGTGAAAACCCATAGCCAAGTTTAATACTATGAAGTTGCTGGTAAGAGGGGCTATTTCGATTATTACATATAACAGGATTTGTTCTATGTATTACATATAACAGGATTTGTTCTATGTATTACATATAACAGGATTTGTTCTATGTATTACATATAACAGGATTTGTTATATGTAATACATATAACAAATGTATTACATATAACAAATCCTTACAGCACTATTTCATATTTCTCAGTTTACAAAAACCAGACCTACAAATACTTATTTAGTGTTTTCCTTATGCACTACACCATGCTGGAGACTGTGGATAAGATAAGAAAATAATATGGCATAAGCCCCATCCTCAGAGTACTTAAAATTTAGTTGGGGAGAACAAAAATGTAACCACAGAAATGAAATAATAGTTCAAAGTAGTAGAAATGTCATAATACTGCCTATGAATAAGAGGACAACTTAGGTGGCCTCAGAATAATGACTAGAGCTGTCTGTCCATAGGAAGTAGTAATCACTTGGTCAGAAAAGAGACGGGATCGAAGGTACTCCTGCAGGATGAGCGCGGTCTGCAGAGTCGACTGGACACACCCTGGTAAAAAACATGGCTTCATCCAGGAATTCAAAAAGACGAGGAGAGATTGGCTAGAGGTGAATGTGTGTGTTTCCTATTGCTGCTGTAACAAACTAGAACAAACTTAATGGCTTAAGACAATACAAATGTATTATTTAATAGTTCTGTAAGTCAGAAGCCCACAGTGGGTTTTAGGGCCTAAAATCAAGGCATCAGTAGAGCTGCATGCCTTCTGGAGGCTCTAAGGGAGAATCTTCCCTGGGCTCTTCTGACATCTATGGGTGATCTGCATTCCTTGGCCCATGGCCCCTTCCTTCATCTTCAGAGCAAAGTCCTCCAACCTCTGCTTATATCATCACATCTCCTTCTCTGACTCTGACCCTCCTGTCTTCCTCTTATAAGGGCTCTGCAATTACATTGGGTCCACTGGAATAATCAAAAGTCATCTTCTCATCTCTAAACTAAATCACATCTGCAAGGTCCCTTTCATCACGTAAGGTAATATATTCACAAGTTCTGGGGAATTAGGACCTGGACATCTGGTGGGCCAGGGGTGGTGGTGGTGGTGATGTTTATTCTGTCAACTTCAAGTCAGCACCATATTGAGGAGGTTTTTAAGTTTATCCTGCACAGCATGAAACCATTGCACATTTCAGTCTGAGGAGAAACATAAGCAAAGTACAAAGTAAAAGGCAGAGCAATGGTCAGAAAACCATAGAGGCAAGGGGACCGATGCAGAGTGTTGAATCTATCACTGATAGTGTGTGGGAGTGTGTGTTTGTCTTTCAGTGTGTATGTCATGTATGAGCGGGAGAGACCACCCACATGCCCACCCACATTTGTACTTGTGAACACAGCCTCAGCTTGTGCTAAGTGGTTATTTGCTTACCCATGGAAAGCAGCCACCTGAAGACGCCCACGAGTTTCTTACCTCCCAATGTTCCTGCTGGAGTAATAAGGAAGTATTTTGGTTTCAGAGGAATTAGTATCATGTTTAATATATGGGATATTTGGAGAGCTGGCGACTACCTCTCCAGACAGCCTCCCAGGTGTCTCAAGGGTGCTTCCATTCTTAAGGAGATTTTTTAAGAGTAGTCTCTGATGGGCAGTTATACAAGCTGCACTGATCTCCCGCAGAGACTGCCTCCATGGATGGTAGGGAATATCATGGGGTAGCAGCTGGGAGAAGTGCTTTGATTAACAAGAAGCCAGAGTGGTGTTCAGAGCAGAGCTGAGATACTATTCATTAACTCTCCTTTCTGTCGTTTGCCCTTTCTTTCCATATTGTCCAGAATTTGAAATAAGTTGTCACGCACAGTGAGTTTTGAGTCAGACACTACTTTATTGGAGTTAGCTGTAGCCATGGCTTCACCTGGGTATGAAATTAGAAAAAAAAAAAGAAGAAGACAAAAGCTTAAGAATCAAATGAATTAGCAGACTTGCAATAGACCAAGAGATTTTTAGGGAAATTCTTATTAACATACAGGGAAGAGCTGGAGTTGCCTCTCTCGCAAAACAATTTCAGATAGTTCAGGAGCGAGCAAGCCCAAATGGTTTAGCAGCTCATTTGGGGGTCCTATCATCCGTAGAGTTGCTTATCTAGGGTAAAGTAATTAAGATGGATCAGATAGCTGCCTACTAAGATTTGATAACATGGAATTTTCAGAACAAAAAATGTGTGTTTTCTAAAATGGGAGAGAAAATTATAATGCTGGTGTTCAGACTCAGAGGAATTACAACACAGTCTGAAGGGATGGACGTTATGAAATGAAAATGTTTCCGTTTCCCAGGCAGAATGGTGCAGCAGCTATTTTGGTGGTGTTTAACTATATGATGTTCAATAGCAAAGGCAGATCCTCAGAAACAAGCCCAGAAGTCTCTGAGGGAAAACATAAATATTCAGCTGTGTTTTTAAAGACTTACTATTTTCTTTCTTAATTGTGTTTACTTTTTAAATAACAACAAACAGAAGCCAAAAACTTGGCAGAGGGTTGCTTTTTAAGGAGAATGTAATCTTTGGCTGCCAAATGAACATGCCTCTCTTTTTCACTTGGTTCTTTTCACTTTTATTTCCCTTTAAAAAGTAACACTTCCCATTTTATTCATTCAAGAACATCTTGCCCTTCAGCCATCAAAAGTACTCAGACTTTAGAATGTGGGGGGTCCCAAAGAGAACAAGTCAAGGACTGTATTTATTATTATTATCATTATTGTTGTATTAGTGCATTCAATTATAATAAGCATCTTTTAAGCCTCAGGGTATGGGGTATTAGGGATTCACTATACTGAGAGAAACATTTGCCTAAACAAATAAAGACTACACAATGTAATAAGGCATTTGCACTTAAAAGTTACTACAAGGGTACTATAATTATTGAGGGAGATAACCCCTAGTGAACTTATACTTGTGTTTGCCACCTTTAAGAAGTCCTTCCCCATACAGAAAACCAAACAGACTACAAAGCAGTTGTAGCCTACACTTTTTGAGCCTATTTCCCAGGCTTGGGCCCTGGGGTCACTGGAGTCAGTGGAGTCAGGGAGTAGTCACAGTGGCAATGAGAGAGAGATTCTAAGAGAAAGGTGACCTCAAGTCAGTGATTTGCCACCTGATGTTTCTCCAGTACTGCATCTGGAAGTCTCAAGGCTCCACATCTAGTTAGGTGTCTCATGGATGCTACTCCTAATTTTCTGGCTGTTGAACCCTCTCCCCTGTACACCCAGAGAATATCTCTGGGGAAGTGAGTTTAAAGGTAAAGCACAATCTTTTTTACATATCCTTTTACAGCAGCAGAAGCTTGGCAAGGGTGCTAAAGAACGGGAGGGGGACTTCTGCACTAAAGTCTGTCCCCTCAATGTAAAAAGTTTTGCCTCTTGTTACTGATTATATTTATTTAATCACTACAGACAAGATGAAGTTTGGGAAAACTGGAGGAAAGACAATCAGGCCAGCTGCTGGGTTTAAAGACTTTGGGCAGAGTACTTGAATTATTGAAAGATTTAGAGAAACTGAGAGGAATGAGTATTCTTGGACCAACTGAGTCAGGCACTCTGCTAAATGTTTGAAATATCTCTTCCATTTGGTATACTCTTCAAAATCAAGTATGAGGTTTACAACTGTGAAAACTAAGGATTTGCAAAATATTAGCCCAAGACATTATTGTTCCACAACCAGTGGCAAATCTGAAGTTTGAATTTAGTCCTATTGACTCCACACTTTCCACCTTGATGATAATAACATGTGGGGTAGTTGGTAACATGCAGTAGGTGTTTCATAAGTGCCTATTAGCAGTCCGTGGGTTCTACCCTTGTCTTTTTCATCGCATTTATACACAAGTCTAGTTTAAAAGCATTCTCATTAAAAATAAAACTTCAGTCCCAACTCGATATGCTGCATGCACCATGGGACCATGCTGAAGGAGGCAGGCAACAGGGAAAATGAGCAGCTTTCTGACTTGGATTCAGACATGAGATGACACCCAATGACAGGCCACTGCAGGTATTGAAAGCGCTAGGTGGGAGCAGTGCAGTGAGTCTCTTCCAGGGGATAGCAGCAGCCTGCACACCAGTATCACATTATCAGACTGTAAAAGGTATGGATTTCAGGGAAGAGAATTTTTCTGACTGAGATGCCGATAGCTCTCTTTGGAAACACAAGTGACAAAAATATTGTAACCCCACCTCCGAAAACAGAGTCTTTTCAATTTGGCCAGAGCAGCCAGAAACTGACTTTGCTGGAGAGAAGGTTAACAACATACGGGGTGTTGGGCTGCAGGAGCAGAATCAAGGTGCAGTGGCCACCAACTTGGTATTTGGGAAATATAAGGCACTATTTCTCAAAAGCAGGCAACTCAGGACCTACAATCACTTACTTGCTAAGAAACTTAAGAGGGAGTTTCAAAAATATACAAAAGAATTAGACAAAGAACTAGGCAAATATATGATTGGTGGCAAGAAAGCTGACGCAAAGGAAGAGGAAAATGGGCAAGGTCATCTCAAACAGAAATGCCCTGTCAAAGATAGACGAGGGGACAGCCCAGAAATAAACTATTGAGGCCAGGATGAGATCACAGAGGACAATTCTCAGGGGGAAGTGGCTGATGAGATGTCTTTCAGATTTTAGGAACCAAAGTAAAGATCTGATAGCCCAAGCAGCGATATAATTAGAAACAAAAAGCCAATTGAACTTCTGATGGAAACTAAAGCTGAACAAAATGGCAGCCTTTTTACAATGAGTGGCAGTCAAAGAGGAACACCAGGTGAAGTTTTCCTGAATCCCCTCAGAAACATCTGTGAGGAGCAAATGAAGGACATGTTTCACACCGAAAATCAGAAGTATGAACGTGACAAAACTGCTGGAAGAGAACACAAGTGTTGGGGAAACACATGAAACAAACTATTATATTAAAAACCTAAATTTTCAGGATGATGGTACATCATGAAACTATTCCCAGGATACAAATGAGGCCTTGGCCTCTGTTGACGAATCACAGGAAGGACATGGAGAAACAAAGGCAGGTGCAGAGGAAGCCTTGGGGTTGAGCATCCTCATGATTTGGACACTTTTTAGTACATTTTGAGGAATAAACCTTTCTAAAATAGCATTGTAATAAACCATTGCTACTGAAAAAAATTAAATAGAACTTAAAAATTTGTAAGAATTGTTACTGTAAGAAGTAAATCATTAAAACTCTCATTTACATATGATATGCATATCAGCACATAACACATACACCCATATCTAGTGAACACTAAGTTACTACAGATTTTCAACATGTATCTTTGCTTTAAGCACTTACTACATCTAATCTATTTGCCTTGCTGACCTATTGCAGTCTATACATTTTTTCTTATTTTTTTCTATTTAAAATTTAGTACCCTTAGATGAATATGTTAAAGTAATAAAAACCAGAGCTTTCTAGGGTTAAAAATGTACATTTTTCTTATATAGTCTTGACTCTATTTATTTACATAATTTTAAAAAAAGATTAATCCTTAGTACTATCCAAATTTTCCATTTACTCATATACGAAGGGTGGTAGCCTGTGGTCTGTTACTCTCAGCATAGCCCAGTTCTTTATCTTCATTCTGAAGAAGCATATCTTTGAGTTAGCAAACATGTTCATCCCTCTGATTCTTAGTTGGGTACCCTTCAAGTGACACTGCCAAACCATTCAATGAGAATCTTAGTTCAGCTGGCATGGAAACTGACTTAGTAGACATCATGCCACTGACTAACTGGTATTGTTCAGAGAAATGTTGTCAGAGATAATGATAGATTATCACTCCCATTATTATTATACTTTTCCAGTATACCAAATATATTAGATGCCAAATAACACTCATAGACCTGCGCCCACAATGATCTTGCAGTTACCCATTGAGCTTGTTGTATGAATCTAAAGAACGGGATTCAAAGCATTGACAAAGGCTTGGATTCTGTTCACAGAAAAGAAACATGGTGGCTGTGAGTTAGTGAGGCTTTTCCCTTAGAAAATCCCCCAGATCAGGAACTGCATACAGACAGTTGCTATTTTTCTCAATGAGATAGTAGCATGCTATCAGACACCCTGGAGTAGCGATGGTCAAAAATCTTGGATTCTAGTTCTAGCACATTCCCTGATTTGGTATGTGACCTCAAATACATCACTTTACTTCTCTGGGTCTCAAATGTCCCATCTATAAAATAGGAATGTCTAATGCCATGCCATTCAAGTTATAAAATTTCTGTGAGGATCAAGTGGGGTGGTATGTATAAGCATGAATTAAAAAGTATTGAGAACTGGAGACGTTAACTGCTACTGAAATGTCATTATACAGCCATGTGGGATAGTGGAGGACCTCTAGAGACAGGAGCATGAAATATAAATAAAAATAAAAATAATTGGATGAGACAAAGGAACTACATAAGGCTGAAAAACAGTCCTCAGTCTTCCTATAATCTCCTCTATAATATAGAAACTGCCTCCAAAAAGGCAACACACCTAGCCTTAGCCGGGTGACTCAGTTGGTCCGTTGATTTGAGCAGTGTCCCATACACCAAAAGGTCACCCCAGTTCAATTCCTGATCAGGGCACGTACCTACTTTGAGGTTTGATCCTGGGCAGGGCATGCATGGGACAAAACTGATTGATGAGTCTCACATCCATGTTCCTCTCTTTCTTTCTCTCTCCCTCTTCCCCTCTCCTCCTCTCTCTCTAAAGTTAATATATCTTCAGTGAGGATTAACAAGTTTGTTAGCTAAAGGTAGAGGGGTATAGTCTAGGTAAAGGAGGAATGTCATTCTCCATTTTTAGTCACTCTAAGAACTTCAAGCAGAAAAGAATATAATACATGGAATCAGAGGCTGAGATAACTGCTGGGAGGGCTGCAGAAGTAAAGGTCAG
Source organism: Tonatia bakeri (assembly GCA_004024845.1). Taxonomy (NCBI): domain Eukaryota; kingdom Metazoa; phylum Chordata; class Mammalia; order Chiroptera; family Phyllostomidae; genus Tonatia; species Tonatia bakeri. The sequence continues at coordinate 200,637 of PVIA01001990.1, forward strand.
GGGAAGAATTACTGCTGGTTTTCAGGAACTCTGGAAGTACAGGAAATACAGACAAGCTATTGATGATCTTAACTATTTGTTTTCATCTTCCAAGTGATTCACGGGCACTTACCTAGAAAGCCCGTGGCAAACAAAACCTTCCCTCGGCACATGTCAGTATTCACCTGGCTGCTTCTCTTCATGCTTAGATTTCCCTCAAGTAATTCCCATTGGCATAATTCCTACTGGACCTTAGTTGGCAAGGGACCCTAGGAAATGTAGGTCCCAGGCTTCTCCCCAAGGATGAGGAATGATACATAGTTGACAAGAGACAAGTTCACACACTACTGCTCTTCAGAACCATTTCTTTAATAATACTTGGATGAAAAGACTGGTGTTACAAACCAAGGGTCCTAAATGTTAAATCAGAAGTATTCGAGAGTGGGAAACAAGACTTTATTCCTGTACTCTCGTGTGTTACACTATTTCCACAACTCAAAGATTCCAGTGATTAGGAGTTGCAACATTAATTTAATAAGACCTTTAAAACAACAGCATAAAAGGTACATGTCAGTTGTAAGACTTGCCCCCAAATCACTGTTGATAATAATGTAAAGATTAGGCCTAAGAAAATATGATGTTACTCATATTTCTAGTTCTAGTGGAAGTTGGAAACCCTCATTCCTTCTCTTGTACCTCCACACCAGTGATTTTGAACTGGTGTGCTGCAAGAGTTTTTGAAACCTGCAGGGCCTGACTATGTAGTCAGGGTCACTAACCTCTTTTCCCTTAGATTGTCAAATTTTAAAAAATTACAATAGCCAACACAACGATAGCTGTCTGGTGTGAATGCAAGATTATATCTATTTTTTGTCAGATCAGCAAAAAAGTATTTTTTTTAGTATGCTACAGAATTTTAGTAATTAGTTTATATGTGCCATGAGATGAAAAAGTTGAAAATCACTTCTCTACACACTTGTATCTGATCCATTAAAAAAACTGGGTCAAGATCAAGGCATTTCACTCCACTACCAAAGAGGCCTGGTGGACACACTTAAGGATGTTATATTGGTCACTGAGCTACAGGAGTGATGAAGAGAGTGTTTCACTGTGCACGGTAGAGAAGGGAGGGGGAGAGGGACTGTCACAGACTCTTTATGTGGGCTTCCTTATAATATACCAGGGTGGAGTAGTGAATTTTCTGTTTTTTTTTCTCCCTTCTGACCTTTGTCTCCAGAGTGAAGGTCATTCACTTCCTCCAGGAAGAAGCATAGTCTTCTCTCTACATTTCTTTGGGGTACGCTATTTCTTCAGGGATGCTCCCAATGCCCTGGCCTCAGAAGACCTATGGGAGGTTTAAATCTGTAGCAGGCATTGCAGAAAATGTCATTTCCTCAGTCTTCCTCTTTGAGGTCTTGGGCTGGCTCTGGATGAGAGCCTTATAGTAGTGGCATGGTCAGATCTGAGATTTGGGCTTGGGCAAACCTCCCTTTTTTTGGTAATAAGGATTCCACCCAGGGCCTCTTCCAGTTCACTGGAGAGTTCTGCACTGGGTTTTGGGGGTTATATGTACAAGTTTCCTTTGAGATGTGGTGGGGAGCAATGGCCAATTTATGACCCAAGTTCTTGGGTTCTTAGCCAAACTCTGTAGTAATCTTACTTTGTTTTGAATAAAGTCATTTTCATTGTCTACAAAATATTTCCAAAAACTTTAGCATATAATCAGCATTGAGCAATTAGCACGTGTTGCCTGTTATGAGGAGTAGAAGTCCAAACACTGCTGCCCACCATATCTTGGTATCACGGTTGCCAAGGAAAAGCCAACGTGGCCAAGCCTCAGATGGAACAGCCCTTTAGTCACATAAAGAAACAGAGGAAGATTAGCCCCAGTAGTTAAGTGTCAGTCCCCCATGGCCGGTGGCCCCATGCTGTGCTACTGGCCCCCAGCTGAGCCACAGAACAAAGGACCCCATCTCCTCCCTACAAGAGACAGATAGAGCAGTGGAGTTAGTCAGCTGTCACATAACACACACTCTTAAGCAGTGCAAGGAGTACACATTGAGCCTGAAACAAAGACATGTTCCCAACACAAGATTAAAGTCCCGCACAGGCTATGAACACTACTATTATTATTTTTTTGTAAGAAAGTACTCTAGGCCCAAGGCCATTCTTATGGTGCTGACAGGGGGTTGAAAAACTACATGCATAATCAGGATTCTTAAAAAAATCTTTCTGGTTTCTGAAGACAGTATGTTTGTGCTCATGAGAAAACATTTTAGAAGGCTTGACAGCTTCACAGACTTTTCTGGAAATGGTACTGTATCTTCACTTTAACTGAGCTTGGTTTTGGGGGTGGGTTTGTTTTTGGTTTTTGTTTGCTTGTTTTTTGAGATTTGAAGATTACCCACAATAATCCTCCAGGGCTGATTGGTTCATTCTGAAGTAGGTTTCACTTCGAAAGACTGTGTGCAGACACTGTGCCCCAGTCATGTATGCTACTGCGACAGCTTCTCATCAGAGCCTCATCTGGTGAGGTGGCCTTGAAAAGTGAAAGCACTTTGAAACTTCTAGAAGGACCATTACATGAAACATTCTCAGGCCAATTCCTCACCATAGGAAAATAAAAGATAATATTTATGGGTATGCCAAAGATCTTGTCTTTTATTAGTGCTATATAAGTTTCATTGAATAGAAATGAAGCATGAAACTTTCTGGGTCCTATAGCTATGAGCCACCATTCAAAGTTTACCAATATATCCTCTTAGCCAGGAAAGAAGCACCTATTTTTGAGACTGTTTCCATTTTATTTAGATCAGTAGAGAAATCACTTTTTCTAGCACTTGGCATAGTTGCAGAAAAAAATGGTTTAAATTCTTTATCATTTGTCACTTCCTTGCTTAAAAATTCCTTCAATGGTTCACCCTTATTTTCTGGATAAAGTCCAAAATTTTCTACATGGCTCTACCAGGCCTTTCAGCAACTGGTTCTGGTCACAACTCCCCATGACCTACCGCGGGCTTTCTTCATCACAGCCTAAGGGAACGATGGCCATCTCCCCCAGTACTCCTGCTCACTGGCTAACCCCTCTGTACAGCTTCAGATCCTTCCCTTTCCCCCTCACTTATTTAATCTTCCAGATGAATTTCTACTTAACCTTAAAGCGAATAGATTTTAAGTGCCTCTAAAAATTGGCCATGTCTTATTCATCTCCACCTTCCTGGTGCCTATTGGAAAGCCGATATATGAGAGGAGTTCAAAACAATCTAACAATTATTATGCCTGAAATGAGCTTTATAATTCTACATTTTCTCTATTATCTTTGTCCTAATGCCAAGAGCCTTCTGTGTATGTAATGTAAACAATCATTAAAAATTTCACATTTAATTTTTGTGACATCTCACTAGCATGAGTCTTTTTGGCCATTACCAAAGTCCCTATTAAGAGCTATATTATGAATTTCACATAAAAAAAAAATATGTCCTAACATACCACTTAAGAATTCAACATAATTGCAGTTGTAGAAGCAAGACCATTCCCTCTCTATGGGTTCAGGCTGCAAGATGAGCAACAAAATGTTGCTGCTGAAAGAAAACAAAAACCAAAACACATGCTTTTATTAGTGCCAAAAGTTCATCGAATATACAAGTCTTACTTGAAGGACAATAAGCAAATCTTTTAAGGAAGAAATTTAGGCTCATTGATGGTTAGGAGAATGGTGTTTTCCATTCACAGCATTGCATTCGTTTTCTGGAAGTACATCCTGGATCCCAGGGAGCCTCCTGACCTTGAGCATTTGGTATGCCCCAGAGCATGCACTGTCCTGACAGAGTCAGCCTCGGGTTTAGAGTAAAGCTTTGTTGAGCTGATCAGAAATTCCAGAAGGCTGAAAGGCAGTGAAACAAGTTTGACTTATTTGAATGTTTATGAATTGGTTGGTTGATTTACATAGAATTCCATTCTCATGACCAAAACACTTGTCATGCAGAACAGTAATAGGAAGCAGGAAAGAACAAGCAGTCCTTCTGGAAGAAATGCTTTAGCTGTAAAATCTGTACTTCCCTGAAAGTTACCTCAAGATACAAGAACAGACTGTAACATAAATATTATTAATGAACTTAACTGCCCCTGAGTTAATGTAAACAATAATACTTATGTTCTGTCCTGTTTCTGAAATTCTAAAAACATAATAATGGCACAATATGCCTGATTTAGTGTGTTTAATGAGGAAGGGCTAGCAATATAATAGAATAAAATTAAGTTGAATGTTATTACCATGTTTTGCCATGTATAATGTGCAACCATCTTTTTGTGCACATTATACATGGGATTATTATAGCCATGGTATGTAATCATCATCCCCATGTATAATGCACATCCTTATTGTTCTCTCAAAAATCTGGGCAAAAAAGTGTGCATTATACATGGCAAAATATGGGTATATTTTAAAAGATATACTTTATCTCTTAATGCTATACCTATTTTTCCTGGATCTTTTAAATGTGCATAATATATATTTTGACATTAATAACAGGCTGCTCTAATCCGAAATTTGATTACTTACCAGCTAACAGAATCTGCAGCTATACAGTTTTTTAAAATTATTTGGTCATACGGTTTGCAAATTTAGTTATTTAAATATGGAAATGAAAATTGCTCAAGAAGTTTATAATCATTATCTGTTGGCATTTTACATATCCACTAATTACTAATTAAACATCTACTAAAGCTGAATCCTAAAATGCAAAAATCTATCAATTATTTCCCCCAAGTTGATCAAATAAGAGTATTTTCTTATATATTGAAGGAAACCTTGAAGGCTGAATAACTGAAGAACAAGTTGAATAAAACAGCAAGGTCGATGTGCTATAAGACAAGACTTTGAGGCAGTGAAGAGGTTGGGTAAGACCTAACAGGACTTTTCAGAATCTTAATTTGAGTGAATTTACAAGTCAAGGTATTAGCCTTCCCTTCTCTTCGTTGCAGTTCACTGCATTTGTCTGTTAACCTGTCTGCCCATTAACTGTGGAGGGACCTCCAACAGGACACATGGTTTAAGTCACAGATGGCAAACACAAGGCCTGCCAGCTGAATCTGGCCCTCCACCTTGTTTTATCTGGACCTGCACCTTGTTTCTACCCAGCAGCAGCACCAAGCTCCTTGCCTCTCATTAAGGAGTAGTTACATTTATACAGTGCTAAAATTACATTCGCCCCTTTGAAGACAATCGTGAGGCTGATACGGCCCCCAGTGAAAATGAGTTTGACACCCCTGGTTAAGTAGTTCAGGAAAATCTGTGTCAAAGTGATTCTAGGTCCAACGTTATGCCATGAGTGCACCAGGACCAGGGCCCGCTTTGGGGCTGGCCACCTACGGTGAATAATAGCAGCAAGAATATCAATTGTTGTGAGCAGCAGAAATTCTGTTTGATGATTCTAAATTCCTAATGAGGGAGATGTCTGTTTAATAGTCTCTCTACTAACCAAGCTATGTTTCTGAAGACAGTGTCTCCAGTTGTTAATGCATTCATTAATCTTTAAGCTACAGCCCAGATGCTGACCACAGTCTCAGTTCTTCATAGATGTAGCTAGCAAACCAGAGGACATGCTACCCTCCAAAAACATGATAGTTATCAAAGGGCTCTTTGGCTTTTAAGCTTAATGTCTCAATAGAGAGAAAGACAATAAAAGGTCAGAACAGGGCTGAATGCCTAGAGTTAGAACCATTACAGTATATTTTATTTTCAGCAATGTTCAGATTGGCACAGGTGATTCCAAATGTATACTCATTTTTCACAAACTAAACAGTAAATTATTTTTTTAAACTTATATTTGAGAAGGGTTCTTAAGAAAGAAGTTTCTTTCAAACCTAGGAGAAGAAAAACTGTGTTTTAAACATAAGCCAAGAAGATATATTTGTTAGCTGCAACTATTTTTATGGAAATGAAGACAATTTTCGTGTTCTACCTGAAACATAAGAAAAAAATTAGTTTTTGAGGATGAGAATAAAAATTTATATCCTGAATGATAAAAATGCTGTTATTTATAAAATCATATTAAGGCACTGGGTGGTATTCCTGTGTATTTTTGTAAATAGGAAAAAAAATCAGGAACAGCTGAAATGCTTTACAAGTGATATGTATTATAATGGTAACTTTTCTTACATAGTTTCACCACAAAATGTTTTAGGGGACATGCAGAAAACACTGGACATACAGGTGCATCTGTATGTGTTAACAGTGAAAACAAAACTTAAAACCCAAAACTAGTTATGTTTTCCCATGTGAAATACTCACAGACTTTCTGTGTTGTCATTATTCTCACATGTACACCCGGCCTCCTGCCCCCACGCACACCTGGCTCAGTTTCAGACATGAATGCCGTGAACGCACCTGGCAGTCACTGAAAATGGTGCCACAGAGCCTCCAGAAGTAGGTCAGCTTTCTTTATTGTCTTCCCCTTCCCCCTCCTCTGCACCTCTGAGCTGGCCTGCAGAGCCAAGATAATTTTTAATCTCACTTTGAATGGCAACAAAAGAAAGAACAAAAATGTTCTTTATGGAGTCCCCCCCCCCCGTTGTTCCCTCTATTACCATAAGATAGTTCTCTAAATTACAAAAGAAAAAAGTGAATACAAAATAAAAATAGTGAATACCCTTCGTTTCTAAATTAGGACTTGCAATTCTTACAAGTCTGTGAAAAGCTTTGGAGGAAGCTTTTTTTAAAAGTAGGGTTATAGAGAGAGAGAGAGTACAGGCTTTTGACCTAGAAATGTTCATGTTACTTCACTAAAGAAGAAATCCAAATGCCAAAAACAGAAGTTCAGTCTCATTAATTGTCAAGGAAATGCCCAGTAAAACCACAGTGAGATGTCAGATACCACAGATACAATGAAAAAGACAAAAAAGTGAACTTCCCATACTCTACTGATGAGATTATTCATTGTACAAACATTTTCTGTTTTCTGCTGTATTCTAAAACTGTATTACACCTGGGGAGCCAGAAACTCCACCTGTAGGTACATACCAAATAAAAAAATGTGTACATGTGTTCACCAAATAGTGTTGCTAGGATTTTTATAGCAGCACTATTGGTAAAAGCTTAAATCTGGAACTACTCAAGTGCCTATCAGCAGCAGATTGGATACATAAATTGTGGTAAATTTACAAATGGAATACCATACAGCAGTGATAATAAAGGATTTTTATCTACACACAGCAACATGAGGGGATCTCATAAATATAGTGTTGAGTGGAAGAGGCCAAATACAAAAAGGTTTTGGATTGTATTACTATATTGGGTTGGCCAAAAGTCTGTCTGTTTTTTTTTCTGTAAGATGGCTCTAGTAGTGCTTAGTTGTCTAACTTCATATAAACCAATTTTGTTAGATTGTATTGTGACTGTTGTCATATCAGCATGCATTGAAAAAAATCTTATCAAATTTGGTGAATTTTTGTGCAGCCATTTTAATACTGAAGATGGAAGAAAATAGGCAACATTTTCAGCACATTATGCTTTATCATTTCAAGAAAGGTAAAAACTCAACTGAAACCCAAAAAAGATTTGTGCAGTGTACGGAGAAGGTGCTGTGACTGATCAAAGATGTCAAAAATGGTCTGCAAAGTTTTGTGCTGGAGATTTCTTTCCGGATGATGCTCCATGGTCAGGTAGACCAGTTGAAGGTGATAGCAATCAAATCAAGACATTGAGAGCAATCAACATTATACCACCTGGGAGAGAGCTGGCATACTCATAATATCCAGATCAATAAAGTTATTGGTGAAAATATGTTACAGAAAAAAACTGAACAAACATTTTCGCCAAGCCAATATATAAATGACAAAAGCAAGAAAGACTATTCTATTGATAGAAGTCAGACCACTGACGGGGAGAGGATATGACTGGAATAGAGTATGAGGGGAGCTTTAGGTACTGGTAAAATTCTGTTTCATTGAGTGCTGTTTACCTGAGGGTGTTCAGTATGTGAAAATCTATCAAGATATATATAAACTTTAATAGCTTTAAAAATTCTGGTTCCCCCTATCACTGTGTGTCCTTATCTATGATTAGAATCCACCCTGTGCCAGTATTCTGAGTGCTTATAGATAGTTACAACCCTAAAAGATAGCTACAATTATTATCACCCCCGTTTTACAGAGGAGGAAACTGATGCACGGACATGTGCACGCAGCAACTTGCCCGAGGTCCCAGGGCTGGTGCATGTTGGGACAGGGTTTCTAATTCAGCCTGCCTTTCTGTGGATTCAGTTTCATTATCGCAGTACTGTGCTGCTTCCCTAGAAACTTAACATCTGTGAAGTACTGTTTTCCCACTTATTAAATCAGGATATTAATACATCCAGAGTTGCTCTAAGGATTAAATGATCTAATATATGGCAGCTGTCTAGCCCTAAAGATACTTAACAAATGCTGACTAAAAACATAACTACTTCACTTTTCTGACCAGAGCTAACCTAAGGTCTTCCCCGTTCAGGGTTAACAAAGTTCATCATTCACATACGTCTCTCTTCCTTTTCTGGTTTCATTCAGTGTCCTCACTTCCCTGCTCTGTGTCTACACTCCTGTGGACACCTCTAGCCTGCCCTACATGAACGGTACAGAACCTCTTCAATTTTACATTTAATTCAGAATTAACTTGTTCTATATTTTAGGGTTGCTAGTAGTTGCTAAGTGACAAAAACTCACCTAATTGATATTGTTTCACCAAGGTAAGCAATTTACATTTTAACAACAGTCAGCCAAAAGCCAAATAAGGGAACTTAATGTTGAAAATTTTAAGCTAAGTGCTATTTAGGGAAACATTTTTGGGTTAATAGAGTTTTTTTTTTGTAGTATCAGGAATATTTCTAGGCATTTCACATTATGTGCATTAGTTTACAGGGACATGATTTCCTTGAATCATCACAGCAATCTAGAAAGGTAGATAGTATTTTGTTTATTGTAAGATGGGAAAGCTGATGTTTAATAGGTTTAAATTTATTCATTTGACAAATACAGAGCAACTACCCTGTACCAAATATTGTTCAGGATTTACTGGAGCTTATAATCCTAAGGAAGGAGAGAGACCATGCACAAACAACACACAAACACATAAAGATAAATTCCGTGTTGTGAACATTCTGAAGAAAAGTAGTAAAATATAAACATTGGGTAGAAAGAGATGGGCAAGGCTGGGCAGGGGCTCTGTTGTCCTGAGAGCTTAAAGACTCTCCTGTGCTTTCTCAATTCCCCGAGAACAATAGTTCTCCAATTCTGGCTGCACATCACAATTGCCTGGGAGTTTTTAGAAAATACCTGTGCCCTGGCTCCATCCCCAAAGAGACTGTTCAATCAGGCATGTTACCTTTAAAAGCAAAAAACAATAGAATGTGGCCCAAAGAATGATAGCACTTGCTCCTGTTGATGCCTTGAGTTTAATGGAAAACATGGACATACCTACATTGATTTCTGATTACTAACCTAGTTGTACTGAGGCTTTTCTGTGGGTTTTTTTTTTTCTTTCTATTTTCCCTGTGAGGGAGTAATCTGTCTCTGTGCAATGGGAGAAGATAAAAACCTTCAAAACATAAATGAATGTAAACTTTTTTTGCCAACCACAAAAGATAATTTTTAAATCTCAAGGGGTTTATGTTGTCCTTCTAGCCATTTTAATCAAGAAATCTTTGGAAAGACTGAAGGGAAATCTGAAGTTGTGTTATACATTTTTCTAGTGTCTCTAAATGAAATTTCTCCCACTGGCATAAGCTGTCACTATGGAGGACTTCAAATTGATGTCAAATGGCATTATCATCCACTCTTTACCCATTAAGGAATGAGGAATATTTGTGAAGAAGAAAAGGGAAAGTCTTTAGAGGAAGGATCTAGAATAACTCTTCACTAATGAGCTCTTTCACTGGAGAAAAAAAGAGATCAGACAAAAAGAAGGGGAGAGAAAGGAATGAGAAAATAAGAGAATTTGGGGGTGTGGAAATGAAGCAGAGGGATGTGGGCTCTGTGGCCTGAAGTTGAGCCCACTCAGAGGTCAAAGAACATAATGAAGGAACACCAGAGAAACACATGCCTTGCTCCAAGGCGTTTCTCACTCAGGCTTGTGGCTTCCGTGCTTAGTGGAGGTGGGATTGTTCAAGCAGGGTGGTCATTAATGATGCAAATGCTCATTTTTCCTTCTCTGGTTTTCATTCACCAACCTCCGCAGCACTTCCTTCTTTGCACGGCCAGCTAGACCAGAGGCCAGACTGAGTTTGCTTCTCTGTTACTGGCATAATCCTATGGAGTCATCATTTTATGAAAAATGGCTTTAAAGCCATTATCACCATAATGACTTATGCACAATAAAATTATTATTAAGCATCAGGCATTTTGGAGACTTTGACTTCTATACAAAAATATACCTAAACAAATGGTAAGATTTTATTTTTTGAGTTTAATAAAGTAAAAGACCGGCTTAACTCAGAAGCACAGGTCAGTAACTATGAAACATAATCCATGTTTCTGATTAACTAGGATTTTGGCCATAAGTTAAGAGGATTTGTTCATAGTCAATAAAAATAAGTTGTAGCCCAGTAAAACAAAATATTTCCTCAGTCCCTTTAGAGAAAGTCAACTCAGGTTATTGAATGGATATAAGAAACCAACAAGGGTTTTAAAGTTAGCACATACAGGAATTATGTGTTACGTAATCAAAGCATTTTGTGTCAAAAGTTTTACAGAGTGTTGTGAGTAAATGCGATGACAGTCATACATTCAGTTCCTACACTCAAGAAATCTGTAATCTCTCTGAAAAGTCTTCAAAGAGTTTTCATGGAATAAAATCCACCTAAGTTTTATGTCTGGATGTTTCTAACGAAGTAAACAAATCCAAATGTAGGAAGAGATTCTACTTCAGGCAACATCTATCAGCCACCCCCTGTGAGCCACCTCATCCCATTAAACCCATGACCCCTGGATGCGGTGCCTTATTACCTCTGTTTAACAAATGAGGACATTGTGGGCCTCACAATTTAAGTGACTTCGCTGAACTCCCACACTTAGTAGGCAGTAGAACCCACGTAGAAATTCAGGTCTTGGATAATGAAGACAAAACCCCTTTCCACTTTGCCACATGATCCTAGTTGGAAACTTTATTGATAGCCAGGTGCTTATTACATTTGCTTTTCTTTATTCCCCAAAATTGGCAGTTCTCAAAGTTGGATGAGTATCAGAATCGCCAGGGGCAATTGAAGAACATATTGTACAAATGCCCAGACTCTGCATTCCTTTAATGACCTTGATCGTTATGTTCTTTATTAGCTCTCTACCAAAATTTGACAACCACTGGTCAAATCATCCATATTACAGAGATTCTACAGGGGTTAGTAGTGTGCCCCAAAACAATGGTGGAGCCACTGGTGGAGCTCCTAATGCTGGAGTCAGGACTCAATCCAGTCTTATTCCAAAGACCCTGCTTCTGAACTGGAATGCAATGCCAGTGGAGCTGGAAGGCACATACTGTATAGGGACAGTGTCTATTACAATATGATCACTGATAAAGAAGAAAAGAAGCTCTGACCAGTGAAATTTTCAAACAAGGTTTTGCTCTCCAAGAGCCAGAGTCGGTTTGTAAATGAGTTAGTTGTGTTATATGCCGATATGGTTGCTGATCATTGAAATTCTTATGTCTTCATTCTGAATCTTGTCATCCTTTCCTTTTGCCTCTCCTCTTGGATGTCCATGCACTTTTAGCCTAAATGTGTTTGTCAATCTCTTCATAGCCTGAGACTCCCTACCTCACCTGAATGGTTAATTCCAGTGTGTGTGTGTGTGTGTGTGTGTGTATGTGTGTGTGTGTGCGCGCACGCGCAAATGTGCACACACACATACATAAAAACCTTTTTGAGATTTCCAAGGTTAGCTCTAAGAAGGACATCAGAAGAAATGATCCTAGAGTAGGCTTTTAAAGAGGAAGACTGTCTGTTTTTTCTAAGGTCTATTTCTGGAAAGTAAGTCTGTTAAACTTTAACTGTTACCTGTTAAAGGGTGGCCAATACCTCCCACTGGTGCTTACTGACCTGAGCTGCATGACCCATTTGTCTCACAGATGATGACAGTCAAATGGCATCTAAAGGGAAGTTGAAAACAGTATGTAGTAAGATTTTAAAGGAAAAAAATGCAGGTTTAGAGGAAAATATATTAAAATTTCCCAGGGATTCTACTGATTCTTTTTGAAACTGATAGAGACAGGTTAATTTTTTTGTTTCAAGTAACAGACTTGGGGATGGAAACTACTTGCTGAACTGAGGAGTCTAGACAAACAGTAATCATATCTATTTTCCAAAACGTCCAGTGAGTTCTCAGGATGTGCCCAGAGATTCATGGGAACAAAATCAGACCCAGATGCTCATTTGGCATAATCCAATCCCTCTGGGTCTTTTGCAGTGTGAATAGAAAGTCAACAATTTGCCATGACCCTCGCCTTTCTGCATCAGCCTGTGCATCTACAAAATCTACAGGCCATGGGAGCCCCCCTCAGCTCAGGACAAATACCACCGTGATACCCCCTCAAATCTCCTTCCATGCTACCCAATGAGTTTCAAATTCCATTCTTGCATTCTTTAAATGCAAACTATTAGAAATCATAACCTATTCATTACTTTGAAGGGAAATGTGAAGTAAATACTTCGTTTACAATGATATCTAAAAAGAGAGTCAGTTTCGTCCTTCACTAGACACACCAGCGCTGGCCATCCTTCGTTCATTCGAACACAAGCTAGCTCCTTCTCTCCTCAAGCCCTCGCACATGTGCTCCCTCATCAGGAAACACTCTTTCCCTCCGCTCTCCATCCTTGTCCCCCGACTTCTCACTGCTAGCTCCTCACCCTTCCATTTTAATCCCACTGCTGCCTCCTCAGAGAAGCCTTTCCTGACCACCTTATGGAAGCAGGGCTGTGTCTTGGTGCTCTATGATTTTTTCTTTTATGTCGTGAATATTGTATACCATCATATACTTACATATTTTTGTTTACTTCATTTGTTACATATTCCTTTGTTTCCTTACCATGCTTTCTCATAATGGCAAGGAACACTAAATCACCTAATATCACTGTTAGCACAGAGTAAATGTTTAAGGAAATTTTAATCAAGGGACCATCAAGACCAGAATATTGAGATTGAGTCACTTTCTTGCCTACATTTTTTACCCATTGCCCTCCAGGCATGCTGTCTTTATATTCAGATGGAATCCAAACTAGTTTTCAAGGAAACTTGAAGAGATAATATAGCTTGATGAAGAAAACCTAAGTTCAAACCCAGTTTTGCCACCTCAAAGTTTGGTGAACTTAGGCAAAATATTTTATCTTTCTGTGTATAAATGTTCTTGTCTCTAATTTGGAGTTAATAATTATATGTAACTAAATGGTTGTAAAGAGTCTCAAATAAGTTAAAACAAGTTATATGCTCTTGTTAACAGTGGCTGGCACATAAATTCTGGCAATTATTCCTCAGGAAATAGTTTCAAAAACATCATACAGGGGCTCCAGCACCTGCAGGAACCCGAGTTCACCACAGGTATGTTAAGGCCAGGAATCAACTGGGAATCGAGGTTCTTTGTTTTAAATACTGAGACATCATCTAGATTCCTCACTTTAGCTAGAAAGCAACTTGCAGTAATTATAACGGAGAATCTGCCTCATCAAGCTGACTTCCAGAGGACTTTATGCCCTATATTTTCATGCTATCATTATGCTTCAAGGAACATCTTATGTCATTAGCAGGATTAATTAATTTTACCTTAATGATGAATACATCCAGGAGAAGGGACTCTCCAGGGCCAAAGAAAGAGTGAATAAAGGTGCCAGGAAGAGATTACAGCAAGCCGATTTTATAACTCAGCACTCAATTCAAAAGACTGAGCTGTCTCTCCTGTTAGATATCCTGTTCTAGGTTTCAATATAAAATTTAATTGGATTTATCTTAGGAAATTCTCTTTTCAGTCTTTCACTGGCAAAATCAGCCCTGGTGGGTAGGTCTGATTACTATAACCCAATTAGGGATTTGTTGATTTATCTCAAGAAACTGTTCCTTAAAGTGCTAAGGCAAATCTCTCTGTTGCTACTCAGATCCTGTATTGCTCTAAGCAATAGGATGGATTAATATTTGCTCTACTGCTGAAATCAGAGTAAGTTTTTAATCTTACTAAATAATTGACATCTATGAGCAAAGTGAGGAAGTACTACAGATATCTGAGGAGAAGAAATTTCAGAGACTGTTGGGTAATTAGCAGCAACAGTAGGTAAAAGTCTTGCTCACTTTGAAAAGTTCTGTTATCAATAAAGACAGTAACTTTGGTGAAAATTTTGGAAAAGGGCAACAACCTTAAGCAAAACCATGAAGGAAACAAACCTCATTTTAGGCTTTTCCTGCTGCCCTTTAAGTCTTCTCTTCCCCTCCTTACTCATTTGCTTTGAAACAGAAAGCCATGATTTGCTCGACCCCACCTTTCAGAGAGAAGAGTGGCTCTGAAAGCAGATATATTTTAACAGGTTAGTAGATTGGCAGGGTATCCCCTATGTATAGGATATTATGTTGTTCAAAGTGATTATAAGGAAATGAATGTCTAATGGTGGAATTTCAGCTGCTGAGACATCTTAGTAGAGGGAGAAAGGAATAATATTACTGATAACTGGCAATGTTTTATGATGCAAAAGGAACTGAAATGGGCATCACTACTTAAAGAATGTTTAGAAGTCAGAAAACTCGCAAAGTCTAAGAAAGAATCAGCAGAGAGACAGAAGGAAAACCAGGATTAAATAGAGACATATTCACCAAGTGTAGAGCATATCAAGGAGGAAGGCACACTTGGCACTGGCAGATGTGCAAAGGGCTCATCAAAGATAACACCAATAAAGCATGCAGTGGAGGTAGCAACAAAGAGTCAGTGGTGGCCTTCAAGAGAGCAGGCTTAGGGCACAGCAAGCTGAAAAGGGAATATGGCCAGAGGAAGTGGAGATGACATGGCCACTACATGCTTGAATTGGTTCTTTGAAATATTTTCAAATCTCTGTAGTTTTTGAAGCAACCTCATCCAACAACTCAGAACTCAGAATAAAAATCATTGAGCACTCTAACTCCCTCAGTACCTTTGAGACCCAGCCCTAAGTACCCAGCACTCCTTTGCACCATTATAGTGATGCAGCCCTATGTTCTGTTTCCCATCCCAGCAGATTTAAATGCCCTAAACATGGTCATTCAAATTCTGCTTACTTACTGGACAAAATATACTGAGACACTAATAGGAGAAGAAAAGTCTTCTTCTCCTAGTGTGGCAGGAGAAGTGGTAAATTAAAGAAAAAATCCTCAGAAAATAACTAACAGGTAAAAAATTCAGAGCTTTATTGGATTATAATATGAGTTCTTTAGAAGCAACCCCGTCCCTAAACATTGCTAGCTTTTTACTCTGCAAGTCCAGTTAGGGTCTCAGCTGTTTTCTGTGGGACCTATTAGAGTCACAAGGGATCACAAATACAATTGCTTAAGCTCCTGTACTCCAAGAATTTTTTCTTTAAAAGACATTATTCATTTACTTTTAGAGAGGGGAAGGGAGGGAGAAAGAAAGGGAGAAAAATATCAGTGTGTGGTTTCCTTTCAAGCATCCCCTACTAGGAACCTGGCCCTCAACCCAGGCATATGCCTTGCCTGGGAATCAAACCAGTGACCCTCAGTTCATAGGCCAGTGCTCAGTCCACTGAGCCACACCAGCCAGGGCTCCAGGAACCTTTAAAAAGATTTCACAGTCTTCCTGGTGAACATTCAAATTTCTGTTCAGTGATAGCCACATTTTCAGTCAGCCACATTTTGAGACTGCTTTTCTAATGAGATTTCCACACAAGTCAGTGAAATGTGCTACTTTATTTTAACTCAAGAATGGCAGTCAATTAAAAAGTGTGATTGTTTTTGTCCACAGAAAAATGTGTATTGTCTCAGTAACTTTGAACACTTCTTTCTCTAATATATTGCAGTTATTTCGGAAAGAATGAAATTAAATATTCTAAAATATTTCCATGTTTACTGTCTTCAGTAGCATCTTACAATTTAGATCCTCAAAGGACTGATTTTAGAATCATAAATAAATCTTCTCTTTTAGCGATGGTTATACTGAGGAAGTGGTAGCTAAAAGATTCACCCCAAGATACCAGTTTATGGCCAATGTAAAAATGAAAACTAGAGAAGAGAACAGAACCTAAATCTAGTTCTGAGCTCAGCACCTGTTTCTACTCCTATCTATCTTCCTTAACTGACCAATTCTAAAATTTTATCTCATTTTGAAATGTCCAGTTATGAAGAGAAGTTATCTCATCAGTCTTACCATGTGGCAAAATTGCATCAATATGTATAACAAAACAAATTCATTAATTTCTTTAAAACTATTTTCAGCAGTTCATGGCACCTTCCTCATTGTGTTATTATTGAACAAAAGGATAAGATAGTTGATGCCTCAGGCTGATTTGTTCCCAAGGTTTGTGAGATAGCAGAGATTGAAAATTGGTGGTAAACCATACATCTTTTGTATTGCCGGAGAATCTGCGAATCTGAAAATCTTGATAGATACGAGTTATAGCGAGAAAGTATATTGGAATTTCCTCTTTGATGCCAAAGCCTGAAGTCACTTGAGCTGAGTCCAAATGAGCTACTTTTTAATTCACTTCGTCTATAGAGACAGCTCTCCTGAGCAAAGGAAGTGCATGCCTTTGAGTCAGAATGAAAATCTATTTACTGAGTCAAGAGAACTTGAAGCATAGGAGGCTTATGTGAAACAAAAGCCCCCAGAACATGAGGGGGAAAGATCATAGCTTTCAGTTCATCTGAATCATTACTCGAAACATCCAAGAGCCTGGTGGTGATCAAACCATGATTAGTTTTGATTTGTATTCCTCTACTAACCCATAGTGGTCTTGATTGAATAAATCAATTGTTTTCTAGCTGAGGTTTCCCATTTCCACTAATTCCACCTGGATTTCTTTACCTGATTCCAAAGATAATAATGAAACCTTCTGTCAAAAGCTGTAGAGTATACACATCCCCATCCTTAGCCAAAGTTTTGCAGAAGATGGACTTAATTCACTTCCTTATGAAAAGTTCTGTGGCTTCAGGTCTTCATACAGAATTTAGTGAATGGAGTTAAAGTTTTTTTTTTGTTTTGTTTTGTTTTAGAAATTTGTGCAAATAGAATCAAAGCAAAGCAATACTATCGTTCACATCTACAGACTGGTACAGTCAATCATTTACTTATTCATTTATAGCACTTATTGAACTTACAGTACATTTATGTCATACAATCAACATTAAAAATCTTAGAGGCTGAAGATTGCAAATTATAAATATACTTTCATGGAACAATCACCCCAAGAAAGCTCTTTCTTCTACCTTATGAAGCCAAAGTTAATTCTTTAGCTAAGGCAGTGCCAGGTGTCTTTGGCGTTATCAGAAAGCATTTGAAGGAAAGGAAGTGCATAAATGCACAAGTGTTTGCAGGCGTTTTTGTTCTGTCAGTAACTGGACCACTAATACTCTTTTTCCTGAGCCGTGCAGCTGTGAAACGTGCTACAACAAATTTAGAGAAAGGTAACTGATCTGAGTGAAAAGTGTATCAAAAGATACTAGGATGAAGAGCATTTATCATACTTGGTGGGGGGGGTGGTGGAGGAGATCTGTTTTCTCTTTTTAATCAGGTCACAAGTATAAACAGATTATGTTTACGTCTTATCCAGAAAACATATTTAAATGTGTACCTATTCTTGGAATCAGACTAATTATTAGATACAGCTAGTTTGTCAGAGTTTCTGGTGCCTAGTGACCCAAACAAATATACAGGGCACACAGCCTGAGGAAAGTGGGCAAAGTAGATGTAAAAAGGTAATAGATAATTTCATGTATGTACAGACCAATGATTAGGTATATTTGCAGGCAACCTGTGAAGTGTGAACAACTTTCTGTTTAGATGGTATTATTTTCTGATAGATATACGTGTTAAATGACTGCACAAGTCAGCCTTGTTATCTGAAGTATCCCCAGCATGTATTCTTTACTTCATCCAGTGTTTGTTGAATACTGTTGCAGTCTAGCATCATAGTACTCACTGACATGATTCCAAAAATGAATCAGGCCTGACTCAGTCTTAGCTAAAGTGCTCAAAGTCTGGCAGGGAAGGCAAACCTATTAACAGACTAAGCACATACAACCTGATAAGTGTCACAATGCAGGTATGCTCAAAACTGTCATAGTGCATAATCTTGGTTGTAGGTCTTGCTTTTCAACCCAGCAAAGTTACCATTTAGAACTGAAAGACAAATAAAGAGCTTCCCAGGAAATAAAAAGCTAAAGGAGTTCAGCATCACCAAACCAGGATTACATGAAGTGTTAAAGGATCTTCTTGAAGAAGAAGGAGAAGAATAAGAAGTAAGAGAAGAGAAGAGAAGAGAAGAAAATATGAACAATAATATGGCAATAAATATGTATTTATCATGAATATAAAAAAAATAAATGAACGAGCAGAACAGAAACAGACTCAAAGATACAGAGGACATTCTGATGGCTACCAGATTGGGGGAGGGGGTTGGGAGATTGGGTGGAAAAGGTGAAGGGATTAAAAAATGTAAATTGGTAGTAACAAAATAGTCATGAGGTATAAAGTACAACATAGGGAATATAGTCAGTAATATTCTAAAAGCTATGTATGGTGTCAGATGGTTACGAGATTTATCGGGATCATCACTTAGTAAGTTATATAGTGTATATCTACTGGGGGATATACCTAAAACTAATATAATATTATATGCAACTGCAATTGAAAACTTTCATTTTTTTAAATGATTTAAAAAAAAACTTTTAGAGTATAAGAAGCCTAGAAAAGAGGTACAACCCAACTACTGCTCTTTTTTGTGGTGCCTCAGAGGTGGTCAGCTGCTTCAGGATGAAGCCAAACATCTCTTTCCCAGCAACTGACTGCCAGAAATTCAGAAAAGTAGATGATGAATGCAAACTTTGTACCTTTTGTGAGAAGCACGTGGCCACAGAATTTGCTGCTGTCAATGTGGGTGAAGAGTGGAAGGGTTATGTTGTTTGAATCAGTGGTGGGAATAACAAACAAGGTTTCCCCATGAAGTAGGGTGTCTTGACCCACAGCCATGTCCGCCTGCTGCTGAGTAAGTGGCACTCCTATTACAGACCAAGAAAGACTAGAGAAAGCACAAATCTATTCAGGGGTGCACTGTAATGCCAAGCTCAGTGTTCTTAACTGGATCATTGTACAAAAGGGAGAGAAAGATATTCCTGATTTCACTTATACTACTATGCCTCATCATCTGGAGCCCAAAAGAGCTAGCAGAATCAGCGAACTTTTCAGCCTCTCTAAAGAAGATGATGTCTGCCAATATGTTGTGAGGAGGTCCCTAAACACAGAAGGTAAGAAACCTAGGACCAAAGCACCCAAGATTCAGCATCTTGTTAAACCTTCATGTGTCCTACAACATAAACGTCAGTCTATTGCTCTGAAGAAACAATGTGCTATGAAAAATAAGGAAGAGGGTGAAGAATATGCTGAACTTTTGACTAAGAAAATGAGGGAAGCCAAAGAAAAATGCCAGGAACAGATTGCTAAGAGATGTAGGCTATCCTCTCTGAGAGCTTCTACCTTTAAGTCTGAGTCCAGTTAAAAATGAATTTCTAAGAGTAACAAACAAATAAAAACAAACATCAAAAAAAACCCACCCCAACTACTTGAAGAATTGGGCTAGTCTTCATAGAACAGACTCTTTCAGTTGGGGGAGTGGGAATTAATGAAGTAGATAAGAGAAGCCATCGGTGTGGGCAGGAATAAAAGGGGTGGGATGGAGATCATGGTCTAGTTGCAATGTAGGGCACAGGAAAGTGTTGGAAGAGGAGGCTGTGAAGAACTTTGGAGTCCAACTATGAAGGGCTTTGTAGAAATTTGCACTTCATTCTCTGAGAACTTGTAACCATGAAAAGAGCCTGTTAGACTGAAAATGTCTCACCTAGAATTGTATCAGCACAGGAATACCCAGCTTTTTCAGGTCATTTATGGCACAATTCATATAGTCCGAGGTTAGGTTTCCCATAGCTGTGCTTCAGCTGCATGCTCCTCATTGAAAACACATGGGTGAAAGAAAGGTATTCAACTTTTATACTGAGTGAGAAGGAAATTTTATTGTAGTAACCATTTTATGTACATTATTCTATTTAATTGTTTCAGCAAGTCCATGGTGATAGTATTATTACTTCTTCATTTTTAGGATGAGGAAGTTGAGAAAACTGAGACTTAGAAAGAGTAGATGACTAGCCCAAATTCACCATCATGATAACTTTACGAGTTACAGTTCATGTATTTCAGGTACTCTACATATATTATGTAACTTCATATGTTTGTTTTAACCTTCACAACCCTATGAGATCATATTTTATTCCCATTTAGTAATGAAGAAACTGACACTAAGAAAGACTAAATAACTTGCTCATGGTGGCACTGGGATTTGAACCCAAGCCCAGTTGATTCCCAAACCTACTTTTTTCTCTGTAACTGCCACTTATGCTCGTAAAGCAAATCTGAAATGCTCTCAGTTTTAACTATGCCTAATCCTAGAATTATCAAACATGTTTTTCTTGCCAAATCCTCCCATTGTCCTTCCATTTTGTAGACTTATTACATGTCCCTTTTTGTTATTCTTGAGTCTGCTGAGATTCAGCATACATTGATGCTGTCCTGTGCATTCCACAGATTTCTGATACACTTAAAAAGATTTTGACAAATACATCTTTTGGACAGCCAAGAGAAATCCCTTCAGCATCCAGCAGGTTGTTAAAAACAATGGAGGCCAGGGAATGCACTTATGTGGCTTTCTCAACTTCAAGAACTAAGTTTAGTAAACAAGTTTATGCACTAAGTAGAATATTTTATTATATGCTCATTTAGTCTAGAAACACCCTTACATACGTGTTAGGCAAACTTCCAGATTTATCATAGTTTTTCATTTTAA
The DNA here is from genome assembly GCA_004024845.1 of Tonatia bakeri. NCBI lineage: Eukaryota > Metazoa > Chordata > Mammalia > Chiroptera > Phyllostomidae > Tonatia > Tonatia bakeri. The sequence goes on from PVIA01001990.1 coordinate 221,654, forward strand.
AGTTTTGCATGAATACAAAAAACATTGATGAAAATACTAAAAGCTTTGTCATGGGGGGAAAATAGCATCATTCTCCATAGAGTTCATTTTTTCCATTTCTTCCTGCTTATCCTGTGCTGCAAAAAATATATATATAGCACAGAAAACAAAAAGAATGAAATGGTGAATAATCCTGTCTTTCACTTTTTTTAAATGAAATGTTTTCTTCAAACTTTATTTTATTGTTCTTATTTGTAAGCTGGTGGGTATACATCTTTGGGTTTAGTTCTATTTTCTGAGTTCTGTCTCTACTCAGTGTTAGCCATCAAGAGCTTACATTTGTGAAGCCATTCTTATTTCTTAATTATGGACATATTTTTTCTTATGCATTTTGAATACACTGTCTTAAAATTACATAGCTTTTTTAAAAAATTGTTGTTCAATTACAGTTGTCCTCATTTTTCCCCATTACTCTCCACCGCCCTATCACCCCTCCTCCCACATTTGATCCTCCTCTCCCATGTGTCTTTGTCTATGGGTGGTTTATACATGCTTTGCATTTTTATTTTTGTTTCTTGAATGCTCTCAGAATGCTCTTGTATTTTTTCCAAATGCAAACTCCACATTTAAATCACTTTAAAACTTATAACTTACACATGTATGTAAGTTCTTTTACTATAAAGATAATTCTTATGCAAGAAACCCTACTGAGCATAGGTTTCTGCAGAATCTAAACATTGTCTATTCCAGTTGCTTAGCTCATTCATAAAATGTAGGAAACAATTCCATTACATTCAAAAACTAAAATCTCTTTTTTGGGGAGAGTTTGGAAGTTATTGGAGTCCCAGTGTTTAAAGGTATCTGCATATTCTCAACACTGATCACTGCACTGGCTATATATGAACATATATATTATATTTTTCCTCAGATATTTTTCTTCTGCTTTTCCTCATCTCAACTGAACACATGATTTTTGTCTTGTTTTCAATGAATTTTTAAAATGAACAGTATTCTTTTGTCAAAGTGTTTGTGGAAACCACTTTTGATACTGAGGTGAGTTGAGTGTCTGTCACAGTTCATTACACAAAAGGAGCCACGCAGTCGCACTCCAGGACATCATTGCTCCTCAGGACTCATGAGCTTTATTTTGTAGCCCTCTCCTGACATAACATTGATAAGAATCTGCAGTGTTCTGCCCTCTCCTTAACATTTTATTTATTGAGGACTCAAACATTAAAATACTGTGGTTCACCTGTTAATATTTAAATGCATAAAATAGGTCAATAATATACATGGTACATTTTTTAACAATCAAAAAACAATGATAAGAAAAAGATAGCTAAAGATGATGAAATGATGCATAAAATTCACCCCAAGAAACAATTTCCACAGAGCTGCTGAATCCTCACATAGGACCTTCTATAATCAGCATTAAGTGACAAGATGGAAAATTTCTTGAACTATAATTTGAAAAAAATGATGATAATCTTCACTGCATGTTCTCTGTGTAAGGCCATATACTAGACACTGTACAAATGTAACTATATTTCTATAATTTGTTTTTTCTCACCATCCTCCATTGTGTCTGTAGATCTCTTCATTTCTCCCCCTCCAGCCCCAAACAAATGGGTGCAGAAAGAAAAACTGTAGGAAGCTCTAGATTGTATCCTAACTCCAGTGTTTTACTACCTTTAGGATTTGTACTTTCTCTTTTCATGTTCCCTGAGCCTTAGTTGCTGCATAAAGAACATGGGAATAAAATATTCACTTCATAAAAGTCATGCTCAGGAACAAATTATATTATGTACATCCAGAAGTTCATACTGAAGATTCCACAGTTTCTCTCTCTTCTAGCAAACAGGCAAAGCACTGAAAAGAGCTGAAGTAAGGGTCTGAAGAGGAGGACAACAAAACTGTCCTTAAAATGAAGGAAAAAAAGAGTTTTAAGTATGGTAAAAATATCTGGAGAAGCTCTTAGTTAAGACAAGGATCCTGTGTCAGAAAGTGTGAGAGAAGCAGTTGCTTCCCTGATCATGGTAAGGATAGATCACCCACCAGTCAACATCGGCTGAAAAGAAATTCAGCCAGCACCCAGTAGAATGTGTGATTTTGGGTAGAATTGTCCTTGGGGCCCACCAGAACATCTGATTTTGTAAAACTGACTTTACCAGTGGCTTAGGCTCCAAAGAATAAAAAAGTGAAAGAAAGAATTATATTTAAGAGATAAGGCAAAAAAAACCCACCCAGGCGGGCAATATTTGAAGAACATTGGAACTTAACAGCCACCACTAAATAAATCAAAAAGCTATATCCATCATTGGTGGATATAGAAAACCAATGAGAATGTAGAATTTTTTTCTTTCCTAAATGTGTGCTGAGTCTTTCCTGGACTGTGGAGGAAGGCAAGGTTGACTGGCCAACTTGGGAATCAATAATTCTCATCACACATCATGCTGTGCCAGAATAGGAACTGAGGCCTTTTTCTAGGGACAGCTTGGTTGCAAAATACATAAACCAATTTAAGCTACATTCTATGGTAGATGGCTAGGACAACCTCTCATCAGATATCCACTGGCAGGGAGGAAAGTTCAGCCAGGACTCGAGGTTGCATGATTCCCACTCCATCTTCTCTCCACACACCTGCTTTGTTTTCCCACATCCCTCGGCAGATCATGTTTCTCAGCCTCTTGGTTTCTACTCCTCCATGCCATCAGCGGCTCAGGTTTGTCATGATGGGTGTTTTTCCTCACTCTAGGACATTTTCTCCATTGTCTTTAGAGAGAAGGAGAGAGAGATAAGAAAGGAGAAAGGGAGGGAGAGGGGCAGAGAGACAGAGAAAGAGAGACAGACAGACAGACTGAGAGAAAGAGGGAGAGAGAGAGAGACATTAATTGGTTGCCTTCTCATATACACCTAGACTGGAGATCAAACCTGCAGCCCAAGTATGTGCCTTGACCAGGAATCAAACCCACAATTTTTTATTCTATGGGACAATGTTCTAACCAACTGAGACACACTGACCAGGGCATCATGATGTTACTTGGAATCCAGCTGAACAACTTCAACTGCCAGATACCATGAAGTAAACAGAGGCAATCCAATGTTGATAGTGTCACAGGACTGCAATGCTCCATATTGTCTTAACTGTATATTGTGTATGTGTTTTAGATTAAATTCTCAAGAACAGACACCATAATTGGCTGCACTTAATCTCTAAATGGCTTCCCTTGGGATTAGGGAACTGATCTAGCACTTAGCCAGAGAGTTAAAATCATCTCTATTAAATCTGACTGTCCCTAAGACCAACCTCGTAGAAGAAATAGAAGAGAAGGCATTTTTTTAATGGGATAAGGGGACATGGTCTGTTCAAACAAGTCCTAATATTGCTAATAGAGCTTTAGCCAACAATCCTGCAGATGGCATTATCTGCAAGTCACAAATCAGGAAACTGAGGCTTCACAATATTAAAGCTTCTTTCTGATGTCAACCACCCAGAGAGTTACAGAACTGGCATTTGATCCTAGATCTGTCTCTCAGACCCTGAAGCCCTTGCTCTTCACATTTTGCCTTCCCAGCTGAACATTGAGATGGCCTGCAAAGATGGGACAATTCATTTGAAGTCGTAAGAACTCGGAAAGAATTAAGGTCTCCAAAATAGCTTCTGTGCTTCCAAACAGTGTAGTCACTGTCTTGGAAATAAGAGATGTCTAAGGAAAATTCTTAATAAAAAATAAGTAGTGCTTATAAATGCTATTAGAAACAATTAATTAGTGGGAGGTGAGAAAGCTTTTCCAAAGCTAAAAACAGACTGGAGCAGCCTAGATTAGGGGGAGGAAGGACAATACCTAAAGGAAAAGACGCCTGGAATGATTGCACCTAGCTCAGAATTTTGCTCTAAATCACTTCTGCTGGCAGGACCAATCAGGTGCTGTGTCTATGCCTAATCTCCCTTCTGCATACAATACGGAGCACCTGAGACTCTGCCCAAACCTAAAAGAAACAGTGGAAGTCTGGATCCAGGAGGAAAGTATTCAGAAAGTTCATCCTAATAACAAAGATCATTAAAACAACCACCGGAAACTGGCAAGTCAAGAAAGTGTATAATGAAAATTATGTTATTCTCTCTTCATGAGAAAATCTTGATGTACTTTTTCTAATTTACAAAATTAAATTGGGAGATTCAGATGTCTTTAAGTCTTTGCTAGGTGCATTGAAATTCCTTTCCCATTCTCATGCTGTGAATTTCCAGAGATTTTGTCCAATGGTCTCTATAGCTATCTGACACTTGCTCTGTGGATGTATTTAACAATATCATGCAGTGAACAGTCATTAGTGTCTTATCTGCGGCTTAATGTATTTTTACCTCCTGCATTGCAGAATGTGATAGTATGAAAGTAAAGTTGAATTTTCATAAAAATGTAAGGAGATGCTCTCTCTCAAGTTTCCTTATAATAGAACCTTTTCTGTAGCCCCATCAATGTCCCATGAAAAGAGAACTAGCATGCAGTAAATTCAGATACAAAGTGGTGAAAACAGGAAAATCTTTCAATATGTCGCTAATAAAGTATAGCATCAAACCTTGATAAGTAAGACTGAATCCTTCAACTGTGACAGTCATGGTAAATTCTAGAATAAATTTTCATGTCTCTTGAAGAGGAATTTTCTTAGATATGATTCATTTTCAGGTTAGCATTCAACCATTAAGCTGGACATTTTCTGATTAAATTCATTAACTGCATTGGAGAGAGTGTCAACACAGGTCTCCTCTGATTGGAAGACTTAGTTCACATGTTCTGCAGTGTGGGTTATTTGAGATCTCAAATCTACAAGGGTGCTGATCCCTGTGAAAACTGAGTCTTAAAATACTTTCCCTAAGCACACCAGCACGGAGATCGCCCACCAGTTACAGCACGTGCAGGAGCCACACAGCCAAATGCATCCCATGGATAGACATGCAGAAGACTAAGTAAACCGACTTGTACTATTGAAGACCCATACTGCCATACTGTGGTGTGAGTTATGGTTTTTTTGTTTTTGTTTTTGGAGCAGTACTGTTTCTTTGAAGCAGTTCTATGGGAAGCAAAGTTGTGGCTTTTTTCTATGATATTTCAAGACCTATCTTTGTTATCTGCCTGGCTGTTTTCAAAATGCCTAACATTTCCTTTTGAGAGAATCTACTTCTTTCTTCTAGTATCTCTATGGGATCATATGTACATGTGTGATTTTGCAAGAAAAGGATTCCTACTGGGTTGACCAAAAAGTTTGTTTTTTTCCATAAGGTGGCTCTAGTAGCATTTAGTTGTCTTCAACTTCATTTGAAACAATTTTGTTAGATTGTATTATAACAGCTGTTGTATCAGCATGCCTTTAAAAAAGAACTTACCAAAAGTGATGAATTTTTGTGTAGCCATTTTAATATTGATGATGGAAGAAAATACACAACATTTTCATCATATTATGCTTTATTATTTCAAGGAAGGTAAAAACGCAGCTGAAACACACACACACACAATGATTTGTGCAGTGTATGGAGAAGGCGCTGTGACTGATCCAACCTGCCTAAAGTGTTTGCGAAGTCTCATGCTGGAGTCTTCTCACCGGATGATGCCCCACGGTGGGTAGATCAGTTGAAGTAGAAGTGATCAAATCAAGACATTAATTAAGAACAACCAACATTACATCATGTGGTAGATAGCTGACATACTCAAAATATCCAAATCAATAGTTATTGGTGAAGAAAAAAATGTGTCTTTTATTTAACAGAAAAAACTAAAGAAACTTTTTGGCCAATCTATAACCACTAATCTTTAAAAATGAATATAGATAACTTCATAAATAAATACATTAGTTTGACCTGGACCTGAAATATTTTACAAGTACTGTTGTATCTCCCTCTGGTCTTGAGGGCACTTCACTCTGAAGGTCACACAAGACCCCAAACCCAGATTTGTAATTTATTTCCATTTCTTATTAAATTATAAATTTGGGAAGGAAACCATTATACATAGGTCATCTACTTGTCAATATCATTGATCATCAATCTCTTTGCCAGAAGCCTATAGATTTTGGGGGAACTTCTTAAAATATGGATAACTTTTCTGAGTTGGATTACTAACAGCTGAGATAAGCAGATTGTACACTGATTTTAAAGATGCTTGGGTTTTTATTGTGTTTTGTTTTGTTTTTCAAGCATATCTTTTTTTCTTTCCTAGTTATGAGTACATCATAAGATTTCTTTTTTCCATTTTATTTTTTTATTTTTGTATTATTATTCAATTACAGTTGTCCTCATTTTCCCCCCATTACTCTCCCTTGTCCTACCCACCCCCACCTCCTGCATTCAATCTCCCCTGCCTTGTCTTTGTCCTTGGGTCCTTTATGGAGTTCTTTGACTTCACACTTCCCCTTCTTTGTGCCATTATCTCCCTCCCCTCTCCCCTCTGGTTACTATCAGTGTGTTTTTTATTTCCATGTCTCCAGTTATACTCTCCTCGCTCGTTTGTTTTGTTGATTAGGTTCCCCTTATAGGTGAGATTATATGTTATTTGTCTTTCACTGCCTGGCTTATTTCACTTAGCATAATGCTCTCCAGTTCCATCCATGCTGTTGCAAAGGGTAGGGGCTCCTTCTTCCTTTCTGCTGCATAGAATTCCATTGTGTAAATATACCATAGTTTTTTGATCCACTCATTTACCAATGGGCACTTAGGTTGCTTCCAGCACTTGGCTATTGTAAATTGTGCTGCTATGGACATTGGGGTGCATAGGTTCTTTTGACTTGGTGTTTCAGGATTCTTAGGTATAACCCCAACAGTGGAATTGCAGGGCCAGATCATAGGATTTCTTATTGAAACTAAGCCCTCACCTAAACTGAGAGTTTCCAGAGAAGTTTGACTGGTCTCGTTTTTACATGGTAAATAGTTTCTAAACAGAGAAAGGGGCCTCTTTCCTTCAAAGCCCTAACTGTGTTTAAGGGAGCTTCTAACCTGTATTGACAATGAGATTTATCTCCATTGTTCTGGCTCAAAGGAGATATTGTGCTTCTTCATCCATATTTTTAAAAAATTTTAAAATTATTCACCCATCTTAATATTAAATGATCTTGGAAAATGAGTCACTGTTTATACTCTGTCTGATTCATATTATACTAGTATCTGTTCTATGATTTGTCTAGCCTAGAAAAATACAGAATCTGTATGACAATTCATAATCTTTTAATAATTACAATTTTTAAGACCCATCTCTGACTTTCGTGGCCTCCCCAAAACACTTACCTTTGTTTCTCTAGGAGGAAGGTGTGTTTAATACCTCTTTGCTGTAAGGTGATGATTCATAATTTATTTGTCCTCTGTACTTTGGAAACACATTGTTCCCATTAATATTGTACAAGACTTGTTTTGTGTTTGAAGTATGCTGTCTCATTTTCAGGTTCAATCTTGGGACTGTGAGCAATTTCAATAATACCAGTGTGCAAAGTAGACTTTCTTGAACACCATTAGGCAATCCTGCTCAAATCCATCAAAATTTATCATTTTCTCTGGTGCAGATTTAAATGTTGGAAAAACAGCACCATCTGCTGGAGAGGGGCTGGTAGGGCAATAAATGCTTGCCAACTGTTGGAGAATGTGCAGGCCATTTAAATACTGGACTCAAAAATTCTTGTCATTTTAATTCACATTATGTCAAGTAATTCACATTATGAGGTGGAAGTTGCATTGTTTCATTGTTTCAGTGATAATGAGGCATTATGGTTCAGTGGCAAGAGCACAGAATGAAGGTATGTTTCTGGTTTTGTTTTAACCTTCATCTTTTTCTTTTTTTTAATCTGTGTAACCTGGAGGAAATTACTTCTTCAAAATAACAGTTCCTTATACAGGTCTTGGGAGTAAGGACGGTAATAGTACCTGAACTTCCTACCTGACATTAGTCATCTGAAAGAATAGCTGTCACAGTGATGAGGTCATTCTATTGAAAAAGAACTTCGTACCCTCTAAGTCACATTACAGCTCTAAGATCTAAGTACTAGTGTTAGCATGTCAAATTTTAACTCAGCAAGATGTATTAATAGTAGAAACAGTACAAGCCTGATGAACACTCTGATATGCTGTCGGAGAGAATATTAATTGAGAAAGTGATTTGGTAACAAGAGAAGAGCTTTAAAAACATTTATTTTGTTTGAGTCAGTAATTGTACTTCTATGAAATCATTAAAGTAATGGAAATAAATTTACAGTCAAGTATGTTCATGCCAACATTATTTACAATGCTGAAGTACTGGAAATGCAACTGGTGACCATCAATAAGAAATAAATCATGTGATAAAATACTGTGCAGCATTTAATGTTGTATTTTGAGGAATCATGATATGCAGAAATATTCACAGTATAATTATAAGTGAAAAAATATATAGAAATGAAAGTAGATGGCCAGTGTGAATATAACTTTGGAAGGAAAAAGAAAAGAGGGAGTCGAGAATGAAAAAAATATATATTGATAGACATGCAGCAAAATGTTAACAGTGGTTATCTGTATTTACAATGTCAGCACTGTCGACATTTTGGGCCATATAATTCTTTGTTGTGTGTGTCTGGGAGGCTGTCCTGCACATCGGAGAATGTTTAATAGCATCCCTGGCCTCTACACACTGAATGTCCTAGCACTGTTTTCCCCAATGTGACAATCAAATGTGTCTGCAGACATTTCCCAGTGTCCTCTGGGGGCCCAGTGTATGCTCTGTGAAAACCACTGGTTTAAAGAAAAGTTGTAAAAATAAATAAAGTTACTTCTGTGCTTGTACACTACTAAACCAAACTTAATCGGTAAGCTGGTTATAAGACTCACACAGGGAAATTTGAAAGTGACTGCTCCCTCTCCAAGGTCTTGCCTAAATGAGCTCTTAGGGAGTGGGTTTGAGATCTGGCAAGAAGAACTCATAGGAGATACATATCTATGCACAGATTAAAGGGAAAATTTTTGATCTATGACCCTTGGGAATTTAAGTGTTCTTTTCTTTTGTACTAACTGCATAACTTTGTAGTCATTCCTTGGCAAAAAGACTCAATTCTCGTCACTGACAGGTGATGATGAGTGACTTAATTTTTTCTTCTTTGTACTTACTACATTTTTTATATTTTTCTACAGTTAACATGAATTAATTTGTTATCAGGGGGAAAAGGTGTTTTAAGAAATCTATGAAGCAGACCAGGAAGCAAATGCTCGAATTGTGGCTGGTGTTGTCCTGATGTAATCAAGAGAAGGTGAATGTTACCTTCTCTTGGTGACCCTGTCATCATCTTAAAATAGGAGTACATGCAAGTCTGCCACAGCAAATAGGAGCTTCTACTGAAAAGTCTAAAATGGCTTGAAAATGAAAATGCATGGTTATCTTAAGGAACATTTACCTTCAGGTTTTCTAGGCTTCTTCCTCATTAACTAGTTTACCCAAATGGTCAAAGAAATTGATAAGCCAAACAATTCATAGGCTCCAGTTAATTGTCCCTGGATGGGCACCAAAGTTAAAATAGGCCCAATAGGGCACTCCTTCTAGAAATCCAAAGTCAGAAAGACCAACTGCTTTTACTCTTGGTGGGCATTATTTTTGATAAGCCAATCAATGGCACCGTTGCAGAGGGGCTTTTGTGGAACATGTTTGCAGAGTCTCTTCTCTTTCCTCAGGCCCCAAATATTCTATTCTATATAACATGCTGGTTACCTGCAAAATATCCTTTTGAAAAATAGCCTCTTTGGAGATGCAAGCTTAATGTGTGGAGAGAAAACGAGCTTGAGACCACTCAGCTGCACAACAATAACTGAAATCAAATAAAAATGAGCAAGCTGTTTCCCTTTCCAATTTTTCAAAATGAAATTCTCTCACCACTGGAGTATCAGTGTGTGAGGGTTTAGCCACAAGCTAAGTTAAAGGAGTTGTAATAAATTCTGAATGCAATGATTTAGTAGGAAAAAAATAGTAATCAAAGGAAAGTCTTCTGTACCTTCAATAGCAGCAGAAAAAGTATTTGCAAAAGACCTGCACAGATGCAAAAAGGTGAAGACTGACTTTCTTCTATTTAAAATCCTTTTTTAAAACAGCTTTATGGAAGTATAATTTATACAATGTGAAATGGATTCATTTTAAGAGTGCTAGTCAATATTTTTTTGGTAATTTATAGGACCTTGCAATCAGCACACCAGCTAAACATCATTTTGAGGCCAGACCTGTGTCATTGCCCAAGCCGAACCTTAATAACAGAATACAAGGAGACGTGTGTATGTGCTTGAGGACACAACATAGGGATGTGGTGTTCATTCAAAATTGAGTCTGTTTTGCCAAGCATTGACCAAGAAGGAACGTAGTTACTGCAAAAGGAAATATAGTTAAGTTCTTAAGAGTCGACCAAGGGCAATCCCCCACCCCATCTCAGGGGTTACGTGGCAATGTCTAGAGATGTGCTCGGTCATCGCACATGGGGGGCGGCTAATGACATCTGCTGGGGAAAAGCCAAGGATGCTGCTAAACATCCCACAGTCCACAGAATATTCTTGCCACACACACATACATAGCAAGGAATGATTTCTGCTCCCAATTTCAAAAGTCTTGAGTTTGAGACACCCTCCTGCAAACTCATTTCATGCATTGGCTAGTCCACACCATAGACAAACTATCAGGAGGAATCAATATTTCCTCCAATCATTTCATGATAATAAAAAATCCTGTGGTTACTTTCAAGCACTTAAGGGTCCACTCTAAGCAAAGAATCAAATAATACCAGCATCATCTGATCAGATATCAAAGTACAAGCTCATTGAAAGGAAACATTTGTCCCACATGGCTCGGGCCTGCTGGAAACCAGCAGGAAAGGGGCATGGCTAGCTTATCCTTCCTCCCTAGCTTGCTTGCTCTCTGGTCCCTGAGCTGCCATTTGCATGTGCTTTAATGTCCAACCCAGATGATCAGGGTGTTACGTGAATGGCACAGTTGCAATTTAGCAACAGTGTTCTCTGGTATAATGCTTCGACAATACAAGCTTTTTCCTCCACGGACACTTCTGCTATTCCTTAGAAATTCTCCTATATAGTCTCCATTCAACTCCCCCAAGATCTTCTCCTGATTCAGGCAATGTCTCTCCTCCTCTGGCTTCCTACCTTTGTTAGTTTGTCCTACTCTGGGTGTCCTCTCCTAGGGAGCTTTCCCTCAACACTCTAGGGGCTCCTATTCAAGGAGATCCCTTTTAAGACATCCTCAGGCCAGCTCCCATTAGTGGGGTCCAGAGGTGGTTCCCAGGTGTATTAGTTATCCATGGCTATTATCCCAAAACTTAGTTGATAAAACAATAACACCTATTATCTCACAGTTTCTTTGGTTCAGAAACCCAGGTATATGACTTAGCTGCATCCTCAGAATCTCCCACAAGACTGCAGTGAAGGTATTGGCAGGAACTGCTGTCTCATCTTAAGACTCTATCAGAAATGGATCCTCTGTCAAACTCTTTCATGTGGTTGTTGGCAAAATTCAAGTTCATGCTGACCATTGCACAAGGCCACTCTTAGTTCCCTGCGACGTAGGCCTCTCCATATGGCAGCTCACAGCACAGCAGCTTGCCTCATCACAGACAGCAAGAGAGAAGCAGGCAGAGCAAGAGGGAAAGAGAACAGGGTGACCTTTGCCCTGCCAGTGGGAGAAATACAGTCACACTCTGTGTAGCCTTCCCTCTAAGAGACACTTATCAAATTTTCCTCATAGGTTGCCTATTAACCCATTTGGATCTAACACTTAGCTAACGGAAAAGAAACCTTTTTTCCCCGGTGAAGAATTGTCATTGCACCTCAACACCCTCTGCTAAAGTATTCTGTCTCTGGAACCATTTCATGTCAACCTCCCACACCAACTGTGGGAGTGGGGCACCTGGCCAATGGCTGACAGTACTGATGTAGAGCTTGCATTTTTGCACACCCCACATGTGCAAAAGGGGTACACTATTTTTCTCTACTATGTGGACGGGTGCTGGCTATTACTTATAATTTAACATTTAGGCCTCAGCAAATCTGAGGCAGAAAGTACTCCATTTTAAATCCTGTTACCTCTTAATTGAAAGGCAATGAAGATTGAAGAAGCAAATTATTAAATTGTATTAAAGTGCACAGGGACAGCAGATTTTAAAATAAGAATTGTGGTGAATCTAGAAGAGAAAGACTAGATAATCTGTGTAGAAGAGTACAATTGTGTGATAACGAATGAATAAGAAGGCAAAGAATGAAATGAAGAGGTCACAGGTAGGACAGAAATCAATCTAGATGTTAATAGAAAATGAGTATGGGAGGCAATAAAACACTTTAGAAGGACTAAGAAAAGGCAACGTAGAGTGAAAGAGAAACATAGACATCAAAGGAAAATGGCCTTTACCTGCCTGGCAACACTTCTCTGGCCACAGTGAGCAGGAAGATTGAATTGAGAGTGTGCAGCCTGCATTGGAAGAGTCTGATAAAAACGAATCCCTGATGTTGTTCTATAACACAGTTTTCATCAGTTCAGGATGGAATGAGAAATACAAATATAGTAAGCATTTCATATTTATTTAATTTAAAGTAGAAAATACCTTTTTCTGGCATTATATCTTTTATATTTGGGAATGTTAATATTTTCTCTTATTTATTAGATAATGTGGATAGAGGTCTGATTATTTAGATTGGGGGTCTCAGGTTTTTTCATCTTAATTTTCAAGAATTTTTTTCTTTTTAATGGCATATTTCATCACTGTCTCTATAAGAAGGAATTCTGTAGTTTCAGAAAAATATAGAGTAACCAAAATCACCTGTTTTAGTGCCTTGTTAGAGTTCTGGCTGGAAATGTGATAGAGGAGACTTTAAAATGCCAGAATTACTGACATTTTAATGCGATGTCATTTTCTATTATTATTTTTGTTTATAATCTAATACCACATTTCATTATTTTTACTATTTCTATTTCATTACCACAGTGGAAAACTCACAGACTTTTCAAAGCACTGACCTCATTCACTAAGCACCTACTATGCAAGGCTCACAGTCATTGTGAGGGGTACAGATATAAACAGGGCTTAACTGTTGTTCTCAAGAAAATTGCAGTCCTGGGGAAAAAGTGTTTTATACCACAAACAGTAATGGTTTCATGCTTGTATATGCCTCTTAAAGCTTATCTAATCTTACATTTTAAATATGCATAGTGTGTTGAATGTCAATTGTATCTGAATAACATTGTAAAAATGAAAAAAGGACAAAGCAAGAAGAGATAGAAAAAAACAAAGAGAGACAGAGAGAGGCAAATCTAAAAACCCTTGTACAAAGGTCTCTGCCACAGAGTTGGTGCCCAATACGTTTTAGTTTGGTGCTTCTTCCATTGCTTACCATTTCTTCCCAGCCTCCCTTTCCAAGTCTGCTTTCTCAAACACTGATCGAGGGCAATGTCCACAGCTGTTTTGGCTTCCCAGCCATTGTTCCTTTCACTTTGCTTTCTAAATACTTTTGTTGATTTTCAGATAAGCAGCCCAAACTTGTTTTCACATTTAGTTTGCTGTGCTACCCGACTTACTCCTTACTCTCCTTATCTACTATCTATACTATCTGAGAAACCACACTAAGAAATTCTAATTTATTTTAGCTTTTTAAGGCTAACTCACTTTTTCATGCTATAATGCAGCTATTTAGAACACCTAAGAATTGCTTTTAATTTTTATCAAGTATCACAATAATTATTTTCAACATAATATTTTACCCATAAAAGTATTGTTTTGGAATTTTAACTATGAAAAAATGTTTAAACTCTAGAAAATATATTCTTAACTCTTCCTGCCTATATTGGCCACAAAGATTTCCTCAAATCAGCCACTAATTGAAACAATCATGAGAAATCCACTTTGATTTTTCTGACTCCATTCTTATTTTTTGATTAGACACTATTCTGTTGCCTAAGGTCAGAGCCATCTCCTTTATTACTGTGCTTCATTCACTCCCTATTCCTGGTTACTCAGCCACTGATAATTCAAGCTAGGTCCAGCCATAGCCAGAAGGGAGAGGCAAATAAAGAGAAGGCGTGATGAGATGTAATGAAGCTTGGTAGGAGGATATTGCTGTAAGGCAGCAAGAAGAGATGACGGCATAGACTAACGCAGTTTCATTGACAATGGGGACAAAGGAGAGGAGACAGATTGAAGATACATTTAGGAACTAGAGTCAAAAGGACCAGAGGAATTTTATATGGTGAGGAAGTAAATAACAAGAGTGTGACTGTTGGTGGCACATGGACCAATGGAACAGAACAGAGAGCCCAGAAATAAACCCAAGTCTCAATGGTCAATTGATATTTGATAAAGGAGGCAGCGACATAAAATGGAGTAAAAATAGCCTCTTCAACAAATGGTGCTGGGAGAACTGGACAGCAACATGCAAAAAAATGAAACTAGAACACCAACTTACACCTTATACAAAAATAAACTCAAGATGGATAAAGGACTTAAATATAAATCGTGACACCATTAAAGTACTAGAGGAGAACATAGGTAGGAAAATCTCAGATATATCATGCAAAAACTTTTTTACTGACATGTCCCCTAGAGCAAGAGACATAAAGGAAAGAATAAACAAATGGGACCTCATCAAAATAAAAAGCTTCTGCA
>PVIA01001991.1:0-236280 GCA_004024845.1 Tonatia bakeri
TGTCTCCTTAACTCTGGGCAGCTGGTAGCTTGGCCCAGGCTGATCCCCTGAACCCCCATCCCTCAAGCCCCCTTTTCTCTGACTCCCAGTGAGCTAAGGCAGCCCAGTCCAGGCTTGCCAGTGCTAAGCTAAGCCCTTCCATGTTTCACTGTCCTCATCTTTAAGAAGTGTATCCTCATAGTCACCGGGACTCATGTTGTGAAATCTTTCCTACACGAAGTCAAGAACCTACACACTATAGCTGGCCCTAGGCAGATCCATTCAGGGGCCACTCGGCAGCCACTCGGCAGCTGCTTGCCGAGTACCCTCTTCTGAGGTGGCCACCCTGGACCTTCAGCTAGAGCAGCTTCTTCCCCCAGGGAGGAGGAAGCAGGAAGCAAAGGGATCTTATGCATCTGGCCCAAGTCAGGGAAAGAGCAGGAGCTGGGGAGAAATAAGACTTTCCACCTCCCTTTGCTCTGAATAGGATCCCTGAGCTGAAGGAAAGGCTAAGCCTGATTGGCCGGAAATGCTGAGTCTCAATTTTCAGAACAAGGGCAAGGTTCAGGCTGCTGTGGAACTTATGAATGTATTCCATTCATACCAGTTAGAACTAGTCCTTTCTATGACATAACAAAGGCTTTAAAAGAGAGTGCTCTGAGCCCTAGCTGGTATGGCTCAGTGGATTGAGTGCCAACCTGCAAACCAAAGGGTGGCTGGTTCGATTCCTAGTGAAGGCACATGCCTGAGTTGCGGGCCAGGTCCCCGGTGGGGAGGCGCAGGAGAGGCAACTACACATTGATGTTTCTCTCCCTTTCTTTCTCCCTTCTTTCCCCTTTCTTTAGCAGTAAATAAATATTTAAAATATATATTTTTAAAAAAGAGAGTACTCTGAACAGTGGCACTTGGGGACCTTTATAAAGAAATAAGAACACCAACTTCTGGAGCTGGGAACCTGAGTTAGGGTCCTAATTCCACCAACACCCTGTAACCTTACAGAAATCACTTACCTCCTTCCGGTTTCTATTGACTTGTTTCTGCCACAGCAGTAGCTGAGGGTGCTCGCCCCAGCCCTCGGTATCGTTCAGAGCGTGAATGTAATTTGTAGGCCTCGGGGCTTTCCACATGTTGGTGGTGTTATTGTTACTATTACAGTGAGTGTTGCCATGGCGATTGTTATGCCTGCACTTGGGTCTTGGAAGGGCAAGTCTAGATTAGAGAGTGTAGAGGGGCTGTAACCCCCTGGACCCATAAGTCCACCTCTCAGGGCCTCCAGCATTTGCCAGTGGGCAGACAGGACACCCAGTTCCCTCTAGCTCAGTTTCCTCATGAAGGAAGTGGGTATAACAGTATACAAGACCTGCTGCTTTTCTCTCTCACACACACACACGCGCGCACACGCGGGTGCACACACACACACACACACACACACACTCACACACACACGTACGCCTAGGAGCAGGAATGTATCTGGTCCAACTCGACTGATAAGGTGACAGCAGCAAGGTGACCTCACCAGGACCAGCCCATAGCAGCAATTAGAACCCAGGCCTCCTGTGCTGGAGCCGAGCTGGTATTTATCTCACTGCTCTCCACCCCCAGCTGACACCGAGCCCTGACCACACACAGTGGCCCGACTGGGGGGTCAGGAACCCCAGTCACAGTGACTAGCACTGGTTGGTCTCACTGTTCTTTCTGCTGCTCATGAGCATTTGCTTAGAGCAGCATGTTTTATGTGCTCTTTTCTCAAGAAGTCCCAGCTGTAAGTGGAAATGGGGCCACGGGTGCAAGGCAGGCAAGCCCCAAATACTTCCTGTCCCACCTTTGCACTCAGGCCTGGATTCCTCGGGGGAGGGGTTCAAGTCCAGACGCCAGCAGGCTTGGAAGAGAATCTCTCTTGCTCTATGGGCAGGACAGTGGACCTTCTTTGCAAAACCCCCACCCCCACCCTACCCAGAGTGGATGGAGGGACTGCGTTCAAGAATCTAAGTCTTTCTGTGGGACAGGTCTAGGGTTTGCAGACTTGGTTGGTTGGGAATTCTTGTCCAGAACCCCAGATTTCATACAAGATCTTATACAGATCCCCCAAACTGTAACACAAACCACAGGGGAGCTGCCCTGGTTGATCCAGCTGCTACTCATGCACCAAACCTCCTGGGCGCTAGAGGTCCTGGTTATCTCAACCCGTGTGTCTTCCGTACTGCCACAGGCCCTCCCCCAACCCAGCCTCTCTGCTTCTAGAAGGTAGGTCTCACAAGACTCGGTGCACCGCAGCAGGGCTCCCACCAGCCTCGGCCTTGGTGTGTCTGCAGACCCCTCTTCCCACCTTTTTTAAAGGGTATTTAAGTAGGTAGTAGGACCAGATTTCCATTGTTTTTAAAGAGATTTTACTTATTTTTAGAGGGGAAGAGAGGGAGGGACACAGTGATGTGAGAGAGAAACATCAATCAGTTGCCTCTCCTAGGCACCCTAACCAAGGGCAGAACCTGCGACTCAGGCAGGTGCCCTTACCAGGAATTGAACCAGCGACCTTTCGCTTTGCAGGGCGATGCCTAACCACCTGAGCAACACCAGTCAGGGCTCAACTTTTTTTTTCCCAAACCTTACCATCTACCCAAGCTTCCCTAGAGAGTCACTGTCTCCTGGGAGCCCTCCTGCCCACACCAGCCGTCCATGGCCTCCTCCTGAAACCCAGCAGCTCGCGTAGGTGCTGCATAAAGTGGCATGATTCTTACGTGGCTTGTATCGGACTCGTTAATGTTAACATGTGTCAGCCTTGTTCCTCCAGGTGATCTACATGGTTAACTCATGAAGGCAAGGGCATAAATTACTTTCTTCTCTAATATCAAGGCCTAAATACTATGAGTTTCAGCACATGTGATAGCTTCAATGACTAGCTCCTGACTTTGATCTATTATGCTGTAGCAGTCCTGGGGGTGCAGAAGCTCCTCCCTCTTGTTGGGGCAAATGGAAGCAGCTGTGGGGATTGGCCAGTCATGGGCGAGAGACCCGAACTGAAGTTGGTTACTGACAGGTCAAGTCTCCTCAAGACTTTGTTTTCTGTGGCGGATTTCCTTGAGATGCGCACTGCTCTCCAGCTCGAGAAGGCCTGACTGGGATGAGTGAAGCATTAACCACGTGGTCCTGGCCTATCTTGCAGGGATTTGAAACTGGACAACATCCTTCTGGATGCGGAAGGTCACTGCAAGCTAGCCGACTTCGGGATGTGCAAGGAAGGGATTCTGAACGGTGTGACGACGACCACCTTCTGTGGGACTCCCGACTACATCGCTCCCGAGGTAAGACTGTGTGTATAGGTCCGCCTCCTGCTGCTGCTGCGGCTGAGCCCAGTGGTACTGGGGGAAGGCCCTGGGAACCAGGAGGATTCCAGGGAAGAAAGGCTTGTGGACTTCTCCATAAGGAAGTGGTGCTGATGGGGGAGCAAATGGGGGAGCTGAGAGTAACAGGCAATTCCCCGGATCTGGGCAGGTCCTCCTAAATATTTCTTCTATCCCTGTCCAGAACTTCCCGTGAAACTGGGATCAGGAGAAATGTGGTGACCTGCACCACTGTTCTCACATCTAACCCGAGGAAAGGAGCCCCACTGATAAAGGCTGTAATTTGCCTACAGTAAAACCAGGAGTAACTGGCCAGTTCTGGTGTGGTGACAGCTCCACAGAGGGAGTGCACAGGATCCAGGAGGAGGAGAAGATAAATTGCCTCATTATAAATGGAGATCAGAGGTGTTCGTTTGGAGCCTCACCCATGGGTTGCCTTTTGTGAAGGTTACTTAGATGCTTTTTTCATCATAAAGTGTGTGTTTGCCTCAAGTTTCTCTAGTTCAAGCTCGCCCAACGGAGAGATACCTGGTGTGATATGATTTTGATTTAAGACATAGCCCATCATACGTCCTTTATAAAAACGGCCTTGAATGTTGTGACCCGTGGAAGATGAGAAGGAAGTACCAATCCCTGTTAGGTATTGCCCATGGTGGATGGGTGTGTAACACACTCAGATTTCATTTCCTCCCAGTGGCCATTGTTTGAGCACCTGCTAGACACAAACCAGTGTGGGGGTACAGAATTGACTAAGACACTGGTCTCTCTCCAAAAAGAACGTTTGGTCTAGAGGGAGTGACAGGTAAGTAAACAGCTAATTAAGTAGAATAAATAGGTACAAAATACAAGATGGTATCCTCAAGGATTGAGGAAGGCTTCTTGGAGCACCTGGTGAATGAATTGAGTTGTAAAAAATTAGCAGGATTTCCTTTGGTGGTGGGGGTGGGGAACATTCCAGAGAACAATAGGGAAGACTGAGTGGGGGTAGGGCAGGGGCGGAGGTTCAGCATCCCTGGGCTACGATTCCTTTAGGGCAGGAGCTGTTTCTAATCTGGGTACTTCCTGGATGCAGCACAGAAATCCGGCTTTTCGTGATGGATTGTTGAATGAATAAATGAATGAGAACTAAGGACACTCCAACAGGAGCAGAGATGAAGGGATGACAACATTCTTGGCCTTTTTTAAGAAAGGAAAACCGTGGAGCTAGAACAAAGGATTTCCTAGTGGTCTTAGCTTAGAATAAAGGACCAAAGAAGATGGCCTGTATCCTATAGGATCTGAGGACCCACGAAGGGCCTCCCAGTACAGAAGGGTCATCATCAGACCAGTCCCAGGAAGACGGGCAGCAGCAGTGTGGGTCAGGGCGCAGTGTGGGGGAAGAACAGCTGAGAGACTCCCACAGGCACACGAGACGGGAGAGGCCTGGGGAGGGCCAGGGAAGGGAAGATCGAACAGCAGGTACATTCTCGTCGGCACGTCTACTTTCTCAGAGATCTGAAGAGGCTCCAGCCAACCCCTACTGATGCATTCCCTCAGCGGGAAGACTAGGAATTTAACCTTCAGGAAGACGGTAAAGGCCACTAGGCCCTGCTTTTGAGCATCTTCCTCATTTGTCCTGTATCGTCAGAATGCTGGTTCCAGTGCCTCTGAGCTGATGCTAGAGGCAAAGGTTGCCAGCCCAGTGCAGTAGTTCAGGGCCCAGCCCAAGACGCACGTCCACTTCCTGATGAACAAAATACCCACACGACGCTCATGAAAGGCTGCCCCCCGGCGAGACTCACAGTGACCAACTCTGATCTTTGTCCCAGAGGCCCAGACACTCTTCCTTTTTCCACACCTGTGCCCACTATGCAGACTCACATCTGTGTGTGAAGTGGCTAATAATCTATGGTCTTTCTGTAGGCAAGTTACAGCTGATAAATGTATACTGGAAGATTAAATGCAAGTGTGACTCTAAAGCCTTTAGTGCGGCACCTGGCCCACAGCAGGCACTGGGTAACGAACAGCTGCTCCATCATTACCGTTGTTGCTGGTTGTGCAGTCAGGTGGGAAAAGCATAGACCTGAGTTGTTGAGATCCCAGGACAGACTTGACCACTCGTGCCCACGTGTGACCTTGATCACATGGTTTTCATCCTTGGGTCTTTACCTTTCACAATTCCTGCCTGCCCTACCCACCTCACCAAGCTGTTTTGAGAATCTAATGAGATTAAAGCATAGAGCTTGAATAGCTTCAGAAAGCGTAAGCCTCTATTCAGGAGGAGGAGTTGTGAGGCAGCAGGCCCAACCCGAAACCTACTCCTGAGGTGCTAGCTCTACCCCAGGGCTTCTCTTCCCACCATGTGCCCCCCGCCAGGCCCACCGCACCCTCTCCTTTCTCCACACCCATCCCCATGCCACAGGAATGGCGGCCAGACCCAGTGCTTGCCCTTCTCTTCCGCCCCAGCCCTGACCCACACAAGGGGTTGGCTGCTGCGCTGGGTGCCCTCCCATGGCGTGCGAAGCCTTGCCCTTCTCACCAGTTCCATCGCAGACAAGCCGATTAGAAAGCAGATAATTAGGGCCAAGCCTAAAACCAATTTTACAAAAGATGCCACCCAAATGGGAAGGCCCTGGGAGAGGCTGGGGGGAAGGTGGGCAGAGCCACTTTGTGGTTCCTGCAGCACCATCCTGTGTGAGGACACACAGGCCACCTGGAGACTACCTCCCGGCACCCTGCTGAGGCATAGAACTCAGCTGTGCCACCTCCTGGAGGCCGGAGTGTGGCCACCTCAGCTCTTAGAGTCCCCTGAGCCAAGAATAGAAAGGAGCCCCACCCCAGTAAGGCACACACAGCAGGCACATGTGATAGCCAGTCTCCCGAGTGCTGGAACTGGGCTGGTCACAGTGGGGGCTCAAAAGAATGTAGAGCCCCTATCACATGTTTAGTCACAAATGCCCTATAGGGTGAGTTGATCATGAAAAATATAACGAAAATCATGGTAGTATGTGGGAAGGTACCTATAGGTTTTAGGGCCAGGTAGAGGTCTTAGGGTAGGAGGAAGACTGGGGGGATCCAAGAAAGATTTCCAGAGGAGATGGGTGATAATCATAACCTTGGAGAACAGACAGTGGCGGTCCTTTCTGTTCTGTAGTGAGGCAGGTTGGGGCACTGGGTCTTTCAAGGTTGAAGGAGACACTGGGTTTGGCTTTGGAACAGAGCAGCATTACTGGCCCCTCAAGACAATGGAGCCTGTAACTCTGACCTCTGACAGAGACCTCGCACTCGCTCCTGAGCTAAGAGACCAGAGATCCTCACCAAACACACTACTAGCCCCAAATAATTTAGAGTTGGCTATATTTGCTTATATTCCTTTTCATTATAAATTCAAAATATTTCTAGAACATGTTTTTACTATTTTCAAAATCCTTCTACCCAAGTCTTTGTATTTAATCCCAAGCAGTCTGCAATCCCCAGGAGGCTGTGTGGAATAGACCCCAGAGAGCTTGCGGACTGGGCTTCAGCCCCCTCTTCCCTGGCTGTCTTGAGATCTGAGAACTGAGCTAGAGACTTGTTCCGGGACAATTTATCTGAGAAGTTACCTATGTGAGGTGTCCTGTAAGCTACAATAATTAGACGTGGCCTTCGCCATCCGGGGCACCTGCCTGAGGCTTTATAGAGGCAGATAAATGAGGGATCCATCAGCAAGCAATACGGGGATCCTGAGGAACATTGGTGATAGGTCTTCTCTTGGAATATGCCAGAGCATAGTGGTGCTTTTTGATTAGAACACGAAAGAGTGGGGAGACTTATTAACTGCAGTTTCTTTTCCGAGAGCACGGCACTCAGGTAAGCACATACTGTCGTCATTTAAAGAAGACTGAGATTCCACTCGCCCCGCCACCCAGGGAGCCGTGCCTCGGACTGGACGTGGGACAGGAGGCCTGCATCTCCTGTGCGCGGTCACCTGCAGCTTGCTTGTGTCGCTTTTACTCTACATCTCGCTCTTAATGTCAAAAAGAAGCATTTTTTTAACTTGGCCATGAATAAACACAAGTCAGGAACTTCATCTGGTGTTCCAACAAAGAAACAGCCAGATGTCCCCACTGGACTTCAGACTGGGGACTGACTTTGGAGAGTTGATAGCTGGTCCCCAGCATAGTGCCACAGTGTCTCCCAAACTCAGCGTTCACTGAGGTTACTGATGTGACACAGGGCTCCACTCTGGGGGAGCAAGCTGGAGGTGAAAGTGCGGTTGTGCCCAAGGGCGCTTGTGGCGCAGGCGTGGGTGCAGGCAGGAGTCTTTGCTGGGCTCTGACATTACCCGTTTCCTGAACAGATCCTGCAGGAGTTGGAGTATGGCCCCTCGGTGGACTGGTGGGCCCTGGGGGTGCTGATGTACGAGATGATGGCTGGGCAGCCCCCCTTTGAGGCGGACAACGAGGACGACCTGTTTGAGTCCATCCTCCACGATGACGTGCTCTACCCCGTCTGGCTCAGCAAGGAGGCCGTCAGCATCCTGAAAGCTGTGAGTCATTGCCCGGCACCCACCATCTCCCTCTCTTCTCATCTGTCCATCTCTCTCCTCCCTGCCCGCCTCCTCCCTCTTTCTCCCTCCCTCTCCCTGCCTCTCCCTGTCCCACTCTGCTCACCACTGAAGGGAAGGAGTGGAGGGCAGCCAGCACTGGGAGCCTGGGCCATGTTCAGGGGGCTGCCTCCGACAGAGTGGGGCCTCGGACGAACTGCTCTTCTGGTGGGAAGAGGGCAGTGTAATCATGCTTCCTGGCGGGGAGCTCTGTGCACGTGGACGAGCACCGGTAAGTGCTCCAGAGGAAGCTAAACCAGCCCAAACTGTGCTGGGATCCCCCATACTGCTTCGGCTCTGGGGCTGGACCCTGCATCCAGACCTGCCCCCATGGCCTGTCTTCCTCTGGAGCCTGCGATGGGGAAGAGAGGGAAAGGCACTGTCCCTGTGTCCTCCACAGCATCGCTGTGGCTGAAGAGCTGATCAGAAAAGGAGTGTCTGCCCAGGATCTCTGCGGCTGTTCTGGATTCAGACAGGTCATAGAGAGACTGTCCCCACCCCTCAGAAAATCCCTCACATGTGAAAGTGCTTAATACTTGCCCAAGGCAGCTGTCCCTACAACGGGAGACACTTGTCCTGAGGCAAATGAGGGGTCCCCTGCAGCCCTGGGAAGGCTATGGACCAGTTTCCCTGAGAAGGGTCACCTCGCTGGGCTGAGGCAGGACTGTGGTGACAGCCCAGGAACTGTGACTTCAGTGCTGGCCAGAACTCCCCGAAGTTCGGTCCGCAAGTTGGCCAAATCCATGCACTCTCTCCAGCATGCTTACTTTCCTAGTTCTTTCAGTCTACTCTCCATGTTTACCTAGTTATATGTGTTTTACAAATTCTATGTCACTGTCATAATTGGAAAATCAGTAGCACTTGCCATAACTAATTCACATAATTCATCATATGAAAATGTTAAAAAGAACTAAAGTGATTTTGTAGGTATCTAGGGCAGACACACACCATATTTTGGAAAATGCCACATCAGAACGTGTTACTTTTTGCTATACTTGGGACTTTTTCCTTCCTTTATCCCTCACCTGTGTTTTCCTCCCTGCCTTATCAATTTCCCTTTCTTCCCCACCATCTTTCCTTCTGTTAACTAATTCCATCCACATGGAACTGCTGTTTATTGAGTGCCCCAGTGTGCCAGGCACTATGCTAGGTGTGAAGTGAGCGCTGGTGAGTACAGCAGCCATCGTCCCTTCCAGGAGAGGGCGCAGCCTGGCGGGAGGAGGTGGGCAATACATAAGAAATGCATCCATATGTGATCACAGTTGGAATAAGATCAGTGAAGGAGCCAAGCAGAGTATGTTTATTCACTCATTTATTCAACACGTATTAGTGAGCATCTAGTATGTGGCAGGCCCTGTGCCAGGTGCTGGCTAAGGAAAATCCTGTAGCACCCAAGGCAGCTGGATCCCCAGCCCAGCAGAGCCGGCCACTCAACCCAGGCTCTGAACACCAGCCTGATGCACCTTCCCGGAAGCCATCTGCCAGCAGCCCGGCAGAGTCCTTTCATTTTGGGTGACCCAGAGCGTCTCAGTGTCTGGAGGTATTTTTAGTGTCGCAACTTGGAGCAGGGGGCTCTACGGGTAGCTAGTGTGTAGGGCCCAGGGATGCCACTAAACCTACAGCGCACAGGACCGCCCCCGCGACTAAGAAGTATTTGGTCCAAAATGCCATTAGCACAGAGGTTGAGGAACTTTGACCTTCAGAAGCTAGAGACCATGTCCGTGTCCCCAGCTGGTGACGGTGAAGCGCCTGAGAAAAGGCACCTTCCTTGTGAGAAGAGCCTCCTCCAGCTCAGGGGCAGCTTTCTGAGGCGTTAAAGCCTGTGGCCTTCTCTACAGCCCTGAACCGTCCCCTCCCTGAGTGGGAGGGCAGGAAGAGCTGAGGAAGTAAGGAGCAGGCTTCTCCTCCCTTGGCCTTGGAACCCTTCACTTCCTCACATTGTCGCTTGATTCCAGGGCCAGGCCAGGTTTTCCATGACTCTGGCCGCCAAGCTGCGTCTCTGAGGGCTGCCACCTTGTGAAGGTGGCACAGAGCTCTAGAGAAGGCCATTGCATTGTAGGGTTACACTGTGCACAACCTCCACCACTATCGGAGGCAGCCCTGCTGCCTCCTGTCCTCCCTATGGTGCCCCACACCCAGCCTTCAGCCCTGCCCCCCATCGGTCATTTCAGGACTGTGTGCACAAGAGCAGCCAGGCATGGAGCCTGGTGCTGGGAACACAGGACTGATCCCATGTCATAGAACCTACCAAGGGAAGGAGATGTTCAGACAAATTATAATTGAAATAAACAAAAAATAGGAGGTCCCAGTCCCCGCATGGGGGGCATCTGGGGAGGCTTCCCAGAGGAGGCAGCATTTTGGCTGGTTCTTAGAGGATGCATAGGCACTGGAGAGGAGCATCTGACCAGGGGACAAAGGATGCAAAAGGCCAGCAAGCTAGACTAGGCTCAGCCCAAGAAGTTTCTGTCACCAAAATAAAGAGCATGGGCTCCAGCCTGCAGGTGGTCAGAAACCACCGGAGATGCCTGAGCTGGGGGCCTCTGCTGACTCTGATTAGAAAGGTGACATGCGTCGGTACCGTTCCTAACTCACATCTACCCACCACCCCTTACTCTCTCACCCGTGGCTCCCACCCCTCCAGTAGCATTTGGTCTGTGCCCACATGCTTTGGTTTCAGGGGCACCAGGCAAGAAACAGTAGGAGGCTCTCCCAGTCTTTCTTGCTGATGAAGCCTGAAATTCCACCATTATAGATGTATTCCTTTGGCTTATAGTTAGCCCTCTAAAGTTCTCTGTTACATACAGACACAGCCTTCTCCCTGTGAAATGTAGCTCTTTGTCTCTAACGCATGCACACCCATGCCCCTACCTTTACTTTGCGTGAGTGTCAGAAATATTTCCACCTACTAGCACTGTTCCCCTCGCCCCAAGGTTATGTTGTTACATATCTGCTCATTTAAATTAACATTTGCCGTCAGGACTGACTCATTTAATAGGAATGAGTTCCCGTGGGTGTGTCGGGTCATAAGACACCAGCCAAAAAATGTAAAAAAAAAAAAAATCATCAATGTGGTTTTTATGGGCAAGTGCTGAGAAGAAGTAAGACTTTCTTTTTCGTGTTTTTTCAAAATATTTTTGTCTACATGTGTATTTTGTGCTAGAGGTTACAAATTCAAATCTTTAAAAAGTAGGAGCGCCCAGGTCCAGAAAAGGGAAAGGGCCAGGAGGCGCCTTTGATAGTATACCCTAATATAAATAAATGTCTGATCCTCTTCTCGTGCCTCAGAATGGACTGCTGACCTCTCCGCGTAAGTGGGTTCATCGGACCTCAGTCCCCCTGAGGAGAAGGCTTGAGAATCTGAGGGCAATAAGAGAGTTAGTAAGAGCCTGAGTTTCCAATCCAAACTGGGTACTTTGCTGGCTGTTTGACCTCAGCCAAGTTAATTAAACTCTCTGTGCCTCAACTACCTCACTTAGAAAACAGGGAGAGTAGAAGTAGCTCAGAGGGTTGCATCTGACTGCAGTGAATTTACAGACACACACACACACACACACACACACACACACTGCTTGGAATGGTGGTGGGCACACCAAGGACTGTATAAGAGTTAACAGTACACCCCGCAGGGTGAAGACCCTAAACACGCAGCACACAGGCTCAGGAGACAATCCCAAAGATGTTGCCTTGGCTGATTTCCGTCTCCCCCCACAGCCTGTGCCTGTCAGGCCTTCGTCGCTAATTCTCTCTGTGTCCTCGTCCCTGCAGTTCATGACCAAGAACCCCCACAAGCGCCTGGGCTGTGTGGCAGCACAGAATGGTGAGGATGCCATCAAGCAGCACCCGTTCTTCAAGGAGATCGACTGGGTGCTCCTGGAGCAGAAGAAGATCAAGCCACCCTTCAAACCTCGAATTGTAAGTAGGGCCAAAAGCTCTTCCCACAGCACAGCAGGGCCTGGGTACCCTGCAGGGAAGCTGGTCTGGGCGGGCACACTTACAACTAGAGTGACAAGCGACCGGGCAGCCAGGGCACCCACTAAAGAGCAGTGTGTGCGGCCCTAGGAGTTCACTGCAGAAAACATGCCAGCCCCCAGCCATAACCAGATGTGACTTCTGTGGGACACTGAAGAGCCTTTTTCACTTTACTACAGATTCACTTGTTTATTTTGATCAAAAATGACAACTGGTACTAATTCTCTGTGTGTGGTGGCAATAGAAGGTTTCTTTATAAATAGGTTTGTTTTCTCAATGAGTCAATTTAAAGAAAAATATCAACTCAGTATTTCATAGTCATTATGCAGAACTAGCACAGAGCATGAAGTTGTGACTCAATGGCTGACATTTGAGGACTGTCCCGTGGGAACCCATGGGGGGCAGCCAGTTCCTGAGGCCACGCCAGAGACCTCCTGTCCCTTCTCTGGCCTGCTCTCCCTTCGGACTTCCCTCCAGCATCCACACTCCCTTCCTTCCAGGCTCTCTGGCCTGTTAGGGCAGTGCCAGGGGAAGGGGTGCCGAAGAGGGTGTTTGAAGCCCAGAGGTTGGAAAAAGGAATAGAACCATCGAGTTGGGGCTTGACCCAGAGCAAAGGTCGTACCCCGGCAGTGACCTGCTGGAAGGGGACAGGGCTGGCGTGGCTCTCCTTAAAGTAAGCAAGAACGTGTGTATGTGGTGGGAAGCGGGCCTCTTAATTTTCTGGCATTTAGCAGGATGAGACTGAAAGTGTGGGTGGCCAGCAGGTGTGCTTACAGGAAGTGAAAAGGGTGTGGGATACCAGACTTCACTGGGCAGAAGCCCCATTCAGCCCCCAGCCACCCCACAGTGCCAAGCTGGCCTACCCCCTTTACTGCCAGGCACACAAGCGACCCTCCTGTGCTTTGCGAATCATCAGAGAGGAATTCCGTTATAATCAGGAGGTTTTCTGGGGAGCGATATTGACACTGCCATGCTTCCCAGTGTCCCGTTTGGGGCGGGTGGCTGCGAGCCAAGGGCATGGTCCAGGCCTCAGTGGGGCTCACTGCAGGGCAGCTACACTGTCCCCGGACACTCCGTCCTGCCACCATCTCCGCGTGCTTTCTTCTTTGGTTTGAAGACTTTTCACTGGCCAGCGTGCAGCTCGGAAGGGGCTAGGCTTAGGTTCACTTTCCTTCCCGGTTAACGTCCCCGCCACCCCTGCCTGTCGGCCCCACAGCTCTGGGGCCTGCTGTGCCAGCCCGGGCTGGGCGTGGGGTGTACGACAGGGCTCGCCGTATATGCCAGCCTGCCGAAGGCTGCCCACCCCCACCCCCACCACCCAGGGCCTGTGCAGGCGGCCTTCAAGGACAAGATTAGCTCCCCCTGACAAACTGAAGGGAAGCGGGAAACCAGAGGCCAGGCCGAGGAGCAGGAGAAACTAGAGTGCTGGTCTAAGGGTGACATGCTAACTTAGGTTTAATCCAAGTGAGTCAGCCCAAAAGAAATTGGGTAGTAGAGCTAAGTAAAGAATCCAGGCCCAAAAAACAGGAGCCCAGTACGAGATCTAGGACTCATCAGCCGGCACAGGTCTGCAGAGTGAACTAAACCTCACTCTGAACTTCAGGTCAACAAAACGACTTAATGATAAGCTTGCGGAGGGCTGGGGCAGGGCCGGAGGAGTGGCTCCTTCCTGTGGCATGCAGGGTGGAGGGGACGGGGACAAGCCCCAGGGGACCATCCACAAAGGCTGTCAAGGGGAGCTCGGGCCTGGGGCAGGGCAGAGGCAGGCAGCAGGCCTTTTCTGAGAGGCCCCATGGAAGCAAGCAGTTACAGATTCAGGGGCCAGAGTCTCTCACTGACATAGCAGAGCACAGCGCGGATCCAGCAGCGGAGAGTGCTCTGAGACTTCAGGAATCTGAGCAGCTATAGCCCCCAAAGCCCTTCCCAAAGCCCTAGCAGTGCTGGGGCTCCTCACGGGGCTCCCACCCTCTGGTCTCAACTCTGAGCCAGGGAAAGTGCAAACCTCAGAGGAGTGACACTGGCAGCAGTACCTGGCTTCCCCAGAGTGAGGGAAAGGTGTGAAGAACAGGTGTGAGGCTTCTGTGGGCCAGAGGGGAGGGAAGGAACCAGGCACAGAGGAAGGGGAAGGAGTGAGGAATGACTCAGGAGGCCAAGCCCGTGACCTGATCCACTACTTTGCAGGCCTCACCTGACCTAGACAGGCAGGGTGCCTGCAAAGCTGTCCCTGGCCAGGAGTGCAAGTGCTCCTGTGGGCAGGGGTATGAGGGGGCCCTTGGGTACCAGCAATAGAAGTACATCTCCGGGTTAGCAGGTCAGAACCACCTCAGGGTCGCGTGGGACTCCCATCTCCACCTGCAGTACAAGGGGCCTATGCTTATTTCCTTCCTTGTGCCTCCAGAGAATGCCACACCCTCCAGGAGCAGAGGGCAAAACTCTGCATGCTCCTTTGCTGAGGGGCTCAGGTGGGCTCAGAGGCCTTACTGCCCCGACAGGATGGCAGTGACAAAGGGCAGGGGCTGTCCAGGAGCTCCCACCAATTTCCAACTGTCTTAGCCATCTCGAAGCCTGATTTCATCACCGCCTTGGCAGTCACCCCCCATGCGTGTTCCTACTCACCCCTCACAGGCGCCACTGTTGGGGGTCAGGGCAGAGGGCACTTTCGCGGCTGACTTGAATTCAGTTCGGAGGAAAGAATTAGAACACCTGCAGGAAGGATAAAAAGGAAACCTGACATTGTGCAATGAGGTGTGTCTGATTGCACTTGGAGCTGAATCATGCCGATCCTTACAGAGTTCCCAGCTACAGATCTTTAAAGACTTAAATTATTTAAATATGCGATCACATTTATATCCTTCGGACTAGAGATTTCTCTTCAGAAAAATATCAAAATTGGGGAAGAATAGGATAGTATTAATCCAGTTAGCAGGTTGGAAACATGTCCCCTAAGTCAAAAGCTGTTTTCTGAAACTCGTGAACAGTGCCAGCCTCGGCCATCGGAGGGCTCGCGTCCAGCGGAAGTGAAGTTCAAGTGGATGAAAGGCCACCGCAGTGCTGAACGTACTGTGTGTCTCATCTCAGGGCCTGACAGGACCCACGTGAAATCTCACAGAAGTTTTTATAAGCCTTCGCCCGTCTCCAGCTCCACTGAGGATTAGCCCTGGGGGAGTGGGTGGGAGGCTGGCTCGGAAACCAGCTGTGAGGACAGCCCTGTGCTCCAAACACAGGGTCAGCCTTACCCTCAGGTGAGGTAGGTCACCCTCTGTCTTTGGCCATTGGAGAGACACTAGGAAGCAGAGGTTGTAGAAGTCACCTTCCCTTCATGGGACAGGGAGTTCTATCACAAGGCAGAGTTTCAGTGTCACAGGCTTGAAGCTACCTCAGGTGCCTTCCAGGGAGGGCTGGCAGAGAGGTTTTGACAGAGGAAATGAAGGGAAGCTGGTTTGGAGGCCGACATTGGGAGGAAGTAGCCACAGAGTAGGTTCCAAGCAGCCAGGGACAGTGAGGCTCTTGGATCTTAGGGACAGACTCCAGGTCAAAAGAAAGACATGGCGAGAAGGAGGTTGAGGGGGGGGACAAGTGTCAGTGACCATCCCCAGCCTTGCAGTGTGGTGTTGGCCTTAAGACACAGCACATGTGCGTAGCAGACCAGGGAGCCAGGCGCATGGACTCTCCTGCTCTCAGCAGGCTGAAGCTCTCAGGGCCTCCGGGCGAGGGCCTGGGAGGGACTCAGGTCTGCTGTGTGTTGGGCCAGCTCCACTTGCCCTCCCCACGTCCACTGACACCACACCAGAATGCTGCAGTCCCAGAAACCCGCTGAATAGCTACTGTCCTCCTACCCAGCTGGCCATGCTGAAGCTGAGGTGGGGTGTCTGCATGATTCAGGAAGGAACTGGTTTTGCCTGATGGTCAGTGGTGGAGGTGAGGCTGGTAAAGGCCAAGTCGTCCAGTCTAAGCCTTAAGAACAGTGGCATATTTTCCAGAGCTCCTGTCCGTCCCCATGACACAAATCCTCCTCCTCGGCAGAACCTTCAGGGGGGCACTCGGAGCCTGTACTCTGCCCAGTCTGGTGCCACTGGAGGCTGGCATCCCTGGGTCACCCCCTTGGGGGCTGGGGATGCGGCAGGAGAGCAGCTCCCAGGCCCGATTCTGGCCTTCCCTGGGGCTGCCCCCTCTGAGGAGCACAGAGGAGATTGTCCAGTTTCACAGCTGGAATTTGGCCTCCGGTCAGCTTCTGTCACATACCTCCAGTGGCTGCTGTCCCCTCCGGGCCTTTGCCTTGTTGGGATGGTTGCTAAGCTCCCGGGCGCCTGAGCCTCGCTGTCTAATCCCTGCCCTGACTCCCTGGCTGTGACTAGTTCCACTGGGCTTCCTGCCTTCAGGTTTACTTGCGCTCCTTTGCACGGGCCCCCACCCTCCAGCAGTTTCCGCGGCCTCTGTTTCCGCGTGGAGAGTTTCCCCTCGCTCATCCTCCCAGCCGTGTTACACATTCTCCCTCCTTCACGTCCTTCTTGTCCTCCTCCTGTGCGCCCACACGCTCAACTGACATACAAGCAATGCGCCGTCGACACGAAACTGAAGACTTGGGGCCACCAGGCACTCACACGAGTTTTCTGGGGCATCTGGCTCTAGAGCAAGGACACACGCAGTGGGGAGCGGGCACCCAGCCGTGAGTGGGGGAACAGAAAAGCCAGCAAGGCTGGAGCCAAGGCCTCTGACGCTGGAAAAAAGCTCCAAGCCTCGAATTCGTTGGTCTGTCCCACCGGGGATTTGGGTCCAAGATGACAGCACCATCATGTCTCCAGTGAAAGAAGCACATTGAGCTTTTGTGTCGCTGGTGGGTTTGCCTCCGTGGGACCGTAGAGGGCAGAAGTGATGTGCTTGGTGTGGCTGGCGGGCATCCTCTGACCTTGCAGAACTCCGAAGCATTTTGCTCACTCCTAGCGTCCCTCCTGCATATTCCTCCCAACCTCCCCTCTCCCCACCCCCACAAAAAAAGCATTAGGCTCTGAAGTTATGGCTCCCAGGGCCTTGGTACCAACAAGTGGGGGAAGCCAGGAGAGATCTGCGTCCCCAGAAACCTAGCAGTCCTCAGTGAAAGCCAACGGCAATGAGGGAAAATGCTGGCCAAGTAAACTTCTCTTTGTGTACGTGTTCTCTCTTTTCAAGTTTGCTTCAGTGTGAATGTCCCTCTTTAAGGTAAGGCCTCCAGAGAGGCGAGTCTCTCCAGGTAGGTGAGCCCTCAGGCCCGGTGACACGGAGGCCCCTTCCGACCTCATAATCTGTTTCCATCCGGCCATCCACACTGCATGGCGGGACACCCAGGGAGGCCTTTCCTGCATGCTCCTGCATGACCGGGCTGTGCTGGGAGAACACTGGGAAGTGGGCTTGAGACCCGCACACCCTCACCGACGTGGCCTGAGGAGGAGCCCTGCTGAATGGGCAGCCCCTCCCCTGCAGTCAGCCCACCAGCCCAGGGGCCACCTGATGGTGTGGACCACAGGGACAGAGCCCAGGTGATCCTTAGACTCTGTCCTCGTCACCTACCTGGCAGAGCAAAAGCAGGATGCAGATGAATCCTACGACCTGGCAGTCAGGATGTCCCCCCGAGCTGTCCATGCTGTAGTGAGCGCCTTCAGCCTGCAAGAGGCTGCAAGGTCCCTCAAGGAGCGAGGACTCTGGCCCAGGGCTGGAGGGTGTGGGAGAAGTCCAGGAACCTAGTTTTGGTAGTTGGCCCAGGTGGCAGAATGGTACAGTGGACAAGGTACTGGCTTTGACCTTGAAGAGACTGGGGTTAAATAAAATTGCTATCACAGGAGCGCCACTTGAACCTGCAAATTCACTTCAGCCCAGACATCTGGCCTCCTTGAATGCCTACCCTCCTTACCTTTAAAACAGGGATGAGAACACTAGCTCACAGAGTCATAAACAGGATTAGCGAACAAGCCCAGGATGCCTTGCTCACTGTGTTAGTTCCTCTCTCCATTCACCAGTCCCCGCCCCAGCCTGTTAAAGCCCCTTTTCCTCTCATCCCAAGACTCCCAGAATCAAGACTTAAGGACTGCAGGAGGTAGCATGAGGTTGGGAGGCTGGGCTATAGAGTCAGATGCACGGAGGTTCCAGTTCGGGCTATAGGGTCTTGGGAAAGTCATCCCACCTCCCTGAGCCTCAGTCTGCTGACCTGCAGAATGGGAATGGTAGTGTCTGCCACACTGGGTTGTGTGAACTAGGACGGTCCTGGGTGTGTAGTGAGCACGGGCGTAGTGCTGACAGTGATGGAGACAGTGCGGGTCTCAGCTTTGGGAGGCCAGACTGAACACCGCTGTACCTGCTCCAGAGGGGAGGAGGGACCAGGAGTTCAGATGAAGGATGACACCATGAGGTCAGGGAAGAAGTCACCCCAGGACAGAAAGGCATCCAAATGCTGGCAAAAGACAAAAACAAAAAACAAAATGCAATTCAGACTCTGCCAGAGAGCCTCCCAGGCTTAACCCTGAGATGGGAGGGCACCAGAGGAAGAGAGGCGATGCCAGACCCTGTGAGATTCACCCCGGATGCCAGGATTCCCCATCCTTTGGAGCCTTCAAATAGCACCCCAGTTTCTCACGTGACCTTACCCCCCATTATCCTTTGAACTCGCTCACTACCTTTCCTTTCTTCGCCGTTGTGTTCAGCAGTGTTTCCGCTGAGAGGAGCTCCCCGTGCCCTCGGCGCCCCACCCTGAAACAGTGGCCGCCGTTGCTGAGGCACCGTGCTAGCACAGCAGGTTCCTGGGTATTTCTAAGCTAAGTGGCCTCAAGTGGGCCATTTGACAGAGATTTCTTCACCTCAGAATTCTTTCTGCAGGAGCCTTCCTGCAGCCTGGGAGAGGGGCCACCTGCATTTCAGTTCTGTCCCTGCATCATGTGGAGTGGGTAGGGGTGAGACTTTGAGCCCTGGGCTCAGCATTTCTATAAGCTGTGAAGGGGTTCACTTATGACTAATTGCTGTTAGGTTGGGATTTGCCTTCATGGGTCCATCGAACTAATGTGACTGAATTTAATCTCTTCCCTGCTCCACTGCCACTTGAGGTGGCACCTCCCTGGGCACATGGGACCTCCTGGGCCATGTCCAACAGAAGGCAGGAGAGCAGGCGCAGTCAGGAGAGGTTCACAGTCAGGAGAGGTTGGCTGCACTAGCTGGGTCTTGGCAGAGGAAGCCAGGAAGGGTTCGGAAGAGCGAATGACCTGGGCAAAGTCTTGGGAATCAGAAAGGCAGGATTCAGATCTGCTCTTTTTGATGGGTATTTATTGAGAATGTACTTTGTACTCTCTGTGAAGCTCCAGGGAGGGAGGTTGACATAGGAAGACAAGAATCCCCGGTTACCACCTTAATATCACCACCGTGAGGAGTGTGGGTGGTGGGATGAGATGCTCTAACAGGAATACTAGGCAATAGGGTAAAACCTAGGACTTCACTTTGAAAGGGGAGTCTTGGGTTCGGTAGAGAACAGAGGAGAAGAAACAGCATGAAGAAGAGCCCCACCCCGCCCACAGGGTGGGAGGCAGGGCCTCTATGTGTCACAGGAGCCTCTTCCCACCTGCGGTCCTGTAGGAGGTCCTGTCCAGGAGGGGACACTGGACCAGTGCCCTCCTGCCCACTTCTGCAGAGAAAGCCAAAGGGTGGTCTGGCGGCCACAGGTGGCGGGGCAGTAGTGGTCAGAGGCTGAGTAACACGCATCGAAGTAAAAGCAGAAAGAACGTTAAACCTTCCCCATGGAGGGGCTCGGTCTTGTCTCCTCGAAGCCAGATTTTGCTCTTTGAAGGCTGTAGGCACCAAGGGACGTTTTGCGAGCTGATTGGGTCCCCCTGCCCACACCAGCCTCCAAGTGCAGGACCTTGATTCTACAGGGCCACATCTGTCATGGAGGAAAGATGCTCTTGGAAACCCAGTTTTGCACGTGGGGAGATTGGTGCCCTGTGTACTCCCCATTATGTGCGTTGGGGTAGCAGATGGTAACAATTGGATTTGGCCTAAACTTGACACTCAAGTGTCATTTTGGAATTCTGCGATTTGACAAACACACAGTAGGTTTGTGAAGATTCAGAAAGTTTCCACATCAACCTCAGTCTCTCCAAAGTGAGAAGACCTGGCCCGTGAGCCTGAAGCCACCAACCCTCCATGTTATTCTGGCTAGTCCTTCCTGGGATCTTCCCCGGCCGCAGAGGGGTTTCCTTGGGGTGCAGAGCCTGCATGTGAATGGAGTATTTCAGGTTTGTGAGCCCAGCCAGGTGTGGAGGAGGGCAGAGAACTGCCAGGACAGGGAAATATGTTTCTTGCCTTAAGTAGAAAGATGAGAAGATAAGCCAGAGTAAGCTTATTGACTGGAATGACTTAAAAAATAAACCAGACCTTGACTTGGGGCATCAGGCGGACTCCCTCTTCCTCCCACAGCTTCTGGCTCCCAGCTAGTTCAGCAACAACAAGGCGTCTTCCTGGAGAGCACAGCAGATGTGGGCTGTGCGCACGCAGATACCTGGGCTGGGGGTGTTCCACCTAATGCTTCAGAATAGTCACGCAGAAACGTGGGGTTCCAGAGTTTAGCCCCAACCTGCATCACAGGCAGTGAGCTCAGAGGAAAAGGTTGGACAGAGCCGGATGCTCGTCCCTGCCATCAGTACCTGTGAGACCCTGGCAAGTCACTGAACTTCTCTGCTCCCTTCCTGAAAATGAGACCACGAGCAGTCCCGAGATATCTTCCAGCCACAGCCACTCCATTTAAACATGCTCCGTGAGGACAGGGATTGAGGGTTTTTAAAATCCATGTTGTTGTAATGAAATTCACACAGAATAAAGCCTGCTCCTTTCAGGTGTGCAGTGTGCTGCGTTGAGCCGTGAGGAGATGGGTGTCTCTCGCCCCCACAGGGTTCCCAGGCACCCTTTGCCTCTGGTGGTCCCTCGTCTGCCCTCTGTCACCGCAGTAGGTTCACCTGCCCTAGAGGTGCACATCCATGGAGCCACGTTGTAGGCAGGCTTTTGTGTCGGGCTCCTTTCCCGCAGCATCCTGTGCTTCAGGTCTGGGATCTGTGTTTCTGACTTGTTATTATGGGAAACTCAAGTGTGTACCCGAGTGAGACAGAATCCGCCGGGGCCCATCACCACGTCAGTCAGCAAGACCTGGTCAATCGGTTGGGGGGAGGGCTTTTTATCTGTTATATTCAGAGCTGCATCCTCAGCAACAGCTCCTGGCACATAGTAGGGATTCAGTCTGTGTTTGTGGGAGGAATGAATTGTGTAGATCTGCAGTGTTTTCCTAGAGAATGTTTCTCTCTCTGCCCCACCTCTCAGTTCTCTTCTCACCTGTTATGGCCCCAGACTGATTCCAGTATGTGCCTGGGAGTTTGGGGGTGACGAGACAATGCATTAGGAACTCTGATGTTGCTGAATGGTGAAAGGGGGGGTCACCTCATCTTGACTTGAGAGGCATATGCTAGAGTGTTTACAGCTCCAGTTTCAGAGCCAGCAGGCAGAGCAGTAATGAACCCCGGGCCAGAAGAACAGATCTCTATCTAGAACATCTTCATAAATAAGGAGGGAATAGATTAGTGCGTGGAGCAACAGGGCTTTCACCAGAACCAGATGGGAAAGCTTTTTCTCTGGGTACCAACAGTTATCCCTGAAAAGCTGAGCCCGACAGCTCCCAGTAAAGACACTGCTTTGAAAAGCAGATGATCAATGAGAAAAGGCCCTGTGGTTAGAAGCAGTGTGGGGCCAGGGTGCCACTGTGGGCCTCCACTGTCTCTGCTGCAGCGCTGGGCAAGGGCCCTGCTGCAGCACGTCCCCCGTGCGGGGCCAGCTCACAGTGCAGCCTGGCTTGGAGCTCGGGCCTCAGGGGAGCCGCAGCAGGCAGGGCGCTGTCTCCTCCTGGGGCTTTTCATTCCTGGGAACCCACCGGGCTTCCAGCACCCTCTCAGTCCCAGGCTCTGTGACTGGGTGCCCCTTCACCCCACTTTGGGATCTACACCACAGTGAGCAGTAAAATCAATTTAGTGGATCAGGTGCAAAAAAATCTTGTAATGACAGATGGGATGGGGTAAGGTAGGACGGGGTGGGATGGGGTGGGATGGGATGTGGGGGGTGGGATAGAATATTAGACTAGAACACCGAATACATCACATAAAGGTGGTACATAACTTGCTGAATCTTCCATGGGGGTGGTACAAGGAGGTGCTATGCACTAGGTCATATATAAAATTTATTTTTTACTGTTGCCTGTGATGTAACATTTTGAAGGGTGATGCCTTTCTTCACCCCGATGTCTAAGAAAGACCCCAAAAGGTGTCATGGGGATGGTGGCCCCATGCATGGCGAGGGGCACAGGACAGGAGGCAGTTGTGTGTTTACACCTTTGTCTACAGCCACAGCCCCACAGTGGCAACCATCCAGCCCTCTGCACACGTGAGTGCGTGGACGCCTCATGGCAGGAGGCGGGACAGCACATGCCGGGGACAAGGGCCTCGGGATCAGAACAAGCCGGGTTCATTCCTGGCTCTGCCTCCGGCTGGCATGCACCTCAGGCAGGCTGTTTACGGATCTCAGCAGCAGTGGCTGTGGCCTCTCGGGAGGGTGGCGTGTGAGGTTAAATGAGGCAGGCAGGTAAAGCACTTAGGAGACGTCTCCATCTGGGACCCTGATTACATTTTCCACATGAAGAAACCGAGGCTGCGCCAAGCACTGTGCTGGCACTAGAAGTACAGAACAGACACCCGGCAGAAGGAGCTCCTTGCTTGGCGGACTAAACAGTTCCTGATCGAGTCGTTCGTTGGTTCCAGTTACGAGGAGTGCCAGGAGGAGTGGCACAGGGCGACGGAAGTGCAGGAGCGGGCGGCCTGGCTGCGGGATGGCTCCCCAGGAAGGGGCCTTCCTGTCCCTCCTAGCAGCATGAGACCCTCCTTGTTAGTGGCCTCAGGAGTGGTTTCAGGGCTCCTTTGCTGCATTTGAGGGGGAAATGGACCCTCCTTTGCTCTCGCTTCTGGTTTTGGAGGGTGGTGGCCACCTGTGTGAGAAAAGCGATTGCTTCCTGCCACCCTCTGGGGACCAGCAGGGTCCATGTGATTAACTGGGAGCTGGCAGGGACCAGCTGTGGCTTGGACACCACTAGCAAGGGAACACGCAGCAGGCGTCATTCGCCCTGAGACGCCACCTGCCTTACGAGGGAGCCAAGATTCATGGGGCCCTTAGAGACACCTCCAGGCCATTTCTAAGTTCCCCGCTGAGTGCCGTCAGGGGCCAGAGGTTCACTCTCCAGGTGATGAGCACTCATCCAGAACCGTGGGACCCAGGATGACTCTTGGCTGGAGTGTATGCTTCATACTTCCGTTACCGTATTTCAGAGTCCGGTAGGTATGGACCAGGGCAGGCCAGGGAGGGTGTGAGGAGGCAGGTATTATAAGCACTTCAGAAATACCCAGAAAGACCTCCTTCTCTGAAAGGAATTGAGAAATACTGTGTCTGTGTAGCTGCAGCTTTGAGATAAATGGCTGCAGCTGGTCTTAAAAGATCCCTCCAGAAAGAGCCTTCGGTACACAGTCTGCATCTGAGCCACTTTACCCAGCCATTCCAGAGGGACACTCAGCCTTCCTGCCGACCAAGCAACGAGTGGCCACAGGGAGTGCCCGGGGCTGCCCCCACCCCTCCGTGGCCTGAGGGATTTCAACAGAAGGGGGCATCTCAGGTCCTGGAAACACCTCTTGGGGCTTTGTCCTCTAAGTGGATCCTCAGAGACAGTTACTGTGGCACTGAGGAATTCGGGCTTTATTGGATGGGAAACTTTTAAATCTGTGGTTCCTAACTTAGCAGTGAAGTCACCCCCCACCCCAGCCCTTTGGGAATCTGATACAGCGAACTCTCTCCAGGAAAATCCAAATTCACACAGACACTCAGCACACTGGGCTGTATTTCACAAGGTTCCAGGAAGCCCATTACCTAGGGCAGGGGTTGGCCAACCCCAGCCTTCCGTCCTGACCCAGCCCACTGCCATTTTTTGCGCAGCGCTCGAACTAAGAACGGTTTTTGCATTTTTTTCAAATGGTTGAAGAGATCCTTTGGTGACACGTGAACACGATAGCAAGTTGGAAAGTCAGCGTCCGTCAAGTAAGTGCTGTTGGAACACAGCCACGCTCCCTCACTTCCATCTTGTCTGTAGCTGCCTCTGTGCCACACGGCAGAGCGGGGTGGTTGTGACGGAGGCCCTGGGGCCTGGAGAGCCCAGAATGTGGACCATCTGGCCCTTCCTGGAAAATGCGCTGCCTCTGCTTTAGGAGTGGGAAGCCAGGTCAAGAAGGCTTGCTTAAAATGCTTTGTTTTTACTTAAAGTGATTGAGCCCTGGAAGTTAGAGACAGGAGTGGCTTTGAAAATCACCTTGATGAGTTCCCACTGTGCCAAGGGCAGACTGGGATGGTGGTCCCCATCCCTCTGGGAGCAGGGGTCCAAGGAGGTGTGTCTTGGGCTCTCTTTTCAATTCCTGTAGGTTTCCAAACTGGCACTGCCTTCAGAACAGCTTTTGGGCTGTTGCCCTGAAGTTTTGTTTAAAAAGCGTTGTGACACGTGTTTGAAGTTGGGTAACAACTTCTTGCTGCCGGGGATCCCACTCTCTGCTGTGATGCAAGTCCGAGGGCCAGCTCCACACACCCCTGTGGACAGCTGATTCACAGGACACGTTGTAGCCCGCGAGCTCCTGTGATTGCTGGAGTATTTGCTACGTGTGAGGGGGAGGTTAGTGTTAGCTAATAAGAGTTTCCAAAGTAACTGTTCAAGCAGAAGTTGTAGAAATGTGTTTTCTAATGCCCAGCAATAAAGAGGGTACAAGCTGAGAGGGGAAATGATTGAATTCCCTCAAACAGCTGATCGGACAGAATCCAGGTGTGGTTGTCTATTCAGAATGCTTGGTGGTCTGAGGTCCAGTGGACTTGGACCATTTTTAAAACATTTTGTTGTTCACTGACTGCCTCGGGTGCAAATCAGCTTTCCTGCAGGAGTGGTTTGGTCCAGAGGCAGCAGGCCAGGCTGGAGGGGTGGGGTGTGCCAGCCACCGCCTGGGGCTTGGTGGCTTTTCATCACTGTGTACCAGCAGCACAGGCCACCACACTCCTTCGGACTGGGAGTGGCCAAGAAGCAAGTGGCTTCCCATTTTTCAGTGCCATGAAGCTAATCGTTGTTGCTTAAAAAGCAAAGGGATCTTGATTTTTCTCCTCCCCTGAGAGGTGGAAGCAACTTTTCCAAATACAGCAGAAGTCACACACGGGAGAGCCGTGTGACCCGTTCAGCCAGGCTGCATTTGAAATCTAGAAGATCTAGTGTGAGGCTCCGGAGCCATCCTCCTGGATGAGATGGAAAAGGTGGCCACGGCTGGCGAGGGGCTCTGGGAAGGGCCTGAGCCAGCCCGGGCCTCCCACACTGTTCGGATATGCTTCTTGGAAGAGAAAGGGGAGGCATGCCAGTGAAATTTCAGGGAGATCGAAAGCTGCGGGATGCAGCGGATAAGAGGACGACCAAGTTGTCCTGACGTTTGCGTGGTGCTTTAGAGTTCCAATGAGCCTTCCTTAGAGGCCCTCCTGCTAACCCTCAGCAATCTAAGTCTATTTATTTTCCCGCTTTTTGGTAAATAAACTGAGATTCAGAGAGGAAAATTATAGAGTCATTATTTATGGTGATCTTGGCAGGCTAGAAATAAATACCAACATAAGAAGGAATCAAGGTCAAATATAAAGGATTACCCTGGGATTTGAAAAGTCGGTCTTGGAAAACCAGGAGTATGTATTAGTTTCCTGAGGCCCCACAACGAGTGCCACAGCCTGGGGGCACGAGGTAACAGAAGTGTATTGTCTCTCCCTTCGGGAGGCCAGAAGTCTCAGCTGAAGGTGTCAGCGGGGTCTTGCACCCTTGAAGACCTGCACGGGAAGGATCTTTTTTCTCCTGTCAGCTCCTGGCAGCCCCAGATGTCCCTTGGCCTGTGACAGCGCCGCCCTGTCTATGGCTCTCACATGGCCCCCGCTCTGAGCATGACTGTCTCTGTGTCCAAGTTCACCCTTCTTACAGGGACACTGGTCACCCTGGATTAGGGCACACCCCAGTGACCACATCTCAACTGGATTACCTCTGCAAAGACTTATCTGAAGTCTTTGAAGACTTTCAAGTTCCTTTGAAAGTAACTTAAGGCTACTTTCTGCGGTCCTGGGAGTTAGGGTTCCAACATATCTGTTTGGGGGACACCGTCCGACCTGTCACAGGCTTACATTGGATTGGCCACACTGCGATTTATGACAGCTACTTAAGGAAGGATAACACAGTGGTACTATCTTAGCTATCGATTTAATTTGGGATTTCCACCAACTAGAGGTCATGGCACAGAATGTGGCGTTGCTCAGACCAGAGTTGAGAGTGGATGGGCCAGCCCTGGCCGCCGCATTCTAAGAAGGCGATGGGTGAAACACAGCAAGGAACCCTGGGGGGCACGGGGCACGACCAGTGCTGTGAGAGGCCACCTTGGCGCCCAGGCCAGATAAGTGCTACATGTTGCCCTGTCTTCCACAAAGGAAGTCCGACATGTGCCCAGCTCCCGGTGGACAAAACTAGAAGGGGGTGGTGGTGGAGGGTTATGTTTAGAGAAATGTCTAGGTAAATGGTAGTTACCTTGGAATTGGGTTCCAACCCAGCCTTCCAGCTAGTTAAGACACTGTGTGGCCAAGTTTCAGGTAACTGATGTTGTGCAAGCATCCTAACTGTTGAAATTCTTGTCTTTCCTTCTAGAATATTTTAAAAAGATGGTCAAGCTTAGATAAAACTATTGACATTTCAAAGCTAGGAACAGTTTTGGGCTTGACTGTCCCAGTGAGTACAGTTATCTTCAGGAAATGCATGTTGGGTGTCTGTTGGGTGAAAGGTATCAGGGCACGTAAAATGCAGACGAAGGGACCAAGCACACGGTCCAGGAAGCACCATGGGGACCGGGAAGAGGGTGAGATGGGCGTGAGGCTGGCATCAGGGGAGACTCAAGAGGGAGTTGGAACTGACATGGGACGTTGAGGAAAGCACTCGTTTTGGGACCGTGTGGAGACAGTCACAATTCTGGGCAGGGCACCCCTGGCTTGGGGTCACCCTACCTGTGTGCTTGCTGTCATGCCTAGCCGAGGTGAAGAGGTAGGCAGGGACCCCCAAGGTAGCCCCATGAAAGCCGGCCCCATGCCCCAGCCCATGAGATCAGAGAGTTTTCTTGATGCTTCATACCAGTCATCTGTTGCTCTCCCAGTGACAAGGGGGACAGAAGCAGGCATCGCTGGCTCCTCTGAAAGTTTGTGCTTCTGACTTCAGCACGGTGAGCGCTGGTAGAGATTACACCAGCCACAGAGGGAGAACGTGCTGGGCTCCCAACACTGCCACACCCAGCTGAGCCCCCAGCGCCCGGTGACCTCGGAGTGATTTATCAGATGAGCTCAGGGCTTCGCTTCTCAGATGCAATTTCTTGGAAGGAGCTGGAGTGCCTGTAACTCAGTTTCCACGAGTTCTACTTCGCTCCCCCACTGTAGCCTCCAGCAGTGTGCCCTTTCACCAAGGTCACCCCTAGACGTCTCACAGCCAAGGCCTCATTTCTGCAGGGATGCCAAAGGGAGTAGGAATGTCATTTTTCCCTTAACCCCAAGCTCAAGAATTAGGGACACACCCACCAAGTCCCTCAACTCCCCTTCAGCCATCTGTCCTGGTGCGGTTTCCCCAAACCCTGGTTGAACCCATTTCTGTCTTGTACCAGCAGCAGTCCGGGAGCCCGAGTGCCCGGGGTGACTGTTGCCAGGGGAGGAGGCCCCATTAGCCGGGCCTGCTCCTCTGGGCCCTTTGCGAATCAGACCTCAGCCTTCTCCTCACTCTACCCGTTCTTCCCCAAATGGTAACCCCTCTGACAGGGCAGCTGCCCCCAGTTCTGAACCTAGGTCACATTGCTGGCTCTAGGTGAAGTGGCAGCAAGAGAGGTGCATTCATTCATGTTTTTAGTAGACATTTACTGAGCACTCACTATGTGCCAGGCATTGCCCTAGGCTGGGGATGGAAGGTGAGTTCTGCCCGGTCCCTGCCCCCAAGTTGCTCACAGATTAGTTGAGAAGAGAAGGGAATCTAGGGTGCTGAGTACTGGGCTAAGGGTTAGGAGCCATCACTGACATCCATAAGAGGCCTGCAGGGACAAGGAAGGGCCTATAAGCTGAGACACAAAAGGTGAGCAAAGTCTGCTCTGTGACAAAGAGGGGAGAGGGTGTTCCAGGCAGAGGACTCACTGCGCAGAGGCTTGGAGGCAGGAGCAAGCCTGTGAGTCCAGAGAACTTTGTGGGAGAGGAAGCCGGGCAGGCAGGCAGGACAAGATGCTGAAGGGCCTTAGAAACATGTATAAGAACCTGGGGCTTTTCCCAGGAACCTCAGTCCCTGGGGGAAGCACTTGAATGTCCAGGCAGGCCCCAGCGCAGCACCAGCTCAGGGTTTGGAGGCGTGCAGAGGAATGTAAGACCCAGTCCCCACCTCCAAGGGCTCACGGCCTTGACGAGCGGAGCACATGGACTGCGCTGGGTGACACAGCCAAGCTGTGCGTGGCACCTGCCCCTGGCTCACGAGCGCTATGACTCAGACAGAGTTGGAACTCACATTTATGGGGCGCCTGCTGTGGGGTCAGGGGGCACCAAGGCACCTAATGTTTGGCACCTCATCTCTTGCCACCTGCCTTGTACAGATGAAAAGACCAAGGCTCAAAGAGTGACATCATCTACCCAGGAAGGGACAGTATGGGGTGAGAGGTCAGCCAGTGCTCTTTCACCTCCTCTGTGCAGCTCACCACGCCCCACCCGTGTGGGCCAAGGGATGGGGGAGGACTTCATGGAGGAGATGACAGCTGAAGAGTTAGAGGGTTCCTAGGGTCCCAGTGTCACCTCTCAGGCTGCAGTGTGGGCTAAGAGTCTGCCTTAGACATGGCAGGCATCTGGGCTGACCAGGGAGCTAGGTGAACTGGGCTGTCTCTAGGACTTTGTCCATTGGAACCTTGGAGTCAACCCTTATGCCAGTGAGGGAGGCAGCAGCTTTTCAAAGAATCAAACCAGTGAGTGAAGGACGCAATCTCCAGTCCTCCCCAATATGGGGATGCCACGCTGCATACGTGCTACTAAGAGGCAGTGGTGTTTCCCAGAGATAATTGCTTTGGAAAACTTCCCAAGTCTCCATGGTTAATCAGCAGGCATTGCACACAGTGGGGATGCCGACTACTTGAACTGGAAGTGAGTAACTGACGTGCACCTAAGATGTCCGGGGAAACAGGGCCTGGGTGCATAAGGGGCTGGGCAAGCCAAGTATGTTTTCCTGCAGAGCTCTTAAGGAATGGCACACTCACTCACACACCACCGATGATCTGAGACACCTAGAAAGCCCAGAACTGAGCTAGATGGCTCCCCAAGCCAGCCCACCTGGGTGCTAGAGGTCCTGGGGAAGAACGTTCCCAGCTGGGTTGCCTGAGCCCGCTTCCTGCTACCTGACGGGGATCTGTGACACTCACACACATTGTGGGGTCTTGGCCTGGCACCATGCGCAGGAAACAAACCAGTTTCCAAGACCGACAGACACCAGTGACTGAGGGAGAAGCACAAACAAGTCAATGATCTGGCAGAGCCCACACCAAAGCCCCAGCAGGTCCCCGAGGTTCTCCATGCACACCCCTGCCCTCACTGACCAGTGACTGAGAGCCGGCAGAGGCGGCCCTGCCCCTGAAAGCACGGGAGGCCTGGGCAGGGCCCGCCCTTGGTGCTACTGTGCTGGGTTTTCCTCCTCCTGCCCTGCCCCATGGTCCCTCTTCTTCACCAGCTCCTGGCCCTCCGGCCCTCCGGTCCCCTCTGTCCTCCTGCCCCCAGTGAGGATGTCCCATGGTCAGCTTCTGGGATGATCCCCAGTGCCCCCAAGGCACGGCCACCTTCTCCCCACCCCACCCTTCCTGCTGGATGCATTCCACTCATCTTCGCAGGCCCGCACTCTGTAAACGCTCCGCAACCCAAGTGCGCCGGCCCTCCTCCAATAGAGATCTAAGGAAAGGCGTCAGCACACCTTTCCCCAGGTGCCGTCTTCCCATGACTGACGTGCGACACCGTGGGGACGGGCCGGATGTTCTTCTCTGAAGTCAGTCTCCATGCAGGTCCCAGTTTTCCTCTTGCTCTGAACGCAGTGGAGATGGAGAGCAGATAGCCTACATGCCGGGGGCCAGGCCTCCTGCTGGAGATGACGGAGTGCGAGGCTCTCCCGGTCACGGCAGCACGTACTTCCCTCAGCCGCAGGGCCT
This sequence comes from Tonatia bakeri, assembly GCA_004024845.1. Lineage (NCBI taxonomy): Eukaryota > Metazoa > Chordata > Mammalia > Chiroptera > Phyllostomidae > Tonatia > Tonatia bakeri. Next base: position 30,183 of record PVIA01001991.1, read on the forward strand.
GTTTCCACCCCTCAGGTTTTCTGCCTCTCCATTCTGCCTCCCTTCCAAGGTCTCCGAGACCTACCTGCTGTGCAGCTGGAGCCCGGGGAGAAGAGGCTGAGCTGCACCGACGGGTTCGGGAAGATTCCCTCAGCCCTGCTCCGTGCTGTGCACCTGATTCTGATCTCAGGCTGGGGCCCTGTGAGAACAGACTCCCCGGCTGGGCTCGCCCAGTCCACATCGTGCCCTCTCTCCTGGCCCCGCAGCCCTGTGCCACCATGCCTGCCTCCTGGCAAGCCTTCCTGGCTTCACTGTAGTCTCATGGCCTTACCCAAACATCTGATTGAGTTTGGCCCTTGCTGTGTCTTACCATTTTTCCAGTGTCCAGCCTCCCAGACATCCCACCCCACGGCAGGCATCCCGCTGGCTCCTGGATTGGAGGCTGGCTCTGCCCTTACCTGGCAGGGTGACTCTGGCAAGTCAGCAAACCTCTGTGAACCGCATTTCCTCGCCTGCACACTCAGGATGATAGTAACCCGTTCCAAGGAGCAAATGAGCCAATGAATGCGGAGGTGCTTTGTAAACAGCAAACACCCCAAACCAGGTTCTGCAGAACTCTGCTTCAGGGAGAAATATTAATAAACTATTCAGGACAAAAAAATTATGCCAAGGCCAGGGAAGACTGGCCTGAAATTGTCAGCTGGGTTTCTAGACTCGGGGATGTCTCGGAGCCTGTACTTTGCCAAGGAGCATGGCAAACCTTCGAGAAAGGGGTACAACACAAAGCTTTATCTCAAAACCACTTTTTTCATGGACTACTTATTAATACCTTTTAGGTTACTGGCTTCCACAGAACATAGTATCTATTAATATTATTGCTCCTACAAATAATAAGGCTAATCTTTCCACAAAACTTACCCATCATCCAGGTCACTGACCCTGGGTAACACCAGTTAAGCTGTGCCTGAGAAAGTATTGCCAGAGGACTTTCAAGCTTCTCAGCACTGGGCTGTGTACCGTGGGTGACAGGGGACCTGGTACTGAAGGCCTCCGAGGTCGGACTCCATTCTGACCTCCTGCCATCCTCACGCTGGAGTCTGCCCCAGGCAGCTCGGTGACCCCACAGTCCTGTGTATATGTCGTTCGTGTTCCTGCCCCTGCCCTTGGCCCATCTTTCTTCCTGCCAAGGTGCCTTTCTCCCATTTCTCCCCATACGATTGAAACTCAGTCTTCAAGCCTCAGCCAAGCCCCCACTTCTCGGTACAAGTTTTTTTAACCATTGTAGAAGTTCCAGACAGGAATACTGGCTCCCAACTCAGCTGTGAGCCCCCACAGGGCTTACACATCCTGATTTTCTCCCCAAGCCAGGGTTTGTTCGATTGCCATAGCCCTGCTTTGGGCACCTGAACCTCCAAGTGGGGATGGGTCCTTCTGCGCTGGGCAGTTAGGGGTGGGTTTGCCTGCATGTTCACTTACTCAGTACATGTCCATGGCTGGGAACCCAAGGTTGAATAAGGTCCCCGCTTTTAAGGAGCTGTTGGCGGAGAAGAAGCATGAACAATTCACTGCAGACTAGAATGTTGAGTGTGAAAATAGAAATAATGTGGGGGTGCCAAATCGGGTTCATGGTGGGAGCAGATGGAGATCAAGGCAGGTTTCCCAGAAGACATCCCCACCCCCACCCATCTGCCTTCTGAAGGGAGGGTGTCATGGGGGCAGGCACGGCAAGGTTATGGGGTCTGCCTGCGAGGGAGAGAGGGCACCGGAGACTCGGTGGGAGGGGGATGTGAGGCCGGTCCCCGGGTCCCAGGGAGGGAGATCTGGACGGAGCCGGGGGGCCAGGACAGATGCTGGAAGGGGCAGTGTGAGGTAGAGCCCTGCGCCCCAGTCTCCCAGACATGCCCACACACCGCGCACACAGTCTGGGAACCCCACTTCCCTGCTTTTCCATCATACCTCCCGCCCCTTCTTCCTTCTCACCTGAGCTCATTGGTTCCTCCCCACGTCCTCTGCCACCTCCGGGTCCTGGGGCCATCCGTCATGACCTCATCGGAACAGCTCTGTGTCTGCCGTCGGTAGCCAGCGGCCTGCTTTGGCGAGAGGCTGGGCCGCACGATGCTCACTCCCTGTGGGGGGCCCTGGGGAGCCAGGTCAGCCCAGAGTCAGTGCTTTTTCTTTTCTTCACAGAAAACCAAAAGAGACGTCAATAACTTTGACCAAGACTTTACCCGGGAAGAGCCAATACTCACGCTTGTGGACGAAGCGATTGTGAAGCAGATCAACCAGGAGGAATTCAAAGGCTTCTCCTACTTTGGGGAGGACCTCATGCCCTGAGAGGCCCCGCCAGGTGGAGTTCGGTGATGCTGCAAGAAGGGACCCCGAGAAGATGGCTGTTTCGCAGAGGCTCAGAGAGTCTCGAACTACTTTTCCTCCCTGGAGCCCCTGTCCCTGTCCACTCTATTTATTGTGTCCCCTCACCCAGGCCAGCTCCTCCTTCCTTCTGCCTGGTGACCAGAAGGCAGTCTTGGTTCCTGACTCACCGCTGGAGCAGAATTGGGTCGGGTCAGCAGTTAGCTGGGCATGCCACTGGGTTCGGCCTGGGCAAGCCTGCTTCCACTTCTCGGGGGCCGCCGGCAGTGAAGCAACTTCAGTTCTTAGACCGCAAAGGAAAACTGCAAAAGCGAACAAGACTCGGGCTGTGCCATTGGACATAGGGTTCCAGCAACACTTGTTTCCTGTCCCTCCAGTCCCCTCACCTGCCATCCCTCTGCTCTTCTGCCAGGAGAAGAGACTGTGCTTCTTCCGCACGAGGTGGACACCTTCGAGGCGTGCCTGCGAAGGACAGAGACTGGGAGATGCACAGGTTGGCTGCCCGTGTTGGTTTGCCTGGAATGGCTAATTCCTGCTTGCTCTGGTTTTGGCTGTGGAGCATGCCGAAGTCGTGAAAGCATGTATCTCGTGGAAGAAATCACTCCTTGTAGAAAAAGAAATTTGACTTGGAACTCTATTATAAACATTTGAAAAATATATCCTCAAATTTGCTAATTGGCCAAGAGATATAAATTCCATTATTAATAGGTTGATATTAAAGGGCTAATATGCAACGAGAAACCAGTTGTCCAAGGGTTATGCTCTGAATGCATTAGTGGCGCGTGGGGGCTGGGCAGATTGAGAGAAAGGAAATAAGCAGTGATCCTCACGATTAAAGGCCGGCTGGACGCAGAGGCCACCGCACTGACGGCCAGGACCCTGGGTTTCCCACAGAACTCGGCTCCCAAATTCTCTTTCCAGTTTCGTCCTAAGTTCCTGGTATAAACTCTATTTATTTTCTGCAGCAGTGTGTTCTTTTTGCGCACTTCTACAAAATTGTAGTACTACTGTGTTGTGCTTTTTGAACATTAAACATGTAAAGTTGACTATGAAATGTCTGCCTTTGGAGCAAGCAGACTGAAGTTAAACATGGGTTACACAGAGGGTGTGGTGAGACTGAACAGCACCTTGCTTGGAAACTGACAGTGTGGCAGGACGGACTCGGAGGCTTGTTGCTGTGTGACGTGCAGAGGCAACTCATGTGGACACTATTTAACCAATGCGATGTTACCTCCTGTAGATACGCTGACAGTGTTACATTCTCTGATTCCCAAGGGTTCTCTGTGGCTTTGTGTACATGTTTCCTGGAGGTCATTGGATTATCTATTTTCCTGAACTGTTTCAGCAGGGAATGGAATCCATTCCAACCGTTGCACGTGGATTTCCCAGCTGCCCCTAAATATATCTACTTGTGAGTGGCAAAGTGGCACTATTGAAGCTTTTTGCCTTTTGTACATTTGAGATTTTTGTATATAGTGTTTGCTGCAAGGCCTGTGGAATTAATTCATTGAATTTAGAGGTATCAACTGCTGCATGTTCAGGCATATTATAAAACTTTAGTCTATGAAAGAATAATTCTAATAATGTCCAGGTGCAATACTCTGTATATGTATTGGTTCAAGTTACCGAGAGATAAAATGTGTTTGTTTCTTTGCGGGAGGGGGGTCTCCTTTGTATTGTTTATTGCCTTTTGGTTTGTTTTAAAAGATGTAAACATATATTAAGCTATATTAAATCTCACATATCGTTCTCCTGTGCTCTATTGTGCCCTGATAGAGATGGGGAAGAGAAAGGAATATTCTTGAGGGTGGTGTCAAAGCGTGGACGGGAACTAGCTCGAGCTTGTAGGGAGCTGGCGTCCATGTTTGCACCTGGCTGGCCATAGCCTTTGTTACTAATGGTGACATTCAGTTCTCTTTTGTTTTTATTTTTTAAAAACTCAGGTGTAATTATTATCTGTTCTTATGATAATTTCCAATATTATGCTACGTCAGTTTGTGTGTGTGGCTTACCAGTGAAGTGATGAGGAGCAGTAGACCTATTTAATTTATCTTCGGTAGCCTGACGTCCTGGGGAGAGACTGTCTTCTGGAGTTGAGCACAAGCACAGAAACATGCTCCTGGTCGCATCATCTCATGTGGGGGGGAAGGCGTGGCAAGACTGCCCGTCCGTCAAACTCATGCGTCACTTCCGCTCTCTGTCTCTCCGCTTCCTGCACCAGGATGAACTGAGAACAGCCCAGCCAGCTCTCACTGCCGTGCCAACTGGCTTTGTCCGAGGGCTGGGTGGTGTTCCCACGTCGGCAGGGGTAGGGCCCTTCCAGCGGGACAGCTGGCATTTTGACTGGGAAGGCAAATAATAACCATTCCAGCCACAGCTCTAGGCAGGGCAGTCAGCAGGTTGCCTGGCCCAGAGACGCCCTTGTCCGCACCCAAAGCTCCATGCTCGCTGGGACACCTCCTGGGGGCTGGAGCCAGTCCGTTCTCACACTGGCCACTTCAAATCCCATGTAGTCTGTAGAAAAAAGCTTGTGCGTTCCTTGAGTATTCATTGTTTCATTTGAGTTTTCACAAGAGTTTGGAAGTGGACACACTGTTATATTTCTACTGATCCTTTCTAATCTTTCTAGGTCCGTGTGTGTGTCTCTCTCTCTCTCTCTTTCCCTCCCTTCCCCCTTCTCTCTCTCTCTCAAAAAAAAAAAATGGAGTGTGAAAAAAAAAAGCCAAAAAAATATATGAAGGATAGTTGTCCTCCTGTGTTCTCTCATTAAGGCAGTGAGAAACCTTGTGAAGTGGAAATATATTTTCCTCCAAAGGTGAAAAAATGCATTTTGCTTTAAATAAAAAAGAAGGCTTAAAAATTACCTCTTTTTAAATTATGTGCAAAATAATTCTGGCTAAATAGAAAATGTATTCAATTTTAGGGATTTGTTTTTTATTTTGTATTGTGATGCTTTATTTGTACATTTTTTTTCTTTCTGGATGTAATTTTTAATCTCTTGCCATTCATTAGTGTTATTTCATTGTAAACATTATTGTGCCAAATGTACTGTATTCAAAAGGATGTGAATGTGTATTGTTTCAGAACCTAATAAATACAATAATGTTAAATCTTACTGCTCGGTCCCTGGGAGCATTTTTATCTTCCTTGTGATTGGCAAGGTAGCACTGATGAAGCTTGTCAGCTTTTGTACATTAGAGGTTTGAAAATTCGAAAACCTGGATGTAGTTTCAGCTTTCCCCCTTGTCATTTGAAGACGCACAAAGGAAGCCAACAGTCTTATTCGAGTGCTGCCTTGCCCTCCCCTGCCTTGCCTCTGTGCTTCTGCCTCACGTCTGTGCTTCTGGGACTGCCGGTGGGAGGGACTCGAGGGCCTGAGTGGGCTGGATGTGGTGCTGGGCTGCTTCCGAGTGGAGCTGCCTGGGCCTGTGGGAACGTGGGCAAGCACAGCACCCAGAACCCTTGTTTTTGTCTTTCTTGAAAAGCAAATGCTAGATCTCCCCACAACCAATGCCCAGTCCAGCCTCTTCACTCAGTCTCTGCTACTCAGAACTTCAGGCCTTGGGAGCCCAAGAAACTCCCGTTCTGAGAACCCCTTGCAGGCTGGGTGGGGAGTGCAGATTGGCCAGCAGGGCTAAGCCACTGTCCACTACTGCTCAGCCAATACTCATGGCCATCTGGGTTCCTCCCTCACATCGGGGCTCCTTTGCTGCCACTGCACTCAGCTGTGTGGGTTCCCCAGGGCTCCTCCTCTTCTTTCTCCCGCAGGGATTTGTCAAGAATGTTTGAAACCCAAAAGTATACTTGAATACACCAGAAATTTCAATGAACGAAACTCCCTGTTCCTTAAGGAGTTATGGGAACGATCGCAGTTTTACTATGTGTTGTTCTAAGAAGAGGGGATGACCTCACTTGTCAGCCCACAGAGTCACTTCTTCATAAGCCTGCCAGTGACTTTGGTATGTATATCATCCCGAAAGGACTTCCCTCCAGCAGCTTCCGCCGTCAGCACATCGCCTGCCTACCTCACCAGGGGAGCGTGGACCTCTGCCCCACCTCAGGAAGAAAGTCGTGTTTATCACGTATGTTCCTCTCTGACCAGGCAGCTGTCTCTAGGTGAGTGACAGCCTCAGGAGAATCGAGCTTCCCATCAGTGTGCCCGTCTTACGATGAATTTAAATAAAAACCAAGAGAAACAAACTAAAAGGAGCTGTGTTAGGAAGCCCAGAAGACATCTCCAGGCATTTCACGGAGGGAAATATGACTGGTCTATACCTCTCTTGCCTCGAAGCCTCCAAGAGACGGCTCCAGAGTCCTGGAGCTGAGAGAACGCACCCTCCCGAACCTGCGCACCCCACAAAGTGCGCTGGAGCCGTGAGAAAGGCCACTGGCTACTTAGCGCTCCTGGTTTGGAACTTCTCCCCCCACCTCACCTACAGTCCAGGCGCCGGCAGGTCTGTGCCACAGGAGCCATGGCCACTGGTTCCTGGCAGGGTCCAGATGGCTCTGGAGCTGCCGTAGGAAAGCCTGTCCATTCGGCTGTGCCCTGACCCAGGAGACAGCAGGTTGAACTGGTTTCTCACAGAGGGGTCTGTGGGAAGGCCGCCCTTCTCTATGTGCTTGCACCCGAGTGCAGTCCAGTGCCCGGATCACCAGCAGCCTGGCGATCCCATGTGGTACAATTCTGGAAACAGGAGGCCTGTGCTGTCATAGTGCCTCCAGTGGCAAAGGGACGGGTCACATTATAAATTCTGTTTTCACTCTAATGTCCTTTCACCTGGATAATGATGCCACATGCGTGGTATGTTGGTTCTAGACTATACCTGGAGGGTGATCTGCCGCCCTGGGGTGGCACTCTCCGGGGATGGGCAGCTTTCTCACCAAGTGGACAGCGTTTACTCCAAAGGCTACTTATTACAAGTTGCTTCAGCTCCCTTTTATCTGCCGTCAACACTTAGAAGCTTTGTTATTAGCAGAAAGAATTCCAGCAAGGGATTTCCTCAAGGAAAACAGTGGCACATTAATTAGCATAAAGGCTGTTAGAAAGGTGATACTAATGGTATTGGAGATAAGTAGATTGGCAAAGATATTTTAAGACACGTCTCCACATTTAAAAAACACACAGGAGGTAAGAACCTGGAGAGGCTTCGGCTTCGCCAGCAGTCAGGGCGGTGCAGCAGCCCTGCACACCCACCAGAAGGGCGAAATCAACAAAGCAGACGGCAAGTTTTACTAAGGATATGAGACAATCAGAACTCTCCGTGTTTAAGGTTCAAGTATAAAATGCTATGACCACTTGAGCCATATCTACCAAAGTCAAATGTGCACACCTGGACTCAGCAGAAAAGTAGCAACTGTAGACCAGGTAAGGGTAGCATGTTTCTGCCAGAAAAGCACTATAGAGCAGTGAGAATGAATGGTTTCCAATGACACGCAACACCAGGTGAATCTCACTATGTAACGTGCAGTTTAAGAAGCCAGCCACAGAGGAGTAGCCCAGATTGTATGGTCCCATTTACATCAAGTATAAAGACAGCCCACCTGTGCTGCTGGGAATCAGGCCACTGGTTGCTCTTCGGGGAGGAGAGGTGGTGGCTGGGAGTGGGCGCCGAAGGGCTTCAGGGGTGTGGATTTGGTTTTCCGAGCTGGGACCTGGCAAAAGGTAAGTTCACTTTGTGATCATTCGTTGAGCTCTTCCCTTATGATCTGTGCGCCTCTCAGTAAAGAATTACCCCCCAAACCTAGGGTGGTCTCTGTCTCTCGTGCTTGACGATGGCCCGCGAGGCTGGGTCTGTAAACTGCCTGTGTCTTTGCTGTCTTGGTTGCCTAACTCCCACGGAAAGCCTGATCCTGTGGCTGGAACAGGGTGGCCTCTGCCTTGAGGACCTTCCCTGTAAGGGGCTCACAACCACCCAAACCAACAAACAGCTGCAACTTCAGGGAACTCGTGAATATCCACAGACTCTGCTGTGCCTGCTTGCTAGTAAGTGTCTGCCCGCGTGCCAGAACGCACTCCACGAGGCGGTTAGGGAGCAGCGAAGTCCCCCCTCTCGCAGCTGCCGAGCTGCTCTGAGAAGAGCCGGCCCATGTGGCTCAGGGAGCCCACAACAAGCCAGGTTTGGCTTCAGCGCCTTCATCTCGGGCAGGTAACTGTACCTTGCTAAACCTGTTGCCTCATTTGTGATATGGGGGTGATAAGACCTACTGCTTCAAAGGCCTGTTGTGAAATATCAGTGAGATAAAGCCTCCACAGCCGTTTCTGGGACGCTTGCTGTTCTTTCTCTTCCCCTGGCAAAGCAGAGCCTGAGTCACGGGGAAGAGTGGCTTGATCTATAGTGGGGGCCACTTGCCTTTTCTCTGATTTGCTTTTTCTCATTCTCCTGAGCACTCCTGGGGATACCTGACATCCGCACCCCACCAGTGAAGGACCCTCCGTGGGGCAGGAAGGGAGCACAAGCAGCAAAGAGCAGGTCCTGGCCTCAGGGAACTTCAAACCAGCAGGATATGAGACAGGGCTGATACAGAAAAAGCGGTGGAAGGCAGACAAGAGGGGCAAAGATAGCCCTGCAGATGGTGCCAGAAAAGTCAGAGAAGGGGGTTAGGTTTGTATTATCCTGGCAGCCTTCCTGGAGGAGGCAGTGGTGAGAAGGCACTGAAGGATGAGGAGGATGTGGGTAGACAAAGTGCAGAGAAGGGTATCCTGGGTGGCCACTCATCAGCAGTGGCATGAAGGGCTGAGGGGTAGAGGGTCTGGGTCCCAGAGCAGCGCTGCAGTAGCCCTCAACATCGTTTCTCAACCCATGACTGTCAAGGTCATAGCAATCCTTCAAAGCAGTTTGATGGTGTGTGTAAGAGAGCCCAGCACAGACCTTCAGGAAAGACACCTGTCTTTGTGTGTGACAGGAGGGTTCATTTCACTGCCTGCTCTTCCCCAGCCAATCAGGTAAATGCTGCCTGAGGGCTGAGGTCAGGTCAGCCTCAGGTCTGGGGTCCACCAGGTAAAAACGGACAAACCCCACTCCCTCCCAGGCCTCCTGCCCCCTGGAGCAAGCGACCACCCACTGGCTGCTTAGAGCGGCCCTGTGAGGGCCCCCTCCAGGGCGCCAGCCAAGTAATCCCACCGCCCGTGCTTCCTTCTTTAGGTTATCAATCACTTAAGTTTAACATTTAGTATCTTCTTTGTTCCAGACATTGTGATAAGCACTTCACATGGTAATTTATTTAAACCTCACAAGAATCACTCGAAGTAGATAGAACCCCATTTTACAGACGAGGAAATGGAGGCTCAGACCCTGTGAGAATGTTGTGTCCTCATGACCCTTCTACAGACAAGAAAATGAAATTGTTCAAATTCTCAGACCCAGTGACAGTTCGGGTCAGGACAGGACATACAGGACAGATGACACAGAACTATTCATTCTGTCATTTATCCCGCAAATGTGCATAGCGTTCCTACCGTGTTCTGCCCATTCATCTGGACATCAGTAAACGAAACTGACAGAAGTCCGGCTCCCACAGAACTTACGCCGGGGCGGGGTGCCGACAGACACTAAGAACAAATACGACCATTAAGTGAATCATGTAACGTGTTAGAAGATCCAGGCCACCCCTCACATTTGAAACAAGAGTACTAATAGAGATCCAGACCATACAGCTACATATTTTTTAAGTTATAAATCAAACTATTGTTAAGTAAAATATGTTCTAGCCCCATCCCTTGACAAAGGCATCTTCGAAACAGCTAGGAAGGCCAGGTTGGAATTTAGGGAATCAGGAGAGAATGAGGGAGGAGGGACAGGACTGGGAGGGAGGAGCCAGCCAGGGCCACAGAAGGCACCCCCCCCACCCCCCCCCCCCCCCCCCCCCCCCCCCCCGCTCACTGTTCAGGTAAGCTGTGGGTGTGGGGTGGCCCCTGCTGGGGCCCTGTGAGTCAGCTGACTGCCTCCAGCGATTTCAGCTCAGCAGATGAAATCGGAATAGGGACTGGGTGAGATGGCCTCTCCCTACCCTCCCTTATATCACCCCTACCATCTAGGCCAAAGCCAGCTGCTTCTCCTGAGCTCAGCCCTGCTGGGTAGGTGGGATCCCAGAGCCCCGTCCTTGTGGGTACCTCTTTAAACACCATGATCCATGCTGATGCCCTCCCTTAAACGGGTCTGCTTCAAACATCATCCATCTCAGCCTTGCCTGGAGTGTTAATCTGCATGTTCTGTGGGTGTTGGGGGACAGGGGAGCAGACGCTCCTAGGTGATCCCTGGCAGGGAAAGAGGAAGGTCTGTCCACCCAAACCACCAAGTCACCATCCAGTGAGACCATAAAACGTCCCAGAGCTGAGTGGCCCGAGGAGCTGGAGCCCAAGCTGTGCCTGCAGTGTGTGGGGAGGAGGGGCCCAGGGTCTGGCAAGGGGTCAGCAGCCACAGCTAGCAGGCTGTTTTGGCAGAAGAGGGGCTGATTAGATTGCTGTAGGAAGAGATGCATCTCTGTTCTCTCGCCAGGGAACCCCTTGCCCCTCTGTGCTCGGCTGGAGGGAAGGAGACTGACCTCCTCGGGGCCTGCCGCAGGCCGCAGGGCACCATTACACCTGGAGGGTGGTAATTAGGCGTCCCTTTCAGAAACCAGGGCTCTGAGGCCCCATGAGGTCAGAAAAGTGTCCAAGCCACACAGCCCCTGGGACACAAGCCTGCGATTGGAATCTTCTTCTAGTCGGTGCCAAAGGCCTGGCTCTTCCCACAGGGCTGCTGGTCACTGTCCCAACACAGGTCCTGCTCTCTTTTTGTTTCTCTCTCCAGAGAAATTTCACCATTGAAATGATAGGATTGTTTGATGGAATTAGACTTGTGCTGCTTTTTCTCAAGGCTTCGATTGTGAATATGAAAGTGCCGCCTGGAAACAGGGCAGAGGCCTCTGGGGGCTCCTCCGCTCCTGTCCCACCCTTCCCCCCCCCACCCATGCCACCTCCTGGCAGGGCCCTGAGAGCTGGCCCTCCAGCCGGCGAGGCCTGCATCGTCCGCCCTCAGACACTCCTCCTGCCACCAAAAAAAGAAACCATCCCTATGGACTATTCTAAGCAGGAAGCCGACTTTTCTGCTCACTGGAAAACAGGAAATGCCTCTAAGGGTCTGAAGACTTTTTAGTCACTGCTCCTTTTGCGCCAGGCCCGAGTCCCAGGCAGCTGCTGAGGACAACCCTAGGAGCAAGGTGACCTTGACCCCCAGCCCTGACAGTGCGATCCTTGGTGCTACACTTGAGCCGCCTCTGCTCCTGGAGCTGGACCGGATTCTTCTGAGATACTAGACATTCTGGACTAACCAAGAGGGTATGGGATGCCAGGTGAGGCAGCTAATCAGCCAGGCAAGAAGCAAATACTGACCACCCCAACCAGTTGCTGACCACCCATCCCAACCAGATTGACCTCTAACCCCATCAGAGATTGGCTGACCCCCAACAAAGCCTGACTTCCAAGCCCCTTCCTATGGTTGACTTCCCCATCTTGCTACAGACTGACCCTCTAACCCTGACCTTGTCAGAAACTTACCATTAATACTAACCACAGCGTAGCTTTCTAACGCTGGCCACAGACCAAACCCAAATGCTTGCCAGCCTCCTCATCCATTTACAATTACTTGTTGAGCTTCTGCTAAGTGCTGAGTGCTGTGAACCCAGCACAGCCCTCACGGACCCTACTGCCTCGGGGAGGAGAGAGGCCCCATACAGGAAGCTCTAATCAGGCTATACATGGGATGGATGGGAGAAGGGGAGCAAGAGCCTCATTTGAAACCTCTAACCTGCTGGGTGACCTTGGGTCGGTCACATCACCTCCATGCATCCCTCTGCCATGGGACCATGTGCCCAGGTGGTCTCCAAGGTTCCGATCCTCAGTGGCACATGCCAATGGTGGCAGCCTGAAGTGGTCCAGGATGTGAGGCAGCGTGGTCAGGGTTGGTGTGTCTCTGGGTGCAGGAAGGTCAGACTTGGGAGGATGTAAGCGATCAGGCACCTTCACTTCTGAGTGGTCGATGAGGGTTCAGGGAATCCTTTTTCTGTCTGAACACTGGTTTCCTGGCTCCACCACAGAGGGTGGGGACCTGACTGGGTACCGGTGATTCTTCTTCCTGCCTCAGTCATTCCCTCTGTAAAAGAACAGTGACACCAGCCATTCAAAAACTTTAGGCCTGGATGAACATGTGGTGATTCAGATAGAAGACTTTTCTCTGATGGGAAGACAAAGCTGGGTTCCAGCTGTGTGTGTATGGACCCCAAAGGTGGAGGAAATGGGATGTTCGTGATGAAGACCAGCCAAGACCACCACAAGAGCTGCAAGGTCACTGTTTGATTCTCCAAAGAGCACCAGGATGGGGGTGGTTGAGTGTGGGTTTTCTCTGAAAGAAACAGACCACCACCTGAAACCTTGCCTCTGTTCCACCATCATTAACTCAATTAATAAGTGAATCTGTATTGAGAGCACACTGCCTGCACATCCACCGTCAGGGAGCAGCAACTTCATGTGCGGACCTTGTTCTGCCCCTCTCCTGCCCTTACCTGTCCCTGGCCTGCACAGGGCCGACTCCTTCACCAGCCCTTCCCCCCACAGCAGCTCAGAGCAGGACCTGGAAAGAAGAACAGATGCCGACTAGGAAAAGATACCAGAGCAGCCAAAGACTGACGGGTCTAGAGTAGTTCTCAAAGTGAGGTCTGAGGACTCCTGCAGTCTCTAAGACCTTTTCATGGGGTGCATTGGTAATCTATGGCTGTGTAACAGATTACTCCAAAACTTAGCAGCTTAAAATAACAAACATTTATTATGTCACAGTAAGTCAGGAATCTGGGCATGGCTTGGCTGGAAGCCTGTCCTCAAGGTCTCTCACAGCCTTCAGTTGAGGCATCAGCTGGGGCTGCAGTCTCATCTGGTGGCTCAACTAGGGAGAGGTACTGCTTCCAAGCCCATCGCCGTGGTCGTTGGCAGGATCCAGTTCCTCACTGAATATCAGCCAGAGGCTCCCTCGGTTCCCTGCTCCTGGGCGGGACGGGGGGGTGCCTACCCACAGTGCAGCTCACAGCCTCAGAGCAAGAGGTCAAGAGAGGGCCCAAGACAGAAGCCATAGTCTTTGTAACTTAACTTCAAGGTGATGTCCCAGCGCCTAGCCTGGCGACTCAGTTGGCTCGAGCGTTGTCCTGAACACCACAGGTTGCAATTTGGATTCCCTGTCAGGGCACATGTAGGAGGCAACCAACTGATGTTTCTCTCTTCCTCTCTCTCTCCCCACTTGCCCTCTCTCTAAAATCAATAATGAGAAATGTCCTCAAGTGAAGGTAAAAAATAGTGACATCCTGTCACTTTTGCTATATGGATTCTTTTGAAATGAACCACCAGGTGCAGCCCACACCCAAGGGGAGAGGACACAGGTGTAAAGACCAGGAGGCGGGGACCACTGGAGACATGTCAGGGGCTGCCTAGCACAGGGGATCCAGGACGTTCTCTTCCAACTGCAAATCTCTGTGATACTGGATTTTCCTTGCTACTCACCCAAAACACATCGTAAGAGAGTTAGTGCCGAGGCGTACACAAGAATCCAGCTGTCCTCTGTTAAGCTGCACGTTAAAGAAGTTCACAGAAGTGGGAAACAATGCTACTATATTGATAGTTATAAACCATCCAAACAAAAGCTCTTTGGAGTCCTCATAATAATTTTTGAGAGTATGAAAGTGTCCTGAAATCAAAATGCCTGAGAACTACAGGTCTGGAAAGATAGAATTTAGTTGCCGCCCAAGGAGGGCTGCAGTGGGTGGGGGCGAGACGTGGGGTGGGGACACGCCTGTGAGAAGCCTCGCAGCAGCCAGACGTCCTCAGAGGCCTGGTGCCTGGGGAAGAGGTGGTCAGATACAGCAAGTGAGAGGCAGGGCTTGCCGCGGACTTTCACTTTCTCTGTAGTCTTGTGCACAGAGTGTCCCTGAGGGTTTGCCTTTTCCGCATCTGTGCCTGTGTGCTCACCATGCCCACATATTAGCTGGCACGAGTATATGTGTGCATGTGCGTGTACGGGACAATCTGGGCAAGCACATGTATGTGTGCGCATGGGCCTGTTTAAGCACAGGTTTGCAGAGCCCTGGGAGTGGGCAGGGCTGGGCCAGCAGGTGCAAGGACACCTGTGGGAGGTAGGGGTAGTAGAGGGCTGTGTGGCAGGGATGACCACCAGGGCCGTGTGTCCCTGAAATCCCCTCTGCCCTCAGCCTCTGCTCCCAGCATGACTCTCAAATATTTTCATCTGCTCTGGGAACTTCCTGTTCAGCTTCCTGTTGTTCTTGGACTTTTCTTTCTTAGTTTTTTTTTTTTTTAAAGGTTGTAATTCTTTAATCTGCCCTTTTATTTTGCCTGGAGAGGCACTGTGGTCCCTAGCCACCTCTGGGAGAGGTTGAAAATATCCTGCCAGAGCAGGCCAGGTCCTTGGCCGGAGTTGAATTGAGTACCAGGAATCAAGTACCAGGAATAAACTCTTCTTTCCATTAATATAAACCAGGTCTTGAAAATGCCAGTTTATTTTGCAAAAGATGCAGAGAGGCAGTGGGAGGGGTAAGAGGCCTGAAGGGGAGCAGAATATGTCACCCCAAAACAGGCCTCTTGGGCCTTAGGATCATTTTGAGCTGATTATTTTGAAAATGTGCAGACACAGGAGAAGTTCCAAAAACAGATTAGGAGTTATCCTTTTTAAGGGAAATTTACATTTGTAAATGAAACCCTCAATTGTAAGGGTATCCCCCACTCTGTACTAAGAAGAGGCTACCAGAGACAACTTTTTTTCTCCTGAGAGACTTAGAGCTGGACAAACT
The DNA here is from genome assembly GCA_004024845.1 of Tonatia bakeri. NCBI lineage: Eukaryota > Metazoa > Chordata > Mammalia > Chiroptera > Phyllostomidae > Tonatia > Tonatia bakeri. Next base: position 45,357 of record PVIA01001991.1, read on the forward strand.
TTGTTTTTCATGTGTTTCCTTGTCTCACCTCACGAATTGCCTCCTCCCTGCGAAGGCCCCAGACCCCTCCTGCTTCCTTAGCTCGGGATAGCTATAAGCCTCCACTGTCTGGCCTCCTTTTGAGATTTTGTGGGGCTTCCGCACATACGTACATAATTAAAATTGTTTTTCCTCCTGTTGATATGTCTATGTCACTGTAATTCTTAGACCAGCCACACAACCTAGAAGGATAGAAGGGACAACATGCCCTCCGCTACAGGTCTCAGGGTAGAGTTCTCCGGAGGTCAGGCAGCACCGGCTAGGTCCGTGCCCAGGTATGGAGGGCTCAGTGACGCCATCATGTCTGCCCTCCTCCCACCTTTCCTGCTGCTTCTGAAGCTGCAGAAGGGGGCGCAGCTAAAAGGGAATTTGGTCAGCAGCCAGAGCCCACGCCCAGCTCAGCCCAGCAAGGCCCCCAGCTTCACCCCTCCGGCCAGTCCTCTCCCCGCAAATGCCTCTCCTCTGCACAGACATGTTTGTGTCCTTGCTGTCCCTCTGCCAGTGCCCTTCATTTTGCAGCCAACCCCCATTAAAAAGCCTCTAGGAAGCCTTCCCTGGCACCCCCAGGCCGTGGGGGAAGCTTTGTCCACAAGGCCTCCTCCCCTGGGATCCCACCCTCTGCTCCTTGGAGCTGGCCCAGTGGTTGAGCCATCCTTGTCTCTGTGCCCTCTGGCTTTCCTGTGAGCTCGAACAGCCTGCAGACGCCTGCAGGCCTCCGCTGCCCCTGACTGCATGGCAGTGCCCTGGGTCCTGAACCTATTCCCATTTTCTCTCTGCTTCTCCTGTAGATGCTTCTAGAAGGCAGGTCCCAGTCTAGCTTTCTCACTGTTATTTGCCAGGGCTGTGGCCTAGCACAATTCCTCCTATTGAATAAGGACTTTGTTGTCATCGTTGTTGTTGCTGTTTACTCTCCCAGTGCATTGATATGACAGATTCATCCGTATTCAACTAACGATAGCTAATGTGCTCCCCCACCCCTGAAGGGATTTTGTATTTTAGCTGGAGATAAAACGTAACCCAGAGGAATGAATCTCTGACTGTGGAATTTCAGACGCCCTGGAGAGGGTGGGGGTGGGCTCTGTGCAGGGGAGCTCCAGCGAAGCCTGGAGCTGCCTCTCTCACCCCAGTTTAAGGCAGAGCCCCACTGCCTGCCTGGAAAGGGAAACCAGTTTCCTCCAGCTGTTGGTGGCTGGTGGTCGTCCTCAGGACCTGAGGGAGGGCCAGCGTTCACCGTTTCTCAGGGCTCTCCTTCCCCAGGGCTGGCCCCAAGGGGACTCCTTGAAGTCAGTGTTTAGGCAACTGAGCCTGTTGCTCTGGGCTCAGTCCGAGCCAGCAGCATTCTTGGAATCCGGTTTATGAGCGAGCATGAGGAGAGCAGGATGCCACTTTCTAGTTAAACCCTCTCCTCTAGACCTTATCTCTACCCTGTCCCCTTTGTCCCTGAAGCCACTGCAGCCTGGAGAGGTGCAGCGTGGGCTGTCGCCTTTGACCCACACCCGCCTGCAGGGGGTCTCCTCCCTCCCTTCCCCCTCCACAAACACCGCTCAGGACCCACTGAGGTCACTTCCCCCATGGGGGCTCGTTCCCACCGTCTACCTTCATTTGGATTGACAGAGCCCTCATTGACTCCAGGCTCCCAGACCCCCAGGCCAAGGACTCAACATGGTAGTTGAAAGAGTCTGCTCCAGTCAGCTAAGTCTGCCTGTTTTTACCTGTCTGTCTCTTGGCTTGCCCCGTGTCCTCACCTTTCTTATGGATTCAGGAAGACTAGATTTTTTTCAGCTTGTTCAGCTTTTTACTTGTTAGGATTGTGGCAATATACACAGAATCAGAAACTAGAAGTTGAAATCTCTACTTTAAAAGGTGTATATATATTATAGATGAGGCATTCACAAGGCTCAAAAAATCAAAAGGTGTAGAGTTATATAATGGAAGTTCCCACCAAATAAGCGTGGACTAGGTATCTCCAACCTACCATCCTGCTGAGAATAGCTAAGAAAGCAAAACAAAATATTTTTAAAGAAATGTTTTAGAAGCATCAAGAAACTTGACGAATGCTGAGGAAATGCTGGGAGACAAGAACCCAGAGAGTTGAGCCAAGGCACTTTAAGCCATGTTTGCCACGAGATTATATCCCTGGGGCCAACCTGAAGCCCGCCTGAGCTCCCGGCTGCCTCGTGGAGCTGGGACAGAAGTCAGCGCCAAGAGCTTACCAGAAGTAGACATTCTGGTTAAAGCACTCCTCACTGTGTCTTCAGGCTAAACCAGAACTAAACCAATTCTGGCACCAACTTGAGCCCTCTTTCCTGTCACCTGGAGGTCAGGGTGTCCCAAGCCTTTCATTTGGATTCAGGTGGTCTCAGACAGAAGAAATGTGTCCGGACCTGGCAGAAGCAAGCACAGATCCATGCTGGAGAAGATAACACTGTTCTAGGTATAACACTCGCCCTCAAAGGAATTTTTAGATGCAGTCTACCCGTCTTTAATAAAAAATAATCAGGCGCACAAGGACGCAAGGGCGTGAAAACATCCAGAAACAAAAAACAACAGAAATAGACCACCCATCTCAAGAAGTTAGAAAAAGAATAGCAGAATAACCCCCAGAAAATTAGAACGGGGGGAGAATATAGATCATAGTGAGAATTAACCAAATAAAAAACAATCAAATGAGAAGAATTGAAGAAGTAGAAGTGGTTCTTTGGAAACACTAATAAAGTTGATAACCCTCCAGCCAGACCAGTCAAGAATAAAAGAAAGTGCACCTAACAAGCATTAGATATTTAAAAGGCGACGTCATTACATTCTCTACAGATATTGTAAAGACAATAAAGTAATACTATGAAAATTTTGTCAATACATTTGAAAATTATATGAATTAAATTCCTAGAGACACACACCTTACTCAAATTGTAACAAGAAAGACAGAAACCCTAAACAATCAAGTAATGATAAAATAAGTTGAATCAGCCACTTAAAATGTTTTCACAGAGGAAACTCCAAATTGCCGATGGCACCGGTGAGCTCTGCCGGACATCCGAGAAATACACAATGGCAATCCTATGCAAACCTGAAAAAAACAGGGGAAAAAGTGTATACTCCCCATCTTATTTTATGAGACCTAACAAAATCTGGATGTCAAAGTAGGACAAACATAGTTGGAAACAGGAAATCATAGGCTCATCTCATTCAAGAACAGATGCAAAAGTCCCGCACAAACCAAAAGCAAACTGAACCCCGCCATGTGTGAGCTGGGCTGTATTTGTAATGTGACACCGCTGTCACACTGTTTCTCCACCTGGGCCTCTCGGAACATGGGGCTGGAAAACTCTTTGCTGTGGGGGCCTCTCCCTCGTAGCGGGGTGTGTGGTGGCACCCCTGGCCTGAGGTCACCACAGAGACTAGTGGCACCGCCACGCCCACTTGTGCTCCAGCCGTTGCAAATATCCCCTGCAAAGCTGCCCCTGGTTAAGAACCACCGACTCATGTGACAAAATCAAGTACTATAATTCATCATATTAATAATTACAAACCAAAACTCATAATAATGTCAATAGCTGCAGAAATAAATGTTTGTTAAAAGATAAACATACAGTTTAGATTTTTAAAAAACTCTTAACAAGTAAGGCAGGAAAGAGGTAGATACGGCACTGCAGACACAGAGATCTCCCTTGTTTTTCTTTTTCAATCCTCACCCGAGAGTATGTTTATTGACTTTAGAAACAAAGAGAAGCGTGGATGTGAGAGGAAAACATCAATAGGTTGCCTCCCATACACGCTGCAACAGGGGATTGAACCCACAACATTTTGGTGTGCGGGACAACGCTCCAACCAGCTGAGCCACCTGACTGGGGCCCCTCCTTTTCTTTTTAACAAAAAAAATGTATTGGTTCAGGTAACCGGGAGGTTCAAGTGTTGCCATTAACATTAGTGATGGCTATATTTCAAGCCTCCAGCAGTGTCAGCAAGATACTGCTTCTGTGCTGGCTCTTGTCCTGCTGACTTCGATCTGAGGTGGGCTCCCTCCACCCTGTCCTTCACGGTGGCCACCAGCCATGCCAGGCCTCCGCCTTCTGTGTCCTGAGTTGTGCATCGCTATGCCCTAGGTCTAACGAGGTCCTGGAGGTGAGTCTCACTGATAACGTCTGGCTCATCTTCTCAGCTGGGATCAGGGAGGGGCCAAGCGCTGTCTAACCCCACAGATGATTTCCCAGAGGAGAGGAGATACTCTTTCACCAGAAGTAGAAATGCTGAGTGAGCAGAACAGCAGACCTCTGATACAGAGAAATGTTTCAAACTTTTCTCCAATGAAAAACTCTCCAGTGCATACTACATAGTTTGAGTGGCCATGAGTTCAGGGGTGATTGAGCTGAATGGTTCTGGCTCTGGGTTTCTCATGAGGTTCAGCCAGAGGTTAGTCAGGGGTACAGTTTTCTTAAGGCTTGATGATAGCTACAGAATATGTTTCCAAGTTGGCTCGCTCCTACGACTATCTAGGTCGTGGTCTTTGTCAGTGGAAGGTATCAGCTCCCCACCATCGAGGCCTCTCCATGGGGGGGTTTAGTGTCTTCTTGAGATGACAGCTGACTGTCCCCAAGCAAGTGATCCAAGACCCCAGGGAAATGTCTTTTATGACTCGCTTTGGATATCATCCATCATCTACAACATCCAGCATATCATCCATCATCTACAACATCCAGAAGTCACCCCTCTCAATACTGAGTGGGACTCCACAAGAGAACAAACACCAGGGGGTGGGGGTCACTGGGAAGGGGAAAAACAAAGAAACAATGGAAGAAAATTCAGCAGGTGAGAAGCTTATGAGATTCTAGATTAAAGGGCTCTTTCAATTTCTGGCAAAATGGATTAAAATAGTCTGTCTCCAATGCCTATCATAAAATCTCAGAGCACTGGAAGTCAGAGAAATCTCACAAGATTCTGAAAAGGAAGGAGGCAAAAAGATGTCACATACAAATAGTGAGAATCAGAATGACTTCATAGTTCTCAAAGGCAAATGTGTAAGACAACACAGTGAAGCAGCGTGTTTATGAAACACACACACCGTGTATCACGGAATTGTGCACCTGGACCTCACGTGACCTTATTAACCGAACTCACTCCAATAAATTTAATTTTAAAAAATCAAAATCAATGTGAAAAGTTAGATAATATATGGTAAAAGAAATTTACATTCCATATAAATAATAATATATTAGTATCCAGAAAAATAAGTAAATAAAATTCTGATAAAAAAATACCTACAACAAACCATCAATCAGGTTTTAGTGTAGAATAGAGGCACTTTAGACTTTCAAGTTAAGAAAATTGTCTCCCACACATCCTTTCTCAGAAACTTTGGGAACAGAAGATCCAGGAAACAAAGGATTCAATATGAGGAAGAGAAGAAGGAAATCCCCAAAATGATGGAGAAAGGAATTCCAAGGACAACAGCTCTGTGCCAAGTGCAGAGGGCAGAGAGAAGAGACATGCACCAGTCAGAAGATGCGGATTGTTCCAAAGATGCAGATTGTCAGGAGATTCGGATTGATGGAACGCCTAATGTGTTTGGACACACTGAAGGATTTACACAACTGGGAGAGAGGCTGACAGTGAACTACTGATGAGGTCATATCAGAAAGTAAGAATGGGAAAATAGAACAGGTATTCATTCTAGTCAAAACAAAACACTGTGCAGGAAAGGTAAAGCAATTAGAGTTTACTCTGTATCTCAGTGGGAACTGGGACTTATGAAGTCACAAAAAATGTAGATAGTGATGTAACTAAATTATGATGTGGAAACTGGTTGCCTCTGGGCAGCAGCAGTTAGTGGAGGATATGGGCATCAAGGTGCTAATTTTCGTAATAAGCCTTGTATAACTCGAGTAATCTTCCAACTATGCTCATGTAGATTTAATCAGAATAAAACAAAATAGAGAGGATTCTGAGAATATGGCAAAGCAGGAAGTACCAGGAATCCAACTCCCTACACAGAAAACAATTACCCTGATTGACTGTTTGGGAACGCTGGAGTCTGTTCAAGTCTGGCAACATCCAGGGAAAGGTTTGAACAATAAAATGCTATTAATTTCAGTCAAGTTCAGCTCTTAGCACTGCTGCAGCAACTAATCCCTCCCCCCAACCCAGCCCCACAACAGGCAGCTGAGCACCCATATTCCAGGAGCAGCTAGTATGAAGCTTGTGGAAACCAAGGTGGGCAAAAGGGATCCTGTCCTCAGAACCTCAGAGATTGGTGCTCTGATAGCTGACTGCTCTCCCTGGTCACAGAGGGGCAAACAAAGGGGTGGGGGGCCCTCGTTGTTGCATAGGCTCCAGCTGCAGTGACTTCCAGGGGACTTAAAGGACCGATGTCTTTTTAGTCTTCCATTTTAATTTTCTCTCTCCCGCTTTGGAGCTAGGTGTTAAAGACTAGGATGTTCAAAAGCAACAGCATGTATGGGGAAAGCACATGCCCAGGAAAAGGTACGGGATCGGAAAAGACCTGAGAAGAACTTAAGTTTACACCCCAGACAGACCCATGCCACAGAGACAGCCTACAGTAATAATTTTTTTTAAGTTGAAAAAAAAACCAATAATTAGAAAACAGCAAACCCTGGGAAAGGGGGAGAATCTGATTTCTAGACTTACAACATTATTAGATCCAAATGTCCAGTTTTTAAGAAAAAAATTCATGAGCATACAAAGAAACAGGAAAATTTGACCCAAAGGAAAAAAATTAAATCAACAGGAACTGTCCTCAAAAAAGACTAGATAACAGATCTGCTACACAAAGACTTAGAACAATCCACTTAAAGATATTTTTAAAAATCAAAGGATTGTGTGAAGGAAATCATGTATTAACAAAGTGGAAATATCCATAATGACCTAGAAAACCTAAAAAAAAAATATTGTTTTCCTCTGGGACTTAGCTGCTGCTCTTGAGATCAGGCTCAAGGGTAGCCTTAGGGTGCAAAAGGCTTGGGACACTGTGTTGAGGCATAAGATCAGGTTCAATCAAGGTATAGGGCCTTCAGGTATGAGAATCTGGGAAGGCTGGTCCCGAGGTACCTGTGCCTGAGTCCCCACCCACAGAGCTGCTGCCGGGTGTCCCAGAAGATGGGTCGCAGGCGCGTGAAGCTGCAGAAGCCGCCAGAGGAACATTCCTCATCTTCTACTATTGACAGCCTGACTCCCAGTAGTGGGTGACAGGGGCAGCCTGCCCATTGAACCAGTGGTTGTTGAGTTCGACCGCTGCCCGCCCTTCAGCCACCTTACACCAGAACCTGACGTGCACAGTGCCCCGGAGGCAGCCCCTCGGGTTGTGGGCGCACTTCCTCAGCTTTTGTTCATCTGGGCGTGTCTTGGTTTCCCCCTCACTTTTGATGGACAGTTTTGTCCGATACAGGATTCTGGGTTGACAGCGGGGAGGTGAATAAATCAAAATGGGAGAAAAGACAAGACCAAGGGAAAAATAGGCAAAGAATATGCATAGGCATTACAGAAAAAAGAAATGCAATCATCAATAGACACGTGAGGAAGTGCTCCATCTCATTCATAATTAAAGAAATGCAAATTAAAATGATGTCATGCCAATTTTCAGTAGCATATTGACACAGAATAAAATAATTTTATATTTGTCTTTGGCAAAGGTGGGGACAGATTAGTGAGTGGGTGGGGCCACCTTGAAAATATCTATGAACATGCACGACGCACCCGCTCTCTGGCAGAGCAGGCCCTCTCCTGGGGCTAATCCTGTCCACACGCTGCACGAGCTTGCAGTCTGTGTTCAGAGGCACTTGTCAGAAACACCACAATGTCCACCCATGTGTAGCTAAACAAGGATGCTTCCTTCTCATGGTGACTGAGTCTATTCAGGCTGGGCCAACAGAATACGGGGCGGCTTATAAACAACAGAAATGTTTTCCTCGCAGTTCTAGAAGCTAAGAAATCCAAAATCAAGGCACTGGCGGATTTAGTATCTGGTGAGAGAGCACACTCCCTGGTTCATACCCCTTCTCTCTCCGAGTCCTCACCTGGTGGAAGGGGCGAGGAAACTGGGATTTCTTTCATAAGGCCGTTTAGCCTGTTCATGAAGATTCCATCCTCATGACCTAATCACCTAACATCGGCGCCGCCTCCCACCCCCCAAGGCCATCACGTCGGTGACTAGGTTCAATGTATGAATTTTGAGGGGACAAAACCTTGTCTATGACACATGGGACACTCTGCACCACCAAGGAGAGATGATGCTCTGGGTGTGCTCAGAGTGAGGGGAAGACAGGATATTTTACGTTTCCAACATTTCTGTAGTATTTCTAGTGCGAGGCCATCTGTGTGACAAGGGGAGAAGGCGGCACTCATACTGATCCGGCACCTGATGGCCACAGAAGGTCCTTAGTCCTTTTCTCCAATGTAAGCTGCAAAACTAAACAACGATTATAATTCAAAACACAATACAAACACTCGTGTGGTGACGAGGTGCGCTGGGCTACGGACAGAAGTCGTGTATAATCCTGACTTTACATTTTTCTGGGATTCACCGCCGCTTTGTTCACATTCATCAACCTAATAGCGACTCAGTGTCACATTCGGCTTTCAGATATTTTGTATGCTGTACTTATTGGGCTTTCTTTCTTTTTTTAAAAAAAGCTTTCTTTAAAAAGTGTACAATTCGTAAGCTTCAAAAATACCTGGAAAACAATATGCCCTGTTTCTTTCCCCAGCTGGCCTGTGCGTTTCCTGGCCCAGGAAGGCCGCAGCACATTTGCCCTGGACTAGACTTCAGAAGACCTGGGTGCCAGTCCTGGCTCACCTGTTCACTAGCTGGATGACCTTGAGTAAGTCCTTTAGCTTTTCTTAGTTCTCGTCCTCAGCTGTCATATGGGGCGCAGTACCTTCCTCATCTACTTCGTGGGACCCTTCTGAACAGCAAATGAGGTCATGGTCACATAAGTGTGTCATCTCTAAAGGCCATGCAAATGGAAAGGCTTTGACTTTGACAACACACAGGGTCCCCTCTGAGGTTAAACATTTCTATTTTCTGGTTTCCTCAGAGTGTCGGCAAGCCTGGGTGTTTATTCTATAAACCCTGAATGCCTTTCTGGACCAGGCACCATGCCAGGGGCTGCCGATCCAGAGTTAAACACGATGCAGTTCCTGCTCTTCAAGAATTCAGTCTGGTAGGAGAGGCAACCAATAGTCGCAGTAAAATGTAAGAAGTGCAATAGGACCTCTGCAGACAAAGAGCGGTGAGACTCAAAGGAGTCACTGCCTCGAGTTGGGAAGTGGCACTGAAAAGGTGACATTTGGGTTGAGCCTTAAAGAGCACGTTAGAATTTGCCAGGTGGGGAATCAGCTGACTGCCTGGTTGAACGCAGGCAGTGCCCAACCTTGGCCCAGTGTCTCTCCTAGCTTTGTCAAACCTCCCCTGTACCGTGTTGCTATGAGAAACTTGCTCTCAGCTGCCTGTCCTATTGGAAAATAGTTTTGAAAAGATGTTTACAGCAGGTTACGTGTATTTTTCTCCCAGGAATACACGCATTTGGGTTGAGAAAGCGATTTTTTGTGGGCACTTACACACAAAGAAATCCCAAATGTTTTAGTTTTACAGCTTACAGGGGGAAGTTGCTAAGTATTTTCTACTGGCCATGAACGGGTGCCAGAGCACCACACATAATACTTTTCTTCATTGTCACAACAGCCTTATTTCTTCTATTTTAGGTGAGGAAACAGGGGGCCTGAATCACCTGGCTAGTTAGGAGCAGAGATCCAAACTCAGGCCTTGATTTCACCCATCAGTTGTTGGGTTGGTTCTCACAGCAACCCTTGGAAGGGGGCAGCAAGTGAATGCTGGACGTGGGGAGCCTTGCCAGGGCCCCCCAGCTAGGCTTCCTGACTCCCGCCCCAGCTAAAGCTGTTACCTTGAGGTGGAGGTCATATCCCTGACAGGTGGCAGGGGGGATATTTTGGAGCAGGGCTGTCTCTCTGGTGCTTCTCAAATCCCATCTTGGGAAGCAGCCCACTGGGCCTGGGTGTCAGGCCCACCCTGGCTGGACCTGGGACCCTGCTGTTCTGGAAAGCTATTTGTAAGGAAATCCCTCTCCTCTCTGACTGTCTTCACCAGGAGGTGGGCTGGACGCTGTCACCTCAAATCTGCGCCAGGTTAACCCTTTTCCTGCCCTTGTCCAAGGCAGCAACAGGGACACTGAAGGGGAATGGGCTCGCCGGGCTCAACACAACACCTGGGGTAGTAGGGAATGACTTCCTCCTTTAAGGACTGCTTGGGTTCATTCATGTGGCCCCTCTGCGGGTTCACAGAGCGGAATAATTGATGAACTTGAACAATGGTTAACCAGAGTGCAGTCCCATCCAGACACACATCTCCTCACCACCCCCTTCAACACGCCCCTCCAAACCCACTGAATCACCCCCTGTCCACCTGTGTCTCTCGGTCTCTGTCTCTCTCCCGCTGTCCCCTCGCCTCATCTGCCCTCAGGTGTCTCTGTGTACCTGTGCTGGCCTTCTCTCCCCCCTCCCTTTTCTTCTCTCTCCCTCTGCCTTTCTCCATCCAGCACTCCTTCTCATATTCCTTCCTTCTTTCCTCCTCCCGCCCCCTGCCCTCACTTCTCTCTCTATCCTCGGTCCTCACCCTGTCTCGCACTTGGCCAGCGTTGGGGAAGACCTCCGCACATTTAGGCTTCCTTGTCTTCACTGAAGAGGTTCTTTAATCACTTCCGTTAAACAGTAGGTAAGTTGCACTGTTTATATGCCAAGAAAGAGCAAAGTCATCTTAATTTAACTTTTTTTTTTCCAGCCATTGGCCTGTGGCTGAAGCAAAAATAGGTCTCCCTGCTTCTGGCACATATACCGCACTACCAGTGCTGCGAGCCAGCCCAGTTGGCAGATGTACTGCGAGGGCCAGAATCCTGTTACCCAACTCAGGGGTGGTGCCAGAGCTCTGAGCCCGGTAGGGCCTCCAGGCCAAAGCTGTGCGTAGCCTTGAGGCCTGAGGGGGACTGGATCAACCAAGGCTCCTGCCCACCTGGCCCATGGCTGTGGTTAGTGCTAGTCAGCTGTCTCCTCCCCTTCCTCAGTGGGGCTGCAGGAGGGTTCAGGTGGAGCCCAGCCCCCTCTCAGCTTGTCACGATGCCCGGTGACACACCACAGGCCCAGCAAAGCTGTCAGGTCAGAACCCAGCCCAGTACCATTAAATTTATTGGACTAACATTTGAATGGGATTTAGTTACATAATGTTCTTACCTCATCACAACCTAGTAGAGGAGCTTTTATTGGGTCTTTACAGTGACCAAACTGAGGCTCACAGAGGTTAAGTTATCCACTTAGGGATAGAGCTGGTCCTTAGGACTCTGGCATTCTTGCCCAAATGTCCCCAGACCAGGTCCCCCAGCCTGCCCAGGCCACTCCCCCAGGCAGGGGAACTATGTTGTGCACATACTTTATCTAGCCTCTGGGGTGGTCTCGGGGCAGAAGCGTGCTCGATGGGAGTGGACCACGGGCACTCAGGCTAGAATGTCCCCGCCCATGAGTGTGAGGGCCTCAGCAGCGCAGGATGGTGCTGGGGGTTGGAAGAAGAGGGGAATGGGCTGTGGGCTGAAGGCTGGAGGCCTCCCTACCTGAACCACCACATTTAAATTCAATTTAAACCTTTGAGCTCTAAGTATTAAATTTGAGCCTGGCCTGCTAGGTCACTATGAATGTGTATTTGTGAAGTGTGGAGGATAGAAGATAGTTTACTTAATAATTTGCTAACTCAGTTTTAACTTTGAAATACTGAGACTTGTTCATTGGGATGCCACTAAACTATTGGGGTCTGGGCCCCCAAAATGTTAGAGATGGGCCTATTGACACCTTTTCATGTGTTTGTGGGCCGTTGGGATGTCCTTGTCTCTGAAGTTCTAGTCTCCTGCTCACTTGTTCATTGGTCATCTCATTCATGTTTGCATGTCTTTGGGCCTCAGCCCTTGGGCACGTATTTATCTGGAACCAAGAGAAGGGACAGAGCTGCAACAGCATCGCTCAGCTACGTCTTCATCCCAGCCCACCCAAGAGGTTGGGTTGAAAGCTTTGTAGTTGAAAGCTTTCTCATTGTACCTGCTATCTTCCTATGTCCTGACCCAAAAATCCCTCCTGAGCTCTACCTGAATGTCTTATAAGGTCCTGCAAGTCAAGCCATTCTCTCCCAAACCTGTTCCTCTTCATGGTTCCTGTGTCCAGAAGTCTTGGACTGTTTCCTCTCACCCCCAGTTTCCCATCTGGCCTGCTTTATGTCCTCCAGGTTGCTGAAGTCCATTCATGTCTTCCCACCCACAAGCCGCTGAGGGAGCTTGTTTCCATTTGATGTTAGTTATAAAGATCAGGTTGCCTCCTGTAGCAAAGATGGGGAGGCCAGGTGAACAGGCAATTGGGAAACACAGATCTCAGCTGTGTAGCTAGACCTTCTGGCAAAAGCCAGGGAAAGCCACCAAGAATGACCATGATGGACAGCAGGGTCAAAGCTCCCGAGGCTGAGGCTCCATTTAGAGGGACAGAGCTTAGCCAACCCATTACCTCCTGAGCACCTGAGCTCTGCTTGTCACAGGACACACACTCTTTCTCTTCTCCCTCTGCCTTTTTCTTCTATTCTCACCACCAGCTAAATGCTTTTCTTTTTCTTTCTGTACTTTTAACACCCCCCCATCCTGGAAAAGACTCTATTGATCCTATTAGTTCCAATATTCCTTGGGTAGAGTGTTCTTGCCAGGCCTCTGTGGAGCAGGTGCCCAGCCTAATCCAATCAACTGAGAGCAGGGATGCCAGGCCACAGCGTGAGCTGATCTCCTTGTCCTGGGTGGGTGGATGGGCCCTCTAAGGCCTGGCCTGCCTTGTCCATCAGTGAGACGCAGACCCACCATCTCCAGAGGTTTAGCCATGAGAACCCACAGTGCGGTCCCAGCCTTCCTCATCTTTGTTTGTGCTGCCACCCTCACCAGCCATACTCAGCGGTCAGGACTCAGGTAGGAGACAGCAGCCCCGCCCTCCCCTCCCAGGAAGCCTTCTTGAAACCCCTCTAGCTATAATGGATATCTCATCTGGGCCCCTACGGCTAGTTGCTAATAATATCTTGTTAGCACTGATTTCCTTCTTTCTTTTATTACTCTGAGCTGTTACCTATCTAGGTCTCCAGCTGGGTTGTCAACACTGGGAAAGTGGAAACTCTTTTATCTGTCTTTATGTATAGTCCAACTGCCTAGTACAGAGCATTGCGTAGGATAGGCTTTCAGTCAAATATTTTATTGGATAAATAAATGGATAAATTATCTGGATAAACCAGCACAGCATATTATCCCTAAATTATTCCTCTTTTCTCTTAGATGCATCTTACACATTTTTTTTTAACACCAAGAACTATTTAAAACCCTGGGAGCTCAAAGACCCCCTCTATCTCACCCTGCGCCAGCTCCTCCTCCACCAGACCCGGGGTTCTTCCCTCTGTCCCAGCGGGCCTCCTGTGGTGGGGGCAGTGTAGGCCTCCCAGGAACCTGTGTGGTCATGGGTTCTGCATGGAGGGCCTGCCAGGGCAGCCTGGGATGTGGCAGGACTGCTGCTGGGGCCGGGGCAGGGTGGGAGGGGCGGGCAGCTCCAGCGTGCTCTCCCTCACGTCCTTGAAGCTTCCCCTGTCCTCTGACTCAGCTCCAGCATCTCAATTCATGGATGAATGCCCCCGTCCTAGACAGAGAGCCGATTCACCCCGGCAGGGTTCCTGGAGGGCTCCCAGGAGGGGGAGGCCCGGCAAGTGGCCAGAGGGGCAGTGAAGTTTGGGTGACGCCCATTTTACTCCAGCTGCAGTTCAGGGCACGTTCTTCTCCGCTCCCTCCCCCACCCTACATTCTTCTGGTGCCCTCAACTGCACCCAGCTCTATAGGGCAAACAGGAGACTTGAACAGACATTAGGAGCATAGTGTCCTATGCACCCCTACCCTATCCTAGTTGATTAAACCCACACCCAGTTTCAGTGTGCATGTGAGTGTGTGCAAGGATGCACACTCCTGACAGCAGACAGGATGAAGCCTCTATTCAGAGGTCTCTATACCCCACCTGGGCTGCCACTGCAGAGAGCTGCAGAGGGGGTTGAGCCCCTTACTAAGCTCAAAGGGCCCCAAAAAGCAGGCTTGAACTTATTTATTTTATATATTATACCAAAACGTGATATCATTTCATAAATGAACATCCATGAAATGTACACATCAGGTTGATCATTTTTGGCAATTTGGGTACAGCCACTACTCAAGTCATAAAATATTCCTGTCTCCCCAGAAAGTTCCCTCACACCCTTTCCCACTCAGCCCCTCCCCTTTCAACTGCTATTTAATTCCCATCACCTTAGCTCAGCATTTAAATCTGCATCAAGGAGGTATCACCAGACCCTACACCCCATGAGTATGCAAACTGCCAAGCAGCACCCAGTTCAGCAGCTAAGGGGCCCTATCGCCCCCACCCCAACTCCTCTCCACACCTGCTCCAGGTGCTGCATGCCAGGACAGCGGGATCAACAAACAGTGCAGGGAACAAAAACAGGATTTGGGGTCAGGGGATCTGGGAGAGGGTCCTGGGCCTCCAGGACGTGGCTGGGGCAAGGCACTGGGTCTTCAGGAATCTCAGGGTCCTTAGACCCCAGCCACAGAACTGCTGGGTGGATGAAAGCCAGTTTTGCAGCCAACTTTATAGAGAGAGACAGAGCATCAATTAATAAAATATTTAACTCAAACAGCTAACATCTACGGACCTTTCTTGGGTGCCAGGCGTCACACTAACAACTTCCTTTTAACCCTCAAATCAGGGGGTGGGTGCTGGTCTTTGTCTAATAGTACAAATGAGAAAGCTGGAGTTCAACGGTGGCCCCAAGCCAAATGGAACTTGATGGAATTAGTATTTGATTGCAGGCAGCCACTCCAGGCTCACACTCTTGACCCATCATCATACCATTCTTCCTCCCGGGTTTAACTGACAAAAATGAAAGACAGCTGACAGCAGTTAGTAAACATAGATGTGCAAATGCCGCTCGTTACCATTTCTATCAGCAGGTTTTGAGAGCCAGAGAACTGGATGTCACACCCCACAGGCCCCACCCCCCGGGGTGGTCTGTCCTAATTAATTTCAGAATCATAGCTGCTGCTATGATTAGACCCACAAACTATTGCATTTCAGCCTCAGAGACAGTCCTCCTTTATATCTAACTTCAGTCTTGCCTCCTGTGGTTTAGCCAACATCCAGCACACCACTGGCCTCATGCAAATCACGATGTGCATGAGAGTGCTCATCAGCTTTCTGCCCTGCAGGGCACCCCAAAGTGTGGAGGCCTGAGGGAGCTGGTTTCCACAGCCCCCTCCAGTGCTAAGCATGTAAGCCCTGGGTCTTCTCTGGGGATGGAGAAGTAGGCAGGCCGGAAGAGAGGGGTTGAGAGAGGGTGCCTGAGCTACCGCATGCAGTCCTCCTGCAGTGGCCCCTGTGTCTGGCTTCTTCCACCTGGGAGTCCACTGCCTGCCACAGACACGACCGCCATGTGCTCGCAGCACCTCTGCAAGGCTTGTCGAGGGAGGGTTTGGGAGATAGGAGAGCCAAGGTCTGGCCAAGTCCCCTGGGAGAAATGCCTTTCCTTCTTGAGTTTGATGGGGGGGTGGAGGGGATAAAGGCCTACTCTACTAGGTCATTTTTTGACCTTGGTCAGGCCAGGGCTTCTCTTCCTCTCCTGCCAATGGAAAGGATGTCACTGACCCCAGCAGTGCTCAGAGGCTAAGATGATACCAAGATGGGCAAGCACTTGGTACAGCAGAAGCTGAAGTTCAGCCAGGGAATAGTTCGAAGCACACTGTGATTTAAAGAAGGGCTCAGACTCACCTAAGGGAGGTCAGGGTGAGGGCCGGCTTGCTGACCACTGGAGTAAGGTTTCCAGGGAGCCCTCTATGACAAAGTGTATGAGCCAGAAGGACGGACAGTCAGCCCGTTCCACAGCACACCCAAACCAAAGTGCAACGCTGTGCGCAGTCTTCTGTGGGCCGCTGTGTGTGTGCACGAGTGTCTGTGCTGCAGTGTGCACACGGAGGGCTGTCAGTGACGGTTGGGGAGGTTCTATTCTATGGCAGGGTTCTCTGGGCATCTCTCTACTCACTTCTGGCTGTGTGGGCTCCTGGTCCCACGGGTGGATCTGTGCCTGTGTATATGTCCATGCCGTGGAGCATCTGCTCGTTTTAAAGTGATCTATAATTATTGAGTCTGTTAAATAGGAATGGGGCACCTGGAGACATGATGCCCGTGTTGGTTGTGGAGTGCGGGTGGATGACCACAGGGCTCTACAACCACCCACAGGCCCCATTTCTCAACACAAATGTCTTAGCCCGGCATTCAAGGTCCTCCACGCCTGGTACATATAAGCCTCTCTGGCACAATTGTCCCCTCTTTCTGGGCATGGACAAGAGAGACTGCTACTCCCTAGCCATGTGACTGAACTTGGCCCTTCCCCTCTGAGCCTCATTCTCTCAAATGTAAAGTGAAATGGGAAAGTTGTTTGCAAACTCTAAAGCACGATACACACATGAGGGATTTTCCCTAGACTTTGGGCTTGGGGCCCCCCTCCCTTTGCCTTTCCTACTGCTGTCCTTTTGTCCCCACTCCCTGAATGCTCTCCCTTCCTTCTCTGAATAGTTGAGCTCTGCCCATGCTTCTCCACTCAGCTCCTCGCTGCCTGCAACTCTCCTTCTCTGTTCCTGCTTCTGTGAGGATCGTGTTGGTGTATCTGTGTGTGTGTGTGTGTGTTGTATGTGCCTCTGTGTGTGTGTGTATGCCTCTGCGCATGCACTTGGGTCTGTCCTCTCAATGTACCTGTGACTCATTCAGTCAGTATTTAGTGAGCACCTACTACATGCTGAGCAGAGTGCTGGGTCCTGGGCAGTCAGCCAGGAACAAGGCAGATGCAAGGCCATCACTAGCCCATTGGGCATCGGTGCAAATTAGAAAAAGGTACCCCTATTAGACACAGTCCCATGGGTGCACGGATTGATGAATAAATGATGCTTTTACACAAAGAAAAAAAACCCTTTCCTTCTGGCAGACACAGCCCCAAATCAAGGCCTACAGCAGAGGAAGGGGAGTAGGGACTAGACTTCGGCCCCACTCACCTCCCTTGGCTAAGGCAGGCACCCTTGTGCACTGAAAAAAAACCCCCAAAAACAAAAAACCCATACATCTCAAGGCAGCAGCCCAGGAAGGCTCCTCCTACACTTGGAGGCAGCACTTGAGCTCTGGGTGTGTCTGTGCATCTCTGTACTGCCTGTGCCTCCTCAGTCCGTGTGAAAGCGTGATGTCATGTGTACCTCTGCAGAGGTGCCCTGCCTCTGGTGGACCTCTCTGTACCCATGTCTGGGAGGAGGGGTACCTGTGTGTGGGTGTCGGTGTGTGTGTGGGTACCCACAGCTGTTTCCTCACCACCCTGCATCTTCTGGGGCAGTTTCTCTGCTTCCCTAGTTGTTTCTGTTTGCCAGCCTGACCTCACACTCCATGAAGTCTTTCCTCTGCACAACAGGGTGGAGCTGAGCTATAGGGGCAAGAGAATGGAGCCCAGCCCTCCTCCGAATCTTCTGCTTCTGCTTTTTCCAGTTCTCGAAGGAAGGACTGGGCATGGGACAGGGTAAAGGTTCCTTCTGGCTGGGAAGCTCTGGGAGCCCCCACTAGCTCCTTCACCTCTCTTGAACTCATACCCATGCAGAACACGATGAACTTGTTTGTTCTCTGATAAATAGGTCTTGCCCAGTCTTGCCTCTGCACTTCTGCGCAGGCTGCTCCTCTCGTGGCTTGTGCTCCCAGCCTTCAAGGCTGAGGGCTGCCTGTGCCACAAATAGCCTGTGGCAGCTGCCTGAGCAACAGCCCACTGGGGACCAGCCTGGTGGGATCATGGACCTTGGTGTATATACGTGTATCATACACACATTTCATTTAGTTCTCCCAATAATGTAATGAAATGGGCATTATTAACACCTCGGTTTTCAAGACAAGGAAACTAAGACCCAGAAACGTCCCAGAACTTGCCCAAGGCCACACTGCCTTACTGGCTGACTGAGACCACTGGGATTGGACTCAGCTGTTCCTGCCTTGCAGGCTTGCACACTCAGAACCTCCAGTCAGCCTCTGACCTCTGACCTCTGCAGTCCACAGTCACTCACCCTGCTCTGAGACCCCGGCGTCCCAATATGTGCAGCAGCCATCTGAGCTTGTGCCCCTAGCCATTGTCTTAAAAACATATACTTTCAAAACATAGTACCTGCCTCCCTGACTGGATTGCTTGTTTCTGAGGGTCGGGACTGTGCCTTTTATCCCTTTGTTTTCCTAAACCCAAGTCTACAAGAGGAGGATGATGGTGATGAGGACTGAGCCCCGCTCCCCGGCCCTGCCCCCAGCTGCAAGGTCATGGTAATGGCTCTGTGAGGTCTCAGCTCAGGCACACTGTGATGGGAGGAGTCCCCTGTGGGAGATTTTCCTGGTTTGGGAGGAGGAGCTCTAAGGTCTGACTCTCCCAAAGGGCTTCGGCAGGACAGGGACAGAGAGAGCAACTCCCTCTATCCCCCTGGAGCCTGCACTGTCGCCAACCCCTCACCTCTGACACCCACTCCACCCCCACATACACCCAGGACTCATCACTCTGCAGGCCTGGGTGGGGAAGAGGTGGGGAGAAGGAGGGCTTCCCCAGCTCTCTGCAGATTTGATACAAAACTATGTGGTCCTTCCAGTATGTTCAGAAATCCCATTTCTACAGAGACCTTGACCAGGTGGGGCTGACCCCTGAAGGCCACCTGGCCTGACAAGCAGCCTCAGGGTCTGGGCTAAGCAGGGACTCTGGGCTGTATTCCCTCCAGCTCCACCCTGTAACCAGGACAGGGCAAGCACCCGGTGCTGTGGGGGGAAATCTCTGAGGTACATGTCCTGCTCATAGATAGAGGAGCTAAATACACCCAGTCTACTCACACAAGGAAATGGGTAATAAATTCAGAAAGCAGGGCTGGATACTCGCAGTGCTGTATTATGCTCAGGAGGGAAGAGCGCAGTGGGTTGGAGGGGTCTGAGAAGGCAGTGCCTAGCGAGGGGTTGGGGTGGTGCGCTCAGAGGATCAGGGAGGTTGTCCTTGGCAGGGAGGAATGACGCCATCAGGGTGGTGGTAACACGCACACCGCTGCACAGCTCGTGGGTCTGACTTCCTTGATGGTGCGCAGGGGCAGGCCCTGGCGTGAACGCCCTGTGAGCACAGCAGGGCCCCGTCAGGACAGACCCGACTGAGACAGGGATGCTGCCACTTACTGACGTGCAGACTCGGGACCGTTCCCTCACTTTGTCGGCCACTGTGCCCTCCTTTATGTGGCAGAGACGATCATTCTTACCTCTCTGAGGGCAGTTTACTTCTGGTTTTGTTATTCTTTGGAGTGAGATGGTAGTCTCCAGAGATACTTCCTCGCCTTCCCTGATTTGAGTAAGGTGGAGAATGGTGCATTCCCTGACTTCTAACACAAAGTACTTATTCCCATGAGCTTTGCCCAGTGCAGGGGGTCAGAGACAAGCAGGGGAAGGCCTCGGAATCTTCAGGCCTCACCAGAGACACTCCGATTGGCTCTGGGGAGACAGAGTGGTGCCTCGTGTCCAGGTCAGTGAGGACCACCTTGCGTAGGCCACCACAGCTCATGGAAGGCGGGGTTGGGGCGGGGGTGGGGGCGGTGGGCACCAACAAGGTCTGGGTGAGCCAGGAGATACTGGCTGTAGAACCTGACCCTGTTGATTGGTTAGGATGTCCAATCATGTTTGATATGGGTGATTTTTCTGCCTATTTTTTAATTTTTTATGTGAGTATATTACTATAGTTAGTTATCTATTAGGTCAAAACATAGTAACTTAAAACAACAAATATTTACTATCTCACTACAGGTGGGAGTTCTGGAGTGGCTGAGTGCATGGTTCTGGCTCTGGGTCTCCCACATTTCCTAGGCTGCACTGTCATCTGATGGCTTTCTCGGGCTGGAGGCTTTGATTCTAAGCTCGCTGTCAACACTGTTGGCAGGAGGACTCAGTTCTGCCCTGGCTGCTAGTGGGAGGCCTCCGTGCCTTGCCATGTGGGATGTTTGAGTGCCCTCCTGATGTGGTCGTGGGGTGAGCCCCGGGCAAGCCATCCTCAGAAGAGAGCACAGGGAGGAATCTGCACTGCCCTTCGGGACCTGGTCTCTGATGTTACCCATCACCACTCACACTGCCTCTATTAGTGGAAAGCCAGTCACGAAGCACAGCCCACACTCGAGGGGAGGGGAATTAGACTTGACTCGTGGAAGGGAGGAGTATCAGAGAATTTGTGAAAATAATTTAAAATCATCACCATTAGAGACATTTTTTTTCCTTTTAACAGGGAAAATTTCAAACGTGCAAAAGCAGAGAGAATAGTAAAATGAAACCCCACATACCAGGTGTGAACAATTATGAACACAGGCCAAGAATACCTTTATCAGTTTTATTGAGGTATAAATGACATACGGTAAACTGCACGTATTTAAAGTGCATGATTCAGTAAGTTTTGACGTTACGCTGACAGCCTTGAAACCATCACCACAATCAAGATAAACAACATATCCATCACCATTGAAAATGTCCTTGTTCGCCTATGTAATCTATTCCTGACCTCCTTGCTCACTTCACCCCCAGCCCCAGGCAACCCCTGATTGGCTTCCTGACATCATGAAATAGTTTAGATTTTCTAAAATCTTATATACATGAAATTACACAGTATGCACTCTCTTTTGTTGGATTCTTTCAGCTGGCCTAATTGTTTCGAAGTCTATCTGGGTTGTTCTGTGTGCCCATAGTCCTGTTCCTTTTTATTACTGGGTGGTATTTCATTGCAGAGACGTATTACGATTTGTTTGTCCATTCACCTGTTGATAGACATTCTCATTGTTTCCAGTTTGCTGCTATTACCAATAAAGCTGCAAGTCTCTGTGCATGCAACTGATTGCATTTGTCTTGGGAAAATAGTTAGCCGTGGGATCACTGAGGAATACGGTGAGGTATGTTTAACTTTTTAGGAAACTGCCGAACTCTGTTGCAAAGTGCTTGTCCTAGTTTACATTCCCACTGGCAGTGTACGGAGAGTCCATTGATATAACCAGTCTTTAATTTCAGGCGTGCTAAGACAGTAACGGCATCTCATCGTGGTTTGAATTTGCTTTCACTAAGGACTAATGAAGTTTAACCTCTTTTCATGTGCTTCTTTGTCATCTGGTGATGCCTTTGGTAGAGTGTCTATCAGCATTTTTTGCCCATTTTTTTAATTGGGTTGGTTGTTTCGTTCCTACAGAGTTTTCAGAGTTCTGCATATGTTCTGGATAAAAGTTCTGTCTCGAAAATGTGATTTGCAAATATTTTCTCCCAGTCTGTGGCTTGTCTTTTCATGCTCTTAAATGTCTTTTAAGAAGTTCTTAATTTTGATGAAGTCTAATGTATCCCCCTGCTCCCTTTTTTAATCCCTTTTTAAATAAAAGGGATCGTGTTTTTGGTGTTGCATCTAAGCAATCTATGCCAGACTCGAGGTCATAAAGATTTTCTCCTGTGTTTTCTTCTAGAACTTTTATAATAATTTCAGATTTTCATTAAGATTTATGACCTATTTAGAGTTAAAATTTTGTATGGTTCAAAGCATTGATGAAAGTTATTACTTTTTGGGGGGCATGCATATATCCAGTTTTTCGGGCACCATTTGTTGAATAAAACTACCTTTTCTCTCCCTTTGTCAAAAACCAATTGGCCACATGTCTGTGGATTTATTTCTGGACTCTATACTGTTCCATTAATTTATTTATCTACCTTTAAACCAATATATATTATTAATTATGCTAGTTTTATAGTAAGATTTTTTCCTGTTTTTAATTGAGATATAATTCACATGCCATAGTATTTACATTGAAAGTTTACAAGTCAGTAAATTTTATGAACTCACAAAGTTGTGCCACCATCACCACTGTCTAAGTCTAGAGCATTTTCATCAGCCCCGAAAGCAAACTCATGCCCATGAGCAGTCATTCCCCCAGCTCCCCACCCCGACCGGGTCCACCGGGCCTCTGGCATCCGCTGAGCTGCAACCACTGATCCACCTGTCTCCACAGGTTTGATGATTCAGTCTCTCCTCACAACTAACCTTTCCTTCCTTCGTCCCACATTAGGTCTTAATAGTCCTGAATTCTTTCTTTGTCATTTTCTTGTTCTCCTTTTTAAGAGTCTTTATCTATATAATTTCTAAAATGTTATTTTAAAATTTTTACCTATGTGTAACTTTATAAAAACAATGTCATGCTCAATGTCATTTGGGCAATTTATTTATTTTTGAAAATTTTTATTTATTTATTTTTACAGAGGGGAAAGGAGGGAGAAAGAGAGGGAGAGAAACATCAATGTGTGGTTGCTTCTCACACATCCCTTACTGGGGCCCTGGCCCACAACCCAGGCATGTGCCCTGACTGGGAATCCAACCAGCAACCCTTTGGTTTGCAGGCCAGCGCTCAACCCACTGAGCCACACCAGCCAGGGCTGGGGGATTTATTTTTCTCATTGCCACTGTATTGATGAGTTTTGTCATGTTGTTGTCTATCATATAGTTTTTTAACCTCTGTGTGGAAATACAGCACAGTGTAATCTTCCACTTTCTGTAGACAGACATTTGGGCTATTTCCAGGTTTCTGCTATTGTGCACAGTGCTGCTATGAATACTCTCGCACATGTTTCCTGAGTACATGTGAGTGAGTAAAAATCTGGGGCATAGGTTATGTTCATTTTCAACTTCAGGAAATAATGCTAGACTGTTTTTTTCAAAAATGGTCCCACAAACAAATTCCCACTGGCAATGTACAAGCAATTGTGTGGCTGTGGATGCACATGCGCTCAAACTTGGTATTGTCAGACTTAAAAAAAATTTCCCATTGAGTGGGTGTGAAATGGTGTTTTGTTATGGTGTTGATTTGCAGGTTTTTGATGCCCCATCATGTTGGACGTCTCTTTGTACGTTCACTGACCGTATGTGCTTCCTTGCGTGATACCCTTGTTTGTGAGCTTACATCATCTTTCTGTTGCTTTGGCCAACTCCAGCTCCTTATTTAAAATGGCCATGGTTATATATGTAGGTGAATACCTTCTTGACACTAAACTCTGTCAGTTTTGCATATCGCAAATATCTTCTCCCATTGTATAACTTGTCCTTCTACTCTCCTTAGGTTGCCTCTTGAAAAAACAAAAACTTAATATAGCCAAACGTATTCATTTTTATTATGTTAACCAATGCTTTTTTTCTGTTTGAAGACATCCTTTACCCTGAGGTAGAAAAGATAGCCATCTAGATTGTGTGCTAATGTTATGTTTTTCATATTTGGTCCTTAAGTCACAGGAAGCTATGAAGAAGGGATCCGATTTAATCTGCTACAATATGGGTACCATTTTTCCTAGTTTTATTGATTGGCTAATCCTCTTCCCCCATTGGTTGAATGTGTGGCATCTCTCACTTACCAGAGACCCATGCTGCGTGAATCTCTCTGAACCACACAGGCCCGCCACGCTGTCTCAGCCTCAATAGCCTCAAGATGCGTCCTTACATCAGGTAAGGTGCTTCCCTGCCTGATCGTCTTCTTCAGAGGTGCCCGACTATTCTTGGCCTTGTCATTTTCCAAATACATTTTAAAATTATGTCTCAAGTTCAAAAAAATCTCCTATTGGGTATTCAGTGGAAATTAAATATAATCTGTAGGTCAGGTTGGGAAGAACTGACATCTCCAGCATTTTCTGTTCATAAATGTAGTAATTTTTCCATTTATTGTAGACATATAATTTTAGGTATTCCTTAATACCATTGCCCTGTTCTTTAGTATGTTTTGTTGGACTTTTTCCTGAGTATTTAATATTCTTCAGTGCTACTATAAATGATACTTTCTTTTCAGTTGCATTTTCTAGTATATAGAAATGCAACTGACTTTTAAATGCTGGTTTTATATCCAGGAATCTAAATGAACTTCCTAGGCCTTTAAATGTTCTGTCTCTAACAGTCTCAGTCTCACTGTGCTCTGTCCAGGTGTAGCCTCTCCCGGCTCCTCCACTTTGGCGATCTGTGGGGCCTTTCATCTGAGGTGGCAAGGAGCTCAGTTCTCTCCCTCTTCATTTAGGCAAACACATCTCTATTCTATAAAGTGCTTTCTCCCTTTTTGTTTTCCTCTTTCTGATAACTTCTCATCCAGATATTAGTATTCCCACCTCTAAAATCTATGCCTTCTAACTTTGCCTATTTCTATTTCTTTCCTTTTTCTGTGTGGGAGTTTTTTTTGTCAATTTATCTTTTGGTTTATGAGTTCCATCCTGCTATTTATTCATCTATTGCAGTGATTTACAATGGGTATATCAAAAGAATCTTTACAACATGCAATACTTGACTATTTAGTCAGGGCTGCTGACCTCTTTCCCCTTAAATTGTCAAATAAAAAAATGACAACAGCCAACACAACAATAGCCACCCAGTATAAGTGTAAATGCTCTGTCTTGAATCATAAATGCATAGGTCATGTAATGGAGTTGCATCTTATTTGTCACGTCTTATAATAAGATTACATCTGTCTGGTTAATTCTTGGTACCAGAAATCCTTATATACAAGTATAGGCACCTGATTATTTTAAAAACTCACTTTGGAGCAAAAAGGTAGGTAAATAGTATTATTTTGGGGGGCTGAATCAACCAAAATTATACCTATTTTGCAGTCAGATCAGCAAAAAATATCTTCTTGGGTATGCCTGCAGAACTTGAGTAGTTTATGTGTGCTGGGAGAGGAAAAGGTTGAAATCGCCTACCTATTGTGTTCTTTATTTTGAATAGTATGTGTTCATAACTAATTTAAGGAGGAGATACTCCTTAAAGACGCAGGTCTCACTTTTGCCTGCAAACTTACTTCAGCCAGTCGCTCCCCTGACTGAAGAGCAGTCAGTGGTTTCCCACTGGGCTTCTGGATTCTTAACTTGACTCACTTAGGCGTCAGTCAAAGTATAAATGAATCACAAGCTTTTGGGGGGAAATAAATGATAAAGATTTGTTCAAGGGTCTTAGGTTTGCAAACCAGAAAAACAACTAGACAATACCTACAGTGTTTCTAATAGAAGGAAAAACTTGAGAATTTTATAGTTAAAAGTACATTCTTGAGAAGAGTCAGTCCTGCATTCTAAGCCTCTGGATTGGTCTGAGATGGTAATCTGCCAGTTGTCCAGTTGTCTAGATAATGGATGTCAAGCCAGTTGGACAGGTGAGCATTCCTTCCTAAGTCCTTCAGGGGGTATTCAGAGGGCTCCCTGGAGGATGTACATGTTTACATACATAACTGGAGAGTTCAAAGTTTAAGTTCCCAGGTTTGTTAAAGCAGGAAGAAAATCATGCCCTCACACTCAGCCTGCTTGATCTTGGTACTGAGCAGCTGACTGCAGAGACCCATTGCTTCATTCTTTCCTCATAGGAGAAGAGAGAACTTATTATAACCTCGGCTCCTACCCACTTCCTAGCTCCCCTAAGAAGAGTTAGGAACCCAAATGCTTAAAGTTCAGAACTGCTGATTTGGCCCCATAGGGAAGTGGGTGAAGTGCTGTGCATTTACAAGTCGTATGCCTCCCCTTGTCTTTCTCCATCCAGCTAGATAGGCAAGTTGACTTGATAAATTAGATTGCATCTTATTCTACAAACCTGGCCATATTACTCCCCTCTCTCCTTGACTTCCTCCAGACAGAAGTTGGTGAGCTCACAAACTTTGAATTTAGACTGGGGGGAGGGGGGGAGGCAGGGATCAGGAAATCCTATTCAGCTTAGAGTCTAAGGTTCATGCTTCAGCCAGCTTTTATTCAAGACCTGCACTTGTACAACTAACAAGTGCAATATTGACTCCTGTTTGGCTCCTGATCTTTCCAGTGGGATCTTTCTGATGCTGAGAGGAAGAACGAAGAAGTAATCATTAGGACAGGTGTCTGTCTTTCTAGGATTTCTGACCACAATACATCAAAGCCAATAGTACTTCTTCACCCTTGAGGTCAAGGTTGACCAGTCCCTCTGTAAACTGACTTCTGCCCTGTCGTTGCAGTCTTCTTGCCATTTCACCTCAGTCTGTGGTGTTCCTGACATACTGGTCCTTATTGAGTGTCCTCAACATTTAGCATGATGCCTGGCACTTGATATATTATATATATCAAAGTTAAATAGAAACTGTCACACCCCCCCCCATTTCCTGGATATAACTCAGAGAAGCTAAATAATTTATCAAAATTCACACAGATCTGGGATTGACATTAGGTTGGCCTGATTCCCAGTCCCTTCTCCTCTCTACAGGGCAAGGCAGAGAGCTGCTTTCCCTGGCATGGCCCCACATGCATCCAGAGAGGGAAGCTTGGGCCCTCGGAGATTACACGCCCTGGCGCTGACTGCTTGCTTGTCTCATCCACTTATCTGCCATCTATCTTCCTTACTTTCAGAGATACTGTGGGCATAGTTCTTATTCAATTAAGCATGGGATGAAATCATTTATTTATAGTCTTTTACCTGTCCATTTCCCCAGGGCAGTTCTTTATTAAGTGATTTCTCACATTTTCCTAGTGACTCAGTAACTTTGATAGGTGGTATGCCAGGAGAAGATCTAGGAGAGAGACAGAGAGAGAGAGGTAATGAAGACCAAGCAGGTAATTGGAAGAGGGGGACTCAGGACACAAGGCATGAGGAGGCCCTCTGCTCCCCCAAAGCCTGTGGGAGCTACTGGAAGTGCTTTCATCACCAAGTATTCCCTTGCTGAGCTACTCCCTTTTAAGTGCTGATTTCCCCCAAGAGAAAAGCAGCTGTTCTTTGCTGGGGCAGGAGGGCCTCAGACAGAAGGCAGGTCCTGTGTCAGAGAGCCCTGGAAGACAAGTTGGAAAAGTCTAGAAAGGAGAGGGAAGTTGGAGCTAACACCAGAGGCCAGATTTCACCCAGAGTAGAGTTTTGAGGAGGCTGAGCTCCCTAGAGCGGGATTTGAACCCTGACAGAGAAGAACCAAAAAAAAAAAAGAGGCCAAGGTCTCATCACCACAAGATTTTGAGAAGCTCCACAGTAAGAGTGAGGAGAATTTGTCAAGAGGAGAGGCAACTGGACTGGGAACCAAGACACGGGGCTGGCTATTACTTTGCTCTCTGGACTTGAAGTTCCCATGTGTGTCAAATGGACATGTTACTCTGACTGCTCTCTCAGGCTCTTCAAACCCCAAGTAGGTCTTCTCCCTGGGCCAAAGCTCCCTGGTGATGCTGTCTGGACCATGACCACCAACTTGACCATCAAGGGAATCCATCCCTCCACCATGCATGGGTCGTACTCAGGGTCCATGAGGCTCAGACTCTGCCCATTACCCCAATGTAGACAAAACATTTTCTTATACACCTCACAGTCTGGAGTGTGCTGATCACCCAGGCAACCTGATAAAATCAAGATCACTGGCTTTGGAACAGGACGCCTGCCCCCTGATAACAGGTTCCTGTTTGACCATGTCCAAGTCCCTAGCATTTCTGGACTCCAACTGTAAAATGAGGAAAACAATACTTACCCTTCCTACACCATGGGGTTAAGAGATTTGAATGGAGTATGACTATGAAGGAGGTTGGAAGAACAGGAAGTTCTCCGGCAGAGCAAGGTGTGATGATCAGTGCTGACAATTGTGCAGCTGTGAAAAGAGATTCTAATACCTTAAAAGAACAAATACTTCATTTTACAAATGAAGAGGTGTTTTTCTTTGATTAATTTTAAAATATATTATTTCCTCTAAAGAAGTAGGTCATTCCAGACTAGCCACACAAGGTGCTGGTCAGAAACTGACCCTGGTAGGAAGCCTGGGTGCTGCCATGCCACATCCTGAGAGATTCCCATTAGGAGGTCATCGGGCTTGGTGCCCTGTGACACACCTGTCAGGTATAGCCAAAAGGGTAAGGCATGAGCATAGGCAACCATAGGCTGGCAAGATAGCATGTATGTAATCTCTGCCCCCTCCCCCCAAAAGGGCTGTGTTCCCCTGGGTGCCGAGTGATCCACAAGGCATGTAGATCCATTCCCCATCCTTAAAAGTCTTCCCTCTAGCCCACAACCCTATACAGCCATGGCCTCATTTTTCCACTTCATGTTATTTCAGAACTCCCCGAAAAAGTTGTCTACCGTTGCTTTCTCCTGTGAGAAAGAGCTCTTCTCCTTATTTCTTAAACTCATTCAGGTTAGACTTCTGCCCCCATCCTCTGACTCTTGAAAGAGCCATCAATGGCCATCATGTTGCAAAACTGATAGTCACTGCTCAGTGCCCAGTGCCCTCTACATCCCAGCAGCTTTCGATACAGTTGATCGCACTCTCCCTTGAGGTGCTTCTTCTTCTGAGGTCCGAGACTGTTCTTTCTTGGTTCTTCAACTTCACTGGCTGCTTCTTCTTGATCCTTTTCTTTCATGATCTGCCTCATTTTCTCGATCTTTGAATGCTGAAGGTCCCAACGTTCAATCTTCAACTCTTCACCATCCACACTTGCCCTCCAGCTGAGCTCGCCCAGCCCCACATTCACCCATAAGTACCCTGATAATCCCACATGTATACTTCAGTCCAGAACTTCCCTTAAATGCCACTCACGTATTCAATTCCCATTCAGACTGTCCACTTGGACACCCAACTAAATACGTTCAAAACCAAAGTGCTGACATCCTTTACCCCTTCCTCCCCAGTATTTCCCTATCTTAGCAACTTTATTCTTCCGGTTACTCAGACTAAAACCCTTATGATGATCCACTATTCTTTTCTCATTCCCTAACTGCAATCCATCAGCAACTCCTGTCAGCTCTACATGACCACACTGTACACCACCTTGCCCCAAGTCACCCTCACCTCACCAGAGACCTGCAGCAGCCTCCCCGCTGCTCTCCTCGCTCCATCCCCGTCCTCATCCTTCACTCACAGCAGCCAGAGTGATGCTCTTATAACACAAAGGTCTATCGTGTTATGTATGTGTCCAAACCCGCAGGAAATGCCACAGGAAGAATGAGCCCTACTATAAACTATGGACTTCGGTTAATGATAATGTCTTGGTCTTGGTTAATCAAGTGTCACAACTGTACCACACTAATATAAGATGTAAATAATACAGGAAGCTTGGGGAAAGTGTATGTAAGAATTCCATACTTTACAATGAAATTTTCTGCTCTACAAAAATGGTCTATTAATTTGGGGAGAAAAGTAAATCATGTCACATCTCTGCTCTAAACCATCCAGAGGCCACCACCTCACTTTTGGGGGAGGGTCCAAACCCTACAATGGCCCACAAGACCACCTGTGGTGGGTCTCCTATCTCATCTCTCAGCCTCCTCTTCCCCTCCCCATGCTCCAGCCAGTGACCTCGCTGCTCTTCCTTCAATACAGAGAGTGAGCACACTTCTTTCCCTTCACTACTTCCTGGGAAGCTCTGCCCCAGCTTTCTCCTTGGTTCACTCCCTTGCTGTCTTCAAATACCACTTCACTGTTCACCTTGTCAGAGAAGGCCCCCTTACTGCTCTGTGAAACACAGTGCATCCTCTCACGCTCTCTTCCTTTATGATGCTTTATTCTTCTCTGCATGTAACACCATCTGACATTTGACATACACATGCATATATAAATTTTTTTGTCTTTCTCCACTAAAATGTAAATACTGTGATCACAGGGACTTTGCATATATTGCCTAATGGTGTATCTGTGGTGTCTACAAAAGAGCCTGGTACATAGTAAGTGTTTAATAAGTCTTATTGAATTAATGAGTTAGAAAGTTATTAGAATCATTTATACTCTTTGCTAGGAATCTGCTCTGCAAGGCTCAGACAGTCAGTATAGCCAGAGAGAGAGAGTGTTCCAGTCACCGTAATGACAGAGTTTGACAGAAGAAGTTTCAGCATCTGTCGCTAAGAGGTAGCTAAATAACCATGTCACTACAGCTGTGTTGTGTTCTAAACAATCAAATATTTTCCAACTGGTGGTTCAGGCTCCCTGAGACTTGGCTGTTTGGTATATTTGAGGTTGTTTCCTGCTAAGGGGTATGTGTGCGCGCGTGTGTGTGTGTGTGTGTGTGAACAACCTAAACGTCTCCTCTCTTTGCAAACGAAAGGACCTCGCTCACACAGAGAGGTATAGGATCATCCTCCTGCCAAGTCTGGAAATTCAGTATCATGTTTAAAATTATTTACCTGCTTGTTTTCTTAACTAACCTCAAGTTGTATTAGGCTTCGGGGAGTCAAAAAAAAAGGTGATAGTATTGTCTAAACAATTTTGATGTTGGAGATAACATCTGAAGTAACTCTTTCTTTGCATCTCTGTTCCTGTGCTTCGGCTCTGTTCCCAACAAGAGAATGGTTGGGCCATGCCCAAGTGTGAGATAAGGTTTTCTTGGTTTTTTATCTTAAATTATTCCTCAGAAAAAAAAAGCGAATCATTCATTGTCAAGGGCTTATGACTGCTTTTGTGAGCAGCACTATTTTTTAAATTATAGTCAACGTGCAATATTCTATTAGTTTTAGGTGTATGTCATAGTGATTTGATTTTGTTCTACCTTACAATGTGGTCACCACGGTAAGTTCAGTACCCGCATCTGTCGCTGTACAGAGTTACCACAATACTGTTGGTGTATTAATATCCCCTGTGCTGCACACTACAAGCTCGTGGCTCATTTATCTTGTAACTGGAAGTCTGTGCCTCTGACTCCCCTTCACCTTCTTTCCCCATCCCCTCTCTCCCCGCCCAGCTGGCAACCCTCGGTGTGTTCTCTGTATCAATGAGTCTGTTTCTGCTTTGTTTTGTTTGTTTGTTCATTTGCTTTGTTTGTTTCTTTTAGGTCCCATATATAAGTGAGATCATATGGTATTTGTCTTTCTCTGACTGACTTACCATATTACCCTCTAGGTCCACCCATGCCAACACTCTTTAAATTATTTTTAATAGCCAGGAGCTGTAGGAAGAAGATACATAAATTCAGGGCTTTTCAACCCTGGCAGGAATCTTAGGGGGGAGGCTATGAAACACTGATGATGATGATGATGATGATGGTCGGGCCCACCTGAGATCAATCGTATCAGAATTTCTGGGCTGTGGTCTTGGTCACTGCTCTTTTTAAAAGCTTCCCAGCTGTTTCTGTGTGCAGCTAGGGCTGAGTCCTGTTCCTAAAATGACCTCAACCCTTGCTAATGTTGTATGTTTATAAAAGTTACTGCTCAGAGCCGATGTCCAAGGACCTAAAGAAATTTAACTTGGATTTTGTCATTATTCTCGGGAGTGTGACTTCCTTCTCTTCTTATCAACCCATTCTCAGGAAACTGACAAGCTTAGTCCCACTGAGGTGTCAGTGACTGGTAGCAGCCATGTGTTAGTCAGCCTTTGGACAGGACATCCCTTGCCCTAAACATAAGAGCCACGGGCGCCTTCTGCATCCACGCTCCTTTCTCTCCAGCCCCATCTGGATACTTGGGACTCGCTCTCTGACTTCCAACCATAAAAGCAGGGCATTCCAGAGCCACGGCCAGCTCTGGGCCTTTGAGCAGAGCAGTGTCCCTTTAATTTGCTGCTGGAATTGGGCAGCATCTGAGATCAGGACCTTTTGAAATATTTATCTGCTTGTTATTTATCTGGGCAGGCTGCAGAGGAGACGAGAGGTCCTGGGAACTATGCCCAGAGCCAGAGAAAGCACAGGGGAAACTTTGCTAAACTTGTTTTAATAACTTCTACTGTACTTTTTTTATTATAAAAGTAACAAATGCTCAGTAGAGAAAACTCAGAATATGCAGGAATGTATAGGGAAGAAAATAAATCATCCATAATCCCACAACCCAGAGATAGCCCATGCTCAGAGTTTGGCACATTTCCACGCAGCCCTCATTTAAGCACACACTCGTGCGCTCTGTGCATAATTATGTAGAGTGTTGCATCCTGTTCTTTTTCCTTTAACATTATATCATGAGTACGGTTCTATGTCATCAAAAGTTCCTTTGAAACATAATTTGGAATGGTTCCATAGCATTCCCTCATTGGCTATCTTACAATTTATTTAACTAATTTCCTATTCTTGGGTATTTAGGTTATTTCCGAGTTTTTATTTTAATGAAGAGTAATGAGGCTAGCATCCATCTGCAAATCTGCCCACATTTCTGACTAGTTTTTAGTTTATTCTTCGACCAGAAAGTCGACATGCTACAGAGAAAAGCACACTTTTTCTTAGTTATATTTTTAAAATATTGAAATTTTTAAATTATTGAAATTTAAAAAGGGCAGAATTCATACAACATAAAATTAACCCTTTGGAAGTGTGCAATTCGGTGGCTTTTAGTCCATGTACCATGTTGTGCGGCCATTACCACTAATTCTGGGACACTTTCATCACCCCAAAAAGAAACCCTGTACCCCTCGTGCTGTCACTCCCGGTGCCACTCCCCCAACCATCACTAATCTTCTTTCTGCCCTTGTGGACTAAAGCACAGTATTCTTTTTTTTAAATGTGTATCAAAATTGTATTTATTTATTTGTTTGTTTGTTTTATTAAATTTATTGAGTGACATTGGTTAATAAAATTACATTGGTTTCCGGGACACAATCCCACAGTGCTGACACACGCTATCCTTGTACTCAGGAACACCACGGCCCCAACCCTGGTTCACCCGCCGACGAGCCTTGTGACTAGAGGGGCATCACTGAGCCTTCTTCAGCCTCAGAATGCTCATGTGCACAAACCTGAGTTCTTGACAACGTCAATAAGATACAATCTGGGAAAACTCATGGCATGTAGTAGATGCTCAATATTTTTAAAAATGAAAATATTACAGGTGAAATGGGCTTTTGGAAATAATGTAATAAGAATCTACTCTACAGATGAGGAAACTGAGGCCTAGTGGGAAAAGCAGTTGAGGGTCTTCCCAATGTAGCTGTGCTTGGGCTCATGTCTGCACTAGTTTGCACGGGTGTTTGGGGCTGACAGTGCTCTGCTTTCTGTGCAAAATACAGCCCACACTTCTGACGGTTACAAACAGCTCTCAGCCCCAGAGGCCAGCAGCTTGCTGAGGCCCCCGTGGATTCCAATGCACCTGGCCTTGATAAGTGTTTGGGAACAGAGGCATCTGGTGACTGCTGTACCATGGTCTCTTTCTGTGTTCCCAAAACAATTGCAAAGGTGCTAAATAAACCAAAGGTGACAGTCAAAATACCACTCCGCAGATGACTTATTAACTACAAAGGGGAAAAAGGTAACTTTACAGCTGGGAAATCTGTGGAAACCGCCTCAACTGCATGGTCAAGCTTGGCATCAGCCAGTCAGAGGACGAATGGACAGCATGTGCCTCCGATGTGATGCGCCGGGAGGCACACAGAGTCATCCGTGCGGTGTTCCTGCCAGAAATGCCTGACCTTCCACTCCTGAGAATACATGATCGGACAAATCCAGAGACGGGCTCCAAATGACAGGCCTAAACTGGGACTCTCCTGAACTGTCAGAGCCGTAAAGGACAAAGAAGGCAGGGGGCCTGTTAAAGATCAAAGGACACTAATGATGTGTGTGAGTGCGAATTAGATCATGAATTAAAAAAAGAAAGAGTCACAGGGGAAATTGTTGTGACAACTGGGGAGGTTTGAATGCGGACCATATATTAGTTAATGTTATCTCATGTGTAGTTTCTCACATGTGGCGGTCATATTCTGGCTCTGCAGGAATATCTCCTGTTCTTAGGAGACACACGCTGAAATATTTAGGGGTAAAGGATTGTATGTTTGCAACTTGTTCTCAAACATTTAGGAAGTTTGTGTAGAAAGAGAGAAAAACCAAGTAGATGTAGTAAAATGTTAATAATAGGTGGGTTACAGTGAGGTTGGAATATGGACCTTACTCCTTTTCCAACTTCCCTGGACTTGAAATTTTTTAACATAATAAAGTTAAAATAAATGAAAATCCAAAAATAACTGATTCTAGCCCAAAGAAACATAGTGCATGAAATTTACAATGTTTAAAACTTTTTGAGCCAGTATTTAAACATTGAGGAATTTTTTTAAAAAATGTGATTTCCAGTATCTTTTAGAAAACTATCAAATCTGGTTACACTATGCCCACATTTTTGACAGGACAACAATTGGTGCTATTGAGTGGCCTCTTTCTGATTTGAATGGTCCCCCACTCCAAGGACGCATGACAAGGCTCTTACACTCACCGGCATGGCCTAGGAAAACCTTGATTATGGAGAATTTGCACATCAGGTTCTATATGAGAAGGAAAAGGTTCCGGATCAGAAACCGACAGAGAGGCCTGAGTTGCCAATACAGTCCATCAAACCAGGAGGCTTGATTGAACTGGAGAAAAATCTGTCTTTTCAACAAAAATTTTTTCAAAAAGTTACAAGTCAGGCAGATTCCATTGAAAAAGGCAGTTATGTGGTGGCATATTTAATAGCAAAAAAATCAAAACCATTTACTGATGATAAGTTTATTAAGCAACGTATAGAAAACATGGCAGATATAATTTGCCCTGGAAGAAGGGGGATGTTTCTAAAAGCAGTCTGTCTCACCAGACTACAGCCAGGCAGACTGAAGCAACTGGAAACCTGCTGGAAGAAGTTTGGACGGTAAAGCTGCTAATTTTAAATTTTACGCTTTGGCGATGGCTGATAGCAGTGATGCCCAGATACGGCTCAACCTGCAATTTGTATGAGAGGTATTGGTGATGAGTATAATGTCGCTGAAGAAATGGCATCTTTAGTGCCATTAAAAGGCACAACTAAATCAAGAGATTTACATGAAGCAGTAAAAATATGTTAGAGTGATTTCCTTTGTCCATCGTCAGCATATCCGGTATAGTTACTGACGGTGTCCCAGCGATGGCAGGTAAAAGAGAGGGACTTGTACACTTAACAGATGATAAAATTGGCGCCCAAAACTCACATTTGATGAAGTATCGCTGCATAGGGCATCAAGTAAATTTGTTCACAAAAGCTTTAAAAATGGATAACATCAGGCAAGTCATCAAGACTGTGAATTTCATAAGAGCCAAGGGATTGAATCACCACCAATTCCAAGAATTCCTTAAAGGCATTGATGTTGACTATGATGACATCATTTACTTTTCAGAAGTGAGATGGCTATGTTGAGGCCAAATGTCGAAAAGATTTTATCTAGCTGTTTATTGAACCAAAAAACAAATTTGTGCCAGAACTTGACAATGAAAACTGGCTTACAAATTTAGCATTTTTAGTGGCTTTGCCCACTCACTTAAGTGAGGTAAACATGCATCTTCAAGGTGAAAACCAATGATCAATACCATGTCTCAAACCATAACAGCATTCCAAATGAAACTGAAATTGTGGCAAGCTCATGTTAGGGCAAATAATTTTATGCATTTCAACACTTTGGCTAAACACACCCATGTGAACAGCAAAAAATACGCAGCCTTGCTTTTCAGTTTGATACAAGAATTTAAAAGCAGATTTCAAGATTTTGAGGAAAATAATCAATATTTTCCTACATTTGCAACTCCATTTTCAGTCAACATAAGGATGTTACCTGCCAATTTTCAAATGGAATGCATAGAACTGCAATCTGAGATTCAACTTAAAGAAAAATTTGATTGTGTCTCTTTACTGGAAGACAAATGTCCCTTGCTTCACAATCACACCTTATTCATGTCATCGCTATTTGGCAGCACCTACATTTGCGAGCAACCATTTTCGAGAATGAAACTCAGGGAGAGTCAATTGGAGCCGAAGCCCCTGACGAGCACCCCCGGGACTCCCGAGAATTGTAGCTCCGCCCATCGGACCGGCTGTCGCCGCGCTGGTTTCTCAAACACAGTGTCAAGCATCCCACTGGTTTTATGTTGCCCTCTTTTCTTTTCCTTTTATAGTAAAAAACATTTTTAAAAAATCAATGATGTTTTATTACTTAGATATGTACATTTTCTATATGAGTGATCATGAACTTGGGACCTGCTCGACAATTTTTAAAGATCATCAAAAGGCTGCTGCATAATTGGGGTTATTATGTGAGAACTTTTTTGCGTATCTGTGGTGGCAGATATTACAAAAATTATGCATGGATCTTTTTTTTCCTCATCAGTTTTCATTAGCGTTTATGTATTTAATGTGTGTCCCAAAACAGCTCTTCTTCCAGTGTGGCCCAGAGGCACCAGAAGGTTGGACACCCCTGCACTAGAGGCAGAGAAAGAAAATTCCAAATGTGGTTTCAGCTCCGCTGCAGACTCACTAGTCTACAGTGTTGGGTGAGCTGCTTAACCCATCTGAACCCTCACTTGCTTCATTAATCAATTGGAAGTAATTATTCTTGCCCTGCCTATTTCACAGGGATGTTGTGATGAGAGAATAATAATACATAGGAAGGTTTGAAAAATATTTTTAAATGCTATTGATCTACTCTTTGGGGAATATACAGGGTGGGGCAAAGTAGGTTTATGGCTCTTTGTGTGGAAAATAATACAATAATGAATAAATAATAACACAAGAATAAACTTGCTGTTTCACGTGCTCACAACTGTAAACTTACTTTCTCCCAACCCTGTGTTGTAAATTTTTTCTCCTGGAGACATCTCCCCCACTTCATCTAGTTCATTTTGTTTGTTTTTGCCAGTATCTCACCTTACTCCAAACTTTCCCTCACTTCATCCCAGAGTTCCTAAAGTTTTCAGGGATAGCTTTCCTTGAAGCCTGTAGCCCCAAAACATAGATGAGGCATGAACATTTGAACCTCAGGACTTCTGCAGGAGTAGGAATGGGCCTTCCCTGTCTCTCTAGTCCATGACTCTGCCCTGGACCTGGCACCAAATAGGATAGTACATGTTTGTTGATAGAATAAGTGAGTGAGTGATTCAGGAATTTGGGGGGGGGGGTGGGGCCTGCCTGAGTTGGGGAAGGAAGGAGGCAGGACAGGAACCAGCAGCCCAGTTCTGCCCAGCAGAGTATTGCAGAGGGTAGAGAGGAAGGGTCTGGAGTCGGGGATGAAGGAGAGAAAGGCCTTCCACTTTGCTGTGTTGGGAGCCTCTGGTTGGCAGCCTCCCTCTCTCCCCTCGGGTGGCCTGGGAGCCACCTGCATAGTAGAGGAGGGTTAATAGTGACCTGTGGTCAGGCGTGGTGGAGAAACCCCACACCTCACCTGCAGGTCTAATAAGAGGGGCCTCCAAAGCCACCCCTCTTCCAGTCACTGGGCAGAATGGAAAAAATCTTCATCATAAAGCTGCCCAATTGGGATTTGTTTTAAATTTATTTGGTGTGGAAAAGATGTGGACAGGGTAAAAAGGCCCCCACCCCCTCCGTGCTTTCCAGTGACAAGAAAAGAGGCAAGAGATTTATGAGGAAATGAGCAGCGTGGGGTGGGGGCAGTACCAGGCACTATGGGCCTTGAAGAAGGCGTCCTTAACTCAGCCGCGGGGTGGAGGCAGCTTCCTGGCACAGTGGAGAAGGGGGCAAGGGCATTAGATCAGGGTCGTTTGAAATTGGCTTTTTTTTTTTAAGAACCACTTTTTTGCATGTGTGTAAGCACGTACTGGTAATAAGAATAATCTTACTTTTAAGTTGCTATTCCTAAATCCAAATCTTACACACTTCAAAACTAGCAAAGAGTTGGGAAGATAGAGGAAAAAAATGCAAGCTGTGTAGGCGCTCATGCAGAATTACAGAATAAGTCCTTTTCTCCTCTGGTCATGCCAGTTCCCTCCTCCATCTCACTCCCTCTGATGTGGTCCCATAATTTGGCAATCCTGTAGTGCTCATTCAGTTACCTGTGACATGAATCCCTTTCTTCCAGTAATAGTTACTTCCTTTATTCAACATGTGTGTGTTTGTTGAGGACCTTCTGTGTGCCAAGCACTGTTCTAGGGTCTGGGATACATCATGAATAAAACTGATAAGATTGATGCCTCCTAGGTCCTATATTGTAGTGGGAAGAGACAGATACATAAAAGAATAAATAAAACATCCTATGTTTATGACATATATCAGATGGTGATCGATACTATGAAGAAATACAAAGTAGGAAAGAGGGCTTGGTAATGTGCATGTGTGGGGGGTGCAGGGTGGGTGAGGGGTGGGGGGGTCAGTCAGGGGCATCTCACTGAGGATAGGTTTGAGAAAGTCCAAGGAGGCTGAGGAGTGGGCCGTGTGTTGATCTGGAGAAAAAGTGGTCCAGGAAAAGGCAAGTGCAAAGCCACCAAAGTAAGAGAGTGCCAGCAGGAACAGTGGGGGCCTGGTGGGCTGGGGTGGGGTGGAGTGGAGGAGGGTGGGGCATTCGTGGGAGGTGAACCACATCGCGCAGGACCTCAAAGGCTGTTGTAAGGACATGAGCTTTTATTTTTTTAGGAGGGCCCTGACATGGCCTGACTCCATTTTAATAGATTCACTGTGTGGAAAAGAGATTGTAGGGGACTTGAGGAGAGACCACAGCAGTTGGGACCAAGTGGTTGCACAATAGCTGGTGCGATGCAGTCAGCTTCTGGATATGTCCCAAAGCAGAGCCTGTAGTCCTGCTGATGAATTGAACATGGTTAGAAATGACAGAACAAAGTCAAGGATGAATTCAAGCCTTGAGGACAGGACTGAGCAACTAGCAGGGTGGCGTCACTAAGTGAGGGGAAAGACCAGAAGGGCCGGTGGGGGCTGGGGAAGAGCAGGACTGCAGCTTCGAGCTTTTCAGGTTTGCGATGTCTATTAGGCATTAGATATTGAGATGTCTATCAGTGGGGATGTCAGGTGGACAGTTATGGCGCGTGGTCTTCGCCAAGGACATAAATATTGTTTGTGTTTGGGTAAGTCCATTAGGGCAAGCACTATGTGCTCTTTGAGCCCTTACCCAACCCAAGAATCTCTACCCATTGTAGAGACTCAGTAAATGTCTATAGACTGCATGGTTATATCTGTCTGTAAAAATAAAGCCAGGATTAATTGAGTTGTAGAGACAATGGCAACCCTTCCCACATCATGCATAGATAATAGCAAAAACCTAAGGTCTACAATGGGTTAATCTAGACATAAGTCCTGCTTCTGCTGCTTAGAACTGGGTCATATTGGCCAGGTTACTTAACCCCTCCATGCCAGTTTCCTCATTTGTGCCAGGGGAGCGATCTCAGTGGCTGCCTCGAAGGGCGGTTATGAAGGTTGAAGGAGATCATGAGCTTGACATGTACAAGCACCTTACAGATGGGACTAGTTGTGAGAATCAGGCAGGGATTGCTAAAGACAAGATTCTGCCTCGGGGGCTCACTGCTATCTTCTGTCCACCACAGGACTTTGAGTAGGTGCCCCCAAGCTGGGATTCAGGATACAGTGGCCAGATACTCCCTCTGCTAAAGAGCCTGATTAACACTATCACTCCCCCACTGCACCCCACCCCGCCCACTTCCTGTCCAGGCGCTTTTATGGACCACCTCAGTCCAGGCTGGGCTCTACCTCCCCACCTCATATAGCAAACGTATGCGTGTTAGTGGGAAACTAGTGAAAATCCAGATGAAGTCTTCTGTTCGGTTAATGGTGGTGTACCCATGTTACCATTTTAGCTGTGACAATTGTCCTGTGAGTACATAAGAAAGTGGGAGAAAGATGTATAAAAACCCTACTACTTTTGAAAACTTTCTATAAATCTAAAATTGTTCAAAATGAAAACGTAAAAAAAAGCAAGGAATAAAAACTTTACTGCTCTCTATGTTTTAAATACACATATTAGCATAGGGGTGTATGTGTATTCATTTATAAATTAACAGTTATAGATACATTGGTGGTGTGTGTGCAAACTTATTGCTACTGAACTATACACTTAACAATGGTTAAGATGGTACATTTTATTTTATGTGTTTTTATCCATAATTTACAACACAACAAAACAAGGACTGCAGAGTTGAGCACTAGATTCTGTGCTGTCTCACGTTTACATATTTATGGCAGCTAGGCCCCACGTGACCTGGGTCTGACGCAGACGTCCTTTGAGGAAGAGCTGGGTATCAGTGCGTGCTTCATCCACAGACTGGGATAGACAGGAGATGGAAAAGATCAGAATGCAGAAAGAAAAATCCTGTTGACTTGGGGGAAACTATTAACAGGGTTTCATTGAAGGTTATCTTAATCTCCCAGAGACAAGTCGAGCCTTTCCTCAGATCTCTGAGGCCTGGTTACTGGAGGCTCAGGGGTCCCCTGGAGAGGCATGCTGCCCCCCACCCCCAGCTGCCTTCTCCATCTTCCTGAGGGGCTGGCTCAGGTTGTGGGCGTTCCTTCATTCTGTGAGATCTTCCCATGGGATTTACGTACAAAGCCATGTGAGTAGGCATTGTGGTAATAAACAACCCTCAGATCTCAGGGCCTGAAATGTCAGGAGTGTATTCCTTACTCATTCCTCACATATGCCACAGGTTGGCCGAGACTCTTCTCTGTGTTACGGTTTCTCTGGGACCCAGGAGGGTGCTGCAGCCACTATTGGGAGCACTGTGGTGGCCGTGGGTGCTGGCTCTTGCAGCCCGTGCCTGGAAATGACCCTACCGCTTCTGCTCACATTTCATTATCTAAAGCATGTCATATGACAGAGCACGGCTTAAAAGAGGTGGGAAGTTATCATCCTGCAGGGAGAGCACTGGCTCTTGGGGAACAGTAATGCAGTCCACTGCCCTGACCCAGCCCCCCACTACTGCCCTCACCCCTGAAGGAAGAAATCTGGGAGCTAGAGAGAAATTCACCCCACTCCTACCTTCATCCCACATGCTCTGCCCTAATGAAAGAACCCTTAATGCCTCTGCCTTCTCAGGTGAGGTCTCAATTAGGGGAATCTGTTTGGGGT
This sequence comes from Tonatia bakeri, assembly GCA_004024845.1. NCBI lineage: Eukaryota > Metazoa > Chordata > Mammalia > Chiroptera > Phyllostomidae > Tonatia > Tonatia bakeri. The sequence continues at coordinate 86,279 of PVIA01001991.1, forward strand.
TTAGAGGTCTCTGCTGGTCCCCCGAATGTCTGTTCATTTCCTTTCCCATCTCCATGCTCCAGGCTGGGTTTTCTCCGACAGCTGTGAGTGTCCCACCCTGATCCTTCTGAGGTCAGCCTCGTGGTCATTGATGAGGAGCATGTTCAGGTTGCCCACAGGGGCCACCGCCTGACTCACTGGCTTCCCAGAAGCTCACCAGCACACTGTAGATGAGTGATACCCAGTCCTGGAAGATGAGGAGAATCCTTATCACTTCTCTGCATTTTTAAGGGCAATAGCACTAGTGTTTTTTCTCTTCTCCTTTCTTTTTGACTTCTGTAATCTGAGCCACAGATAAACACATGCGAGAAAGCCTGCAGTGAGCGTGTATCTGTGTGTGTGCCTAATTTCTGTGACTTGGCTGGATTTCCCTTTAAACTAACTCAACACATCACTCCACTTCTATACACATTCGTAGCATTCTTAAAATAGCCACTTTCCATTGTGCATGTGAAATACTAAATTGTTTCACAAAAACCTGATTTATACCCAACTTTTTGGGATCATTGTTCCTTTATAAAGCAAAGCCTTACTGCACTGATGTTTCTCAGCAAATTCCTAGAACTACAGACAATATGGAAATGAAGGGTCTTGGATACAACAATTGGAATATTTGTGACTCACCGCAAACTTGCTTCCCTTTTTGGGATGGGGATTTCTGGGAGGAAACAGATTCATTCATTTGCCCCATGAATATTTGTTTGGTTGAGTGGCTTCTAAGAGCTGAATACTCTGATAAGTACTGTAGAAAATTCAAGGAAAGATTACCTCACATTACTCCCTGCTGAGAGTTTACAATGTGACTATCGGATCACATTTTATTTGTATGACATTCTTGAGGTACCTTCCTGCCCCAAGACCAGATGAGAAAACTGAGGCCTACCAAGGTTAGGCCTCTGACACCACCATGCACTGATAGCCCCTGGCCGGAACCTCCTTGTGTCTAACCTCAGACTTATTCCACCCAACACATCCCTCAGAGGGTGAGAGCTGCTGATGCCCCTGGGCCCTCCAAGCTAACCCTACCCTTTTCTCCAGGCACGCACCTCCTTTTAGAAGTTGTCCTTGGCCCAGCTCCCTGCACCAACCCCGTGGCCTCCCAGAACCCAGCCCAGGCCTCAAGAAAAGCAAATCAATCTGACATACAGAGTGTCCGAGCTCCAGCTTCTCTATTTGCTTAAGTTAATCTTTTGTTATTGTTTGGCATTAACGTCTTATTAAACCAGGGTGGACTGTAATTGGCCGGTGAGTGTGGTAAGGATAATGGCTTTGCAGAGCTGGGCACACTCATGTTCTGGGGACAGAAGCCAGTACCTTGGTTTGCCTGGGTACGGTGGCAGTGGCGGTGGCCTGGAGCAGTTCATCAGGACTTGGGAGATCTGGGCAGTGACAGTTAGGCAGGTGGGACTGTTGTGACTGAGAAAGGTTTCTGGAAAAGGCTGGTCTGTTCTCTAGGGTGAAAGCACTTGCTGCCCCAAAGGGCAGACAGTTCCAATGCTCACAAGAGGAACACTCATAAGAAACTTCTCCAGACCTGACCTGCCATTTGATTTCAAGGCCTCACATTTTTACAGAGGGGTTGGGAAGACAGCCTAGGCTCCCTGGAGGTTGGTCCGAGGCCCCCAAGGCTGCTGTGAGGACACCTGGGGGGAGAAGTTCGTCTTCGAAAGCCTGTTGCGGGGGCTGCGTGGAGCAGGTGCAGCTGCGGCCGGTGCAGAGGTGCTGGGGGCAGGAAGCTGGCTGGCGCGAGACTTCTGTGGCATGGCTGTTCCTCTCCCTAAGGGACTATTGCTCTAATCACACACACCCCTGCAGTTGCAGTTTGGGATTTTCAGAGGGGATAAGTAGCACAGCCCCTGCCTCTGGACAGGATGTCATTTAAGCTTCATTTTTTGCTTTCATGCTTTTCCTCTCACTGAGGCTCCCTTCGTCGGCTCACCTTTATCAAAACATCCCCCACAGAAACATCGTTCCCTCCTCTGCTTCTGCATGCACATCTCAATCCCAGACAGCGCGCTGTGACATGCTAGAGTCGGGAATGGAGAAGGCAGGGTCCTGCACTTCCCGTTGTGTGCCAGACCCCAGCACGGTGCCTGTCACAGGTGGCTGCTCTCAGCATTGCAGAGTGGAATAAATGCCTCTTCCCTGCTCCCTGCCAAGAGACTTACTGTCCTCCCTCCATGACTCCTTCCCAACTCCCTCAGCCAGCTGCTAACCCAGCTCTTTACCCCGCATCTCCACCTTCTTTCCTCAGAAATAAATCACTGCATGGGAGATGGCATCATCTTCCCCACTGTAGCGGTTTCCGTAAGCAGGGACTTTTCTGTGCCTCCTGGTTGCTGCCCCACCCATTCCCCCTGCCTGCAGAGGGGAACTGTGTCCACAGAGCCCTCAGAGGCATATGGCAGTCGGGGCACCCAGGGCCTGGCACCCTGTTGTTCCCTCTCTCTAGGACCTCCTGACGTGTGTGGACGCCAGGCTGGGTCCCAGGAGCTGAGTTGCGGAGTGTTACATTAGACACCATGCCTGGCCCAGTGTCCTTATCCAGAGTCAAACTGAGTCATCAGGCAACCCTGATTAAAAATGGCTGCCTCACAGTGCCCACGGTCTCCTGAAGGAAATCATAGTCAGGGTGGGGGCGGAGAGAGCGAGGAGCCACCAGGGCACTGGTCTAGATTCTGGGTGAGAGAGGAAGGATGAAAGTCAGGCCCCCCAGCACCCATTCTTCTATTGAGATTGGAGCCCCCACCCCATGCCGCTCTCTCCCTGGAAACAGCAGTCCTGGCCAGCACCTCCGTTCACAGCAAACATTTGCTGTGGCCGAATATTGTGCCCGACCCCTGAGATGGGGACGTGTGGAGGGTCATTGAAACTAAATAAAATGTGTATTTTAAGGACTTTAGGTCAGGCTACGCTATTTTCTGAATTGAATGTAGAAGATTCCCTAGCCTCCCATTGCCCAGAGGAGTCAATACTGACAACTTTCATGGAGCAATAACTGGATGAATATTCCTGGAAAGAAGTCCTGAGATTTCTGAGCTCAGTGTGGGCCCCCAATTAAATAATTCTAGGAGGTCAGTCCGTCTTCGGCCAACTCCATAACCCAGCTGAGCAGGAAATAAATAGCTCCGGGTAATTTTCTAGCCTAGCTCACTTCATGGCTAGTGGACTGACGATTGATCAGTCTGTAAAGAATCCCTTTGTCAGGCAAACCTGACCATTTTTCTCTGAAGTGTCAGAAGTAATTCAGGATACTTTGGGATTTCAAAGTACTCTTGGGAATATCATTCGCATTGCACAGACCTGTTCAGTGAGAGTAGCTATGGGAGGGGCCAGGGCATTTAGCCTAGAGAAAGAAAGGCACAGTCTCCCAGTATGGGAAGGGGTGCCTCATGGGTAAGGGCCAGACAAACTTCGTGCGTCCCAGAGAGCAGAGCTGTGTACAGTGGGTGAAAGGTGTGAGCTTCCTGCCACTCAGGAAGTTCAACAGGACACTGCACATGCATCAGTTAAAAGAGGTGTTTGTGTCACCTATGGGAGTTGGCTCCCATGACACTTCCCACATGTTGTGGACTTAACGTTTGTGTCCCCAAAACCCATATGTTGTAGCCCTGGCTTTCAATGTGATGGCACAAGAGGATGGGGCCTTTGGGAGGTAATGAAGTTTATAGGAGGGTGTGGGGGTGGGGCCCCCATCAAAGGGCCAGTGCCCTTATAAGGAGAGGAGGAAGGGACTCTAGAGACTTCTCTCTCCGCCACGAAGTGAGATGCTAGCTGACAACACACCAGGAAGTGGGCCCTCACCCAGAACTGAATTGGCCAGGACCCTGATCTTGAACTTGCCAGCCTCTGGAACTATGAGAAATAACTGTCTGTGAAGCCAGCCACTCTTCGGTTTTATGCAACATCAGCTGCAACTAAGACACCATCAGAGAGTCTTTGATTCAAGAGATAGTGCCGAGTCCACACCAACCTCATGGGACCCTATGAGATGTCCAGAAATTGTAAAAAAGGAAGATTTCCCCCTTATCTGTCACAGAGCAGGAAAAAACCTTCTATGGTTTATACTTTCATTGGATTGTGAATAAACAGGAGCCTGCAGAATTTTCACATGTTTTTCTGGGACCTGGAGGGTGCTATTTAGGGGTGCCGAGTTTTATTGTCTCTTAGGAATCCAAGAGCACCTTCGTGAATCCCCCACTCACTTAGAAATTACAGAGGTGGGTACACCAGATGATATTGCCTCCACCCCCCTGCCAGAGGCCACCTCACATACGGATTTCCCTTCACCCACCTCATCCAACCTCCCATTCATGGGCAACAATCGAGGTCTAACTCAGAGGCGGAAAATAAAAATGCAGGAAGGCAAGGAAGTGGGCCTGGCCTTTATGCGGAAGAACAGGTGGCTCTCTGGGTGGCAAGACTAGAGAGACCCTTAGACATTGCGTGTGCCCCCACAGCCCCCATGCTACCCCTACTGTGACCCCGCCCATCTCCTCTGCCCACAAAACTGTCATCGTGCTGTGGTCTCCCAGCTGGTTAGACAGAGCACCAAGGCTGCAACCCAGGATGTTAGTTCAGTAAATCCCCAGGAGCCATATGGAAAAAAAAAGAATCATGTCACTCTTCCTTATGTATATTTTATTTTTAATCTCAAGATATTTTAAAATTACAGAAACATGAAAAGAATAAGATGAACAGTATCCACATTTTCACTACCTAAAATTTAAGCTAAGATTTTTTCCCCCTTTGTTTCCAATCATTTTATTTTCTAAGAAATAAACATTTCAGACAGGCTGAGTGCCCTTGTATTCATACCCTAGTCCTGATCGTACATTTCTGTTGGTTTGTATAGCTTTCTATTTGTCTAAAAAAATTAATAAAGGCAATGTAATTCTAAAATTACAAAGAGGAACCAGGACCCCATGATATTTTCAGCGCTTAGGATCCCGTTTAGGGGTCCCTGGGGCCGAGGAGCCAGCCGTCGCACAGTGGAGGCGTGGCTTGGAGGACCCCACGTTCTTTGTCCTTCTCTGGGTAGGAGGAGGCCAGGCGAGTAAGGGCCACTTCCTAGAAAACCCCACCCAGGCTTCCTTGAGCGCACTGTCTTCCTGTGAGCCATTGTGCCCAAGTCCGGCCCAGTGTTGAGGGGAGGGCTTCCGGGACCGATGGCCCAGCAGCCTGGCAGGGCGGTCCCGCCCAAGGAAGCGCTGGATTCTCCAAGTGGCACGTTCACCTCCGGCTGTGCCAAGTGCCCCATTGGGCAGGGGAAGGGAGGATGGCACCACGCTGGGGTTCAAACCAGGCCTTTAGTTGTTTGCAGTGGAAACCTGGTGCACTCACTTCTTGGCCCCTTCTTCCCTTCCTGGCTTCCTTCATTGCCCTAATTATTACAGCACTTTTTACTTCCAAGCTCTGTGCTGGATCTGGAATTGCAAACACAATTGCGGCCCGCATTCATTCATTTGCTCATTTATTCCTCCCACAAAGAGTTATTGAGCCTCTGCTTGTGCCAGGCACTGTTCTAGGTGCTGTAGGTGCAGGGAGGGAACAAATTACATAAAGATCCTTGCTTCCTGGAGCTCCCATCCTAGCAGAGAGACAATGAATACTAGACATCATAAGTATGTTACACAGCAGATGATAAGTGCTTTGGAAGGAAAGAGTAGAGTGGGGTGGGGAAATCCACAGTGGCGTGGGGGCTATCTGCAGGAAGAGCATCTAGGTAGATGAAACAGACTATGCAAAGCCCTGAGTGGGGTGGAAGTGAGTTATAAACAGAGGCTTTTCTTTCTCAGGCACCTGTGCCTCACCTGACACAAGATCTACAGGATAATTTATACACCTTGGGATACCCACAGGTGTCCTCACTACTTGGACCCTGTATCTCTCTCCAGGCCCATCTCCCACCCCCTTCCTCTTGCACCTGCAACTTGACCCATGATTTGTGGTTCTGCCAGTGCACCATGCTGCTTCCAGTCCCGGCACATGGCATGTCCTCAAATGACACAAACTTACCTTCTACCCATGTCCACTTGACAAGCCCTTACTCTTCCTTCAGGATGTTGTTCCACATCACCTCCTCCAGGAAGCTTTATTACACCTTCCCCTGAACGTTCTGGCCCCAACCTCTGCTTGCATGTCACTTGGCACAGACCTCGACTGGCAGGCGTCTGGCTGCATTGCATTTATGTGTTGACTTGTCCAAGACCCAAGCGGGCTGTGGCCCTGTGGCCCTCACCTCTGTATGCCCAGCACCCAGCACCTTCCTGGCACAGAGCAGGTGTTCAGTAAAGTCATGCTGACTGAGTGCCCAGTGCTTGGCTGCTTTGGTCCTCTGAAAGGGCCCTGGGGGCCTGAGTCAGGCAGTCTCTTGTCTCCCCTTGGCTATTTAACAGACTGTATTCACAGCTGTAAACTCCCAGGACACGGATTTCCTGTGGGTGAGGCACTGGCATGGAGAAAGGCCTTCATTTTAACCACAGAAAATGACTGGCTTAAGGGGCATTGTTGTCGGAGAGAATAGGAGACTCTGCCCTTTCCCCTGGCTCCACCCCTGCCCGGAGTGCTAGTCTGCGGCTGGCCACACAACGCCTGGAAACCCTGGTGAGAAAAGGGCTTCCTCTCCCTCTCCTGGGGACTCTGAGCACTCCTGGGGCATTGGCAGGGACAGAGAGTGCAGTGAGCTGGCTGGCTAGCCACCACTCAGCCCTCAAGTCCTGCCCAGCCTTCTTGTAAAAGCCCCTGTCCTTCCCTGCCCATTCCCACTTCCACAGTCCTAATCCACATCCCTGTCTTTGCACTTGGATGAATGACCTGGATTGTCTTCTGGCTGACTGCCTTGTTTTCACCCCCTAACAGTTCCTACCCTCTCCTACCAATGTTAGAATCTTCTTCAGAAATTTCTGTCCTGGCTTCATTCGATTGGACCCTGTTTTCCCTGCCTTCTTTGCCTGGGTGTTCTGCCAGTTCCAGATCCAGGAGTAAAAAGAGAAGAAAGGAACTACCCATTTACAAGGAAGCTCACCTCTCACCCCTTCACCCCATGCAAACTTTACTTCCCTAGATGTCACCCCTGAGAGGAAACCTTGTGCATGGGTTGTCTGAGCAGAGGGAAACAGGTGTCACCCCTGTTCGTTTGTCCCTGATCAGCAAGGCTGCCCGGAGCTCCTGCCAGCACCAGGAGGAAAAGCTGTGGGAAGGACCTATCAGACCCACTGGGGAGATGAATTCCACTCAATGGGAGTGAGCGAGACTGAGTGTGGATGGTGTGTGGGGTTCGGAGCGGGAAAGGTGGGCGTGGGGATGAAGGGGAAGGGAAGGATGGCCTTGCAGTTACTGAACTCCAGCTGTCAGTCAGGCACCGTGCAGGTCACACTCACATCTGTTACCCTCATCTAGTCTTCCCAACAGTCTTGGGAGCTAATTGTCACGAGCTGCATTGCCGACAGGAAGTTTATTTCCTCTCACACCCCTTCTCCATTATTGTTTTTCCTTTTTATTTCTTTTTTTGGTCATAAAGTAATTAGTGCTCATTATAGACATGTTATAAGAAAATAATACAAAACTGCAAGGAAGAAAAGTCATCTATAATCTCTCAACAAAGATACAAGTATAACAATTATTAGCACCTACAGATGTATATTCCCGTTTTTTAAAATTCATTCGGAAGACATGCAATACCACATTGTACATACAACTGTCTATTCTTTTTAAGAATTGACCTTAATGACAAAAATATTTTCATGTCATTAAAAATCCTAAAAAAGCATATGCAGTGTCTTCACCGTGCCCCATTACCTGGATTCCAACTAGTTTCTTAACTGTTCCCCAACTGCTGAACATCTGTTTTTCTCTCTTTTGAAATTTAAAACAATGGTTCACTAACATGTTTGTACCCACATTTTTCTCTGAATTTTTGATTATTTTTTTTAGGATAGCTTAAAAGAAGTGGAATCACAGGGTCAAACAATGTAATTGTGATTTTAAATAATATTTTTATAATTTTAAAAGTAACAGTTGTTTATTTTGAAAAATTTAGAACACATAAAAAAAGAAAATATCATTTATAACCTTTCGAATTACTATTATTAACATTTTGGGGTGTTTATTTCTCAGTCTTTTTTCCAATGATACATATAAGTGTAAATAAATATAGCTTCATAAAAATTGGAATTAAATAGTATATACAATGCTATATCCTATTTATCAGCAAGCATTGTATTATAATCATTATATTATTAATTATCTTTGAAAATATTATTATTTTTAAAGGTTTTATTTATTTGTTTTTAGACAGAAGGGAAGGGAGGAAGAAAGAGAGGGAGAGAAACATCAGTGTGTAGTTGCTTCTCATGCGTTCCCTACCAGGGACCTGGCCCCCAACCCAGGCATGTGCCCTAACTGGGAATCGAACCGGTGACCCTTTGGTTGGCAGGCCAATGCTCAATCCACTGAGCTATGCCAGCTAGGGCTGAAAATATTATTTTTAATAGTTGTGCAATTTTACTTTAAGAATGCAGCATATAAATTTGTGTTAATGTACTCATAGCGATTTAGATTTTTGTTTCCAAACTTTTGCATTCATAACTCCGGTATGAATATATGAACATCTGTGAATATTAATCTTTGACCTCATCTCTGATTATATCCTTTAAACATATTTCTAGAAGTGAAATTACTGGGTCAAAGTATACAAGCATTTTCAAAGCATTGGTACATATTGCCAACTTGTGTTCCAAAAAGGATTCTTATTAACCAAACAGAAACTGACCATCTTACCACATCCTTTAAATACTGCTTATTATATAAAACAATAAGAGCTTTTCATTAGCAAACTGTGCATTAGCAAATTAAAGAAGTGAACTTCTTTAATTTTCACTTTTATTATTCATAATATTTTGAAATGTTATTAGCTACTTGTAGTTTATTTTTTGAAATGATCTCTTCATGCCCACTATTCACTTATTGCTTTTGTCCTTGTGTCATTGTTTTAGATGGAATCTTTATGTTTTAAGGATATTAATCCTACACTTATCATATTAATTCTTGAAGAATTTTCCAAGTAAATAAGAAACTATCTGTATGTTTATGGATGAATACACCAAGAATCAATGAGGAAAGTGAATTACCCAAGGCCATCCAATTGGTCAGTGGTCTCACTGGTATTTAAACCCAGGTCTTGCTAGCTTCAGAACTCTTGATCAGAAGAAAAAAAAAAAGAAAATAAAGAAATGGAGAGGGAATGATAACACTATCTGTAGAAGCCTTCGTGGTGGAACTTGAGTGTGTTCTATAGGATGAGTAGAAGTCAGGGACTGGGAACGTGTGCAGAGCAGAAGGAAGAACAAAGTGCTGGGGGACTTGGAAACCAGGAAGGGGCCTGGCTTACGGCCAGCTTGCATCTTTCTACTGATTGCCTCCAAGTTCAGGAACACATCCTGGCATTCCTCATCCCTTCATAACCGCCTGAGAGCTGCCTCCATCATTTACTCATTGCCATTCCAAGCACGTGTAGCAGCACAGTCTTTGGTTGGTTCTCACCTGTGCGTTTCCAAAGCTCTGAGGGGCCCTTATTATCTCTTGCACTGACATTAGGGACAGGAGGGGCCCTGGAGGCCACATCCTCAGCAGAGTCAAGAATCTGAGGATTACCTAAACAACCAAAGACCTGAAGATACAGAGCACAGGGAATCATTTTAATGAAACATAAAATCTTTGCTTTCCCTTCATAATCTCCTAGGGTATATCAATAGTATAGAACACATTTGGCCTTTTTAACAGAGAAAGAACCAAACTTTAATTTTGCACCAGCTTACTTTTGATATTTAAATTCACTTAATTTAAATTCATTTTAATTTTATGTAGCTTGACCAAAATTTCTGACCAAAATTGATGAATGTTTCTCAACATTCCTTTTTAAAAGACTTTACAATTCCCATTGCCCCTTTTAGTTTGTCTCTTCTTACTCATTCAGAAATAACCAACCTATTTCAGGGCAGACCACTTTCTTTTAATCCCTCAAATGTGCTTCTGTTGTTTCCCTTGTTATTTCTTAGTCTCGATTACATATATTTGTTAACAGATCCAAATTTATCGTATAGTCAATACTATCCATTATTTAGTTCAGCTACAAAAAGTTTAGATTTCAAGTTACCAGAAGATTTCAGGAAACTACTTTTGTACACATAAAATATAATTATTGCTAAAGAGTGTACCTAAAGAAATCCTTTTTATCCTGCTTACATTTTTTGGTTCATTAGCTTAACAATTATGGTTAGATTACTTATGAAAATTTTATCATACTGATTTTTGTAGCTGATAAATTGTGCAACAGAGTTAATGTGAACTTATTTGACTAAAAAATCTAGGTAGAACAAAAGTATTATGCTAATACCGATGACTCTAAAGACATGTCTATTTAATCAAACCTAACTCATACCAGCTTTACTACTAAATATTTTCCAGAATCACCTGATTCTGAAAAGCATTTGGGTTAGTGTCTATCATATTTTTAGAATTTTTATATGAACACTTAATTCCTTTAAGCCAATTAAACAGAACTTTTCACAAACCAGCTATAGTAGTATCCTTCAGAGACAGACATACATAGACAGATGCAACCAGAGACCCAATAGTTTTGTTTTAAAGTTTCAGACGTGAGGAGTTCTGGTCAAGATGTCGGAATAGGTAAAACTGTGCTTACCTCCTCCCATGATTACATCAAAATCACAACTGAACTGTAGAACAACCACCCTTGAGAACTGCTTGAAGCGATAGCTCAACAGAACTCCTGTAACTAAGGATATTGAGAAAAAGCCACCTTGAGAATGGGAGGTGGGACAGAGATGTGAAATGGGCTGGTGCCATACCCGCAAGTGGTGGTTTAAGAATCAAGAGGGACATCTCAGCTACAGAGGTCCCCCTTGAGGAGTGAGTGGTCTCAGACCCAGAGTGGTCTCCCCAGCCTGAACCACCAATGCAGGGAAGAGAAAACCTCACAATAGCTGGCTGTGAAAAGTCTGTGGGGGTTCCATCCAGATGAAACAGAGGGCTACTGGAGGCCTAAGGGTCTTCTTAAAGGGTCCAGACACAGACTTACACACTGATGGGCTTACTCACTCGAAACTCCTATGCTAGCCAGCAGATCAAAAAATGCCAGGACACATGCAGAGAAATTGAACTGTCTGGCTTCAGAGTGGGGGTTAGAGAGGCAGCTCTCTCCACCGTTTTGTTCCTTTGTTGAGCTCCCTCCCACCCAAAGAGATGGCAGGTAGGCACCATTCTTCCTTTGCTGAGCACTTCTCCAACCCAGCCTACTAGCACACAGGCAGGGGCCAGATCTGAGTCTCAATCAACCCACCCTGTGATTCCCTGAGAACCCACCCCACCAGTGGAACATTTTTCAGCGACTGTGACTCTCAAATGGCTGGCCTCATTCCATGCTGTGGGTTTCCCTAAAATCTCTAAAAGGGTCCACAAACCCCAAACAAGCAGTAGCTGGCCTCAGCACCCTCTGTACTTCTTGCTAAGCATACCCCAGCCTGGCACTACTGGCCGTTGCTTTGGTTTGTACCAAAGCCTCTCCTGGATGCCTCCAAGCCCAGCACAAGTAGCTACCAACTGCAGATCATTTTATAGTTCCTACCAAGTGGCCCTGGGCCAGGCATAGGAAGTGTCTGATATAGGTCTGCAACAGAGCTCCTTCCAAAGGGCTGCAGAACTAACATTCCTGGTGACTGGCTTCAGATCACTCCAAAGTATCACCCAGTTACCTCCACAAATGAAACACCAAAAGGGGGGTTCTGCAGGCCCCAGAGCACTGCCAGAGTGAATCCTACTCTGCAGCGTCAGTCCCCACGCAACAGTTCATCCACTGAGGCACAGCCAGTCCCCATAGCCAGTCAGCCTGAAGTTTGGTTCCACCCATTAACATGACAACAGCAATCAAGGTTCAACTACAACCAGAGGGCACACACAACTCACACAAGGGACACCTGGCACCCCTGGCTCAGGCGATGAGGAAGGCCATGCCACTGGGCCTCAGGAGACACCTGCTACATAAGGCTGCCTGCCAAGACTGGGAGACATAGGAGATCTACCTAACTTGCAGAAACAAACAAAGGGAGGCAATCAAAATGAGGAGACAAAGAAACATGCCCCAAATTAAAGAAAGGACAAAACTCTAGAAAAAGAACTGAACAAAATGGAGGCAAACAATTTACCAGATACAGAGTTCAAAACACTGGCTTTAAGGATGCTCAGAGAACTTAGTGGTAACTTAAACAAAGAGATAGTAAGCATAAAAAAGGACATAGAAACCATATAAAAGAACCATTCCTAAATAAAGAATATAGTAACTGAAATGAAAAATGCACTAGAAGGAATTCATATATTCAGCAGACTAGATGAAGCAGAGGATCAAATCAGTGATTCGGGAGACAAGGTAGCAGAAAACACCCAATCCAAACAGCAAAAAGAAAAAAAAATTAATGGGGATAGTTTAAGGGGCTTCTGGAACCACATCAAGCAAAACAACAGTTGCATCATTTGGGTACCAGAAGGAAAAGCGAAAGAGCAAGGAATTGAAAACCTATATGAAGAAATTATCACTGAAAACTTCCTTATTCTGGCAAAGGAAATAGGCATGCAAGTCCAGGAAGCACAGAGAGTCCCAAACAAGATGAACTCAAAGAGGCCCACACCAAGACACATCATAACTAAACACCTAAGGTTAAAGACAAAGAGAGAATCTTAAAAGCAGCAAGAGAAAGACAGTTAATACCTAAAAGGGAGCTACCATAAGCCTGTCAGCTGATTCCTCAACAGAAACTTTGCAAGCCAGAGGTATTGGAATGAAATATTTAAAGTGATGAGGAACAAGGACCTGCAACCAAAATTACTCCACCCAGCAAGGCTATCATCCAGCACTGAAAGACAGATCAAGAGCTTCCCAGGCAAGCAAAATCTAAAGGAGTTCACCACCACCAAACCAGTATGAAAAGAAATGTTGCAGGGACTTCTTTAAGAAGAAGAGTTTTTTTTAGAAGATCAAAGATATGAATAAGAACATGACAATAACTGCATACCTATCAATATGAAATGTGAATGGATTAAGTGCTCCAACCAGAGACAGAGGCTGGCTAAATGGATAGGAAAACAAGGCCCATACATATGCTGCCTACAAGAGACCACTTCAGATTGAAAGACATACCTGTGTTGAAAATTAAGAGGTGGAAAAACATATTTCATGAAAATTGAAATTTTAAAAAATGCTGAGGTAGTCATATTTACATGAGACAAAATAAACTTTAAAACAAATGCTATCAACAAAAGACAAAGAAGGACCCAGCAACTCCATTTCGGGATACTTATCCCAAGAAACCCAAAACACTAATTCAAAAATACATATGCATCCCTGTGTTCATTGCAGCATTATTTACAATAGCCAAGGCATGAAAGCAGCCCAAGTGCCCATCAATAAGCAAGTGGATAAAGAAGATGTGGTGCATATATACAATGGAATATTACTTGACATAAGAAAGAATAAAATTTTACCATTTGCAACGGCATGGATGGACCTAGAGGGAATTGTGCTGAGTGAAATAAGTCAGACAGAGAGATACAAATGCCATATGATTTCAGTTACATGTAGAATCTAAAAACAAAGTAAATGAACACAAATAGAAACAAACTCACAATTACAGAGAACAAACTGATGGTTGCCAGGTGGGAGGGCGTTTGGGGCGCTGGGTGAAAGGATGAAGGCATGAAGAAGTACAAATTGGCAGTCCCAAAATAGTTACAGGGATGTAAAATACAGCAGAGGGAACACGGTCAATAGTGTAATAACTGTGTGTGGTGCCAGCGGGGTGCTAGACTTATCAGGGGGATCTTATCAGGGGATCACTTCGTAAATTATATAAATGTCTAACCACTATGCTATGTACCTGAAACTAGTATTGAATATCAACCATAACTGAAAAACTAAGCATAAAGTGTAGCCATGAGAAAGGTACAATAAGGCACAAAACCCACTAATTTATAGCAGTTGCAATACGTTAAGTTTATTTGTTCAAATGGCTAAGGCCTTTTCTCATTCATATTTGTGGAGAAGACAATTAAGATTTGTTTTTGTCTTTGGTAAGGAACCTTGGAGCCAGAGCAACAGTTAGTATTTAAAAAAAAAACCCTTGTTTTCTTTTTTTTTTTTTTTCCCTTCAGTCTTAAGAATGGAGGATGGTAAAGACAGGGGTGTTTTGAACTGTTTCTAGCGTTCCATTTCCGGTTTCACAGAGATTTATAAGGTAAGGACAGTTACTCTCAATTCTCCAAAGAATTGGAAAATTCTTAAATGACATCACAACGTGTCACTTAACTATATCCAACTAAATCATTCCTAATTTGTTTCTTTCCCTTTGGGTACATAGTTTTATTTTACCTCAGGGGAGGAGGTTTTATTCTTTTAAAAAATTCTCCTGGGCCTTGAATCCTTAACTTTCAATTCTGCCAAGTTTCTGATCAAAAGTATCATTAAATCCTCTCAAATATCTTGTCCGGTTTCAAGGAGGAGAAACAGGAAAAAATTTTAAAGTGCCTGTTCAGAGGGCCACAGCTTCTTTTAGGATCCTCTGAGAGGCGATTTTGCTTGACATCATTTGCCCGGAGAGGTTCTGCATGTCAATCAGAGAACGCACGCCCTTGACCTCTAGTGGCCGGTGTTCTCTCTTTGAGGGATAGCCCTTGAGGTGGGCTTATAGCAAAGGTTTTCCTGAGTGACCATTACAGTTGTAAATTATTTGGCTAAGTTGATTCATTTTATTAAAAAGACACAAGAGGAGGAACCAAAATATTCTGTGTATACAACTAGAGTTCTTCTATCGAAGAAACTTCTGGGTAACTTTTATTAGAGGGTGAAGGATCCACGTGAAAGACAAATTCCCTGGAAGCTGGCACGACTGGACGCGAAGACAAGTCAAGGCTATCTTTGAGTCATTTAGCTTCGTAATGGCCTCTAAACAGTCACTGAAAATGCTTCCCACTCTGTTTGTTTAACATTTCTAAGATTCTCTAATGGGGGACATAGATATACTACTCATGGAATCTCAAAAGGTCCCTGAAGTGGCCACTGTAATTCCACATTGTTCCTTGTATCAGAAATCCACCAAGACGAATCTTTCGCAGAGGGTGGAGTGTCAATCCAGCAGGCATTCCAGAACAGGGTTGTCTCTTCCAGGCAGAGCTAGCTGATGCCCCATTACAAAACCCGTACCAGAGGACCCCAGAATAAAAGATCTGAACCTCAGCCAAAGGATGGAGAGAACTCACCACTGTAACCCCAGACCACAAAGGGCTCAGGCAGTTACCTTGCTCTATGGAGGAACCAGAATTGAAGCAGAGGGTTCTTCTGATTCTATGACCCTGATGCCTTATATGTCAACAGAGCACTGAAGAGTCGGGAGGCTTTGGCTAGAAATACATGGCAAATATTAATTCAGGGGTCTTAAGATTTGTGAACAGGAAATACAACTAGGCAATGACCAGAGTGTTGCAAAGAAGAAAGAAAAAGTTAAGAGTTCCAACAGTAAAATGTGGTCTGGATGATGAACGTTAGGCAATGTGGCCATGCGGGCATTCTTTCCTAAATTCTTCGTTCTTTCCTAAGGCCTTCGGAGGCTTATCAATAGGAATTTATATACCCCCAGGTGTTGATGCACAACCAAAAATTTCAAAAGTTTCAGTTCCCAGGAAAATTAAAGCAAGACTAGAATGTCCTGGTCATATCTTACACTACTTGATTTTAGTAATTCAGCAGCTTCACTATAGTGACTCCATTTTACTTCACTTTTTCTTCAAGCATGAACAAGACAAAGTCCCTGAGCCCACCAAGCTGAGGTTCTGATGGTAGGAGACAAGAAGCAAATGTGGTTCCAGGGAGCAAAACTTCCAGTAGTTCAGAGAGGCCCAGAAGTCTGGGAAGACCCTGGGACTGATGAGAAGGAGACAGGCTACGAAGACCCAGCCAAGGAGGAGTGGGAGCCTGAGGCATGTCTGGATGGGCAGGATGCAGGCAGCACACATGCGAGGCGGGCAGAGAGGAGCTCAGGGGAGGACAAGCAGCTGCACCAGGTAAGGCATCTGGAACGTATCCTGCCTCTAGTGGGAAGCCATTGGATGGTATAAACAAGGGAGCGACAAGATCTCATTTAAGATGTAAAAGATGACCCTGGCTGCTGTGTAAAGAATAGTTTGTAGCAGTGACAAGAGAAAAACCAAACAAAACCAAACAATGGACTGAGAGATAGGAGCCCTGGATTCCTCAGTATGCCGAGTGTGATCTTAGATGTGTCCCCTAGTCTCCTGTGTTATCAGTCCTTAAAATGCCAGTGGAAATGCCTATGCTGTTTATGTCCTACAGACGGGGGGACAATCAGTGCTAGACCATTTTAAAAGTCACTTTTAAAGAACAAAGGGCTATACAAAAACAAAGGCGATGGTATCTTCTTGTCCCCTTGGTACATTAAACACTGCCTAAATTCAATTGATTAAGTGAGGTCTGTATCATAATCACTTGGGCTAATTTCCTACATGAACATGGTGGCTTCTGAGACCTCACTCACTCATAACTGGTTAGTCGTTTTGGTTCATGAGGCCAAACTCAACTGAGTAACCCCAGTGCCAGCCAGATCCTTTTCTTCCTGATCCCGAGCTGATCAGACAGCTTTCAGTTAGACGTCACCGATCACTACCAGACCCGCAGAGAGAGTGGCCCCTCCCCACCCCAGGGGCAGCCCCCAGTGTGTGGGGATGAGGACAACGTCTCGGAGTGAACGAAAGCCAGCTTCCAGCCTGAGTTGCTTCGCTTCCCTTCCATGGTGATTTCCCTCTGAGGCTAATAGGGATGAGAAATTTGTCCTGCTTTCCTCACAGGGAGATATGGGATCAACAGAAACCCTTGGGGACACATGCTGGCCTTGGTGTGCCAACCACGTGGCCACCACTGCAGAGAGAACTGCGTCCGTCCTCAGTGGGTTGGGAAAGAACGTCTGGGCATGTCGCCCTGCACCCAGCCCCAGCCCTGCAGGCTGAATTCCAACAGAAGAGAATTTGTTTTTTGAATACATGTTTGCTTGTTTTGTTTTTGCTATAAACAAAACAAGTAAGAAGCCAGACTCCACTCATGTTGGATGGTATTTGGGTGATTTTTAGCCTAAGCACTGCGTATGTGTTAAATCTCAATCCTCACATAGTCCCTCCAAGCAGGTGTCATCAACTGATACGCACAGAAAGTAATGGATTTGTCCAAGGACCTCATGTGAGTTCCACAGCTGGGAGCTGGCCCAGGTCAGCCTCATTCCAAGGCCTCATGTGCTTCAGCCCTCAGGATCACAGTCCAAAGCATTCAAGATTCTTCTCCATTTCATGAAGGCCAGCACGCCAGACATCCTGGGAACCCCTCAGGCTAGAGATGTTGGAGGACAAGCTCAGACCTCAGGGTTGGTTTGTCACTCTGTCTTTCACATGACAAACAACCAGTCACCCAGCAAATAGTATTTGGGGGCCTGGGCGAGAGGTCTGGAAGGGGAGGCAGGAAGTATACAAATAAGAATAATTCAAGAACAAGGCACAGCCACATCTGTGCCCAGGGGAGGTGCGGGGCCAGCCCCTAAGGAAGGAGCTAACCAAGGCTTAGGGTGAGGCAGGCTGTATGGATACAGAAAGGCAGCAGAGGGTGATGGCATGGACTCAGCCACCACCGTAGGAAAGCCAGAGGGCCTGCCTGCTTCCCTTCCCAAGCCCTGGGACTCAGGGCCCTGGATCCCTCTGGAGCATAGAGGAAGCCAGGACAGGGCCATTGGGAGTGCCAAGTACAGCCTGTGCCCACATCTCAGGATGGCCCGGGTAACCCTGGCCCCACAGTCCATTTTCCCTACAGAGCCATCCTCTCAGCACTGCCAGCTCCTCGCTGGTGACTGGTTGGGTGACTGAGGCTGCCCAGGGCCTGGATGCAGGGACTGTGTTAGGAGAAGGGTTTTCTTTCTATGTGAGAGAGGTCCCTGGGGAAAAAGGAAAATCAGTGGAAAGGACAGATTCTTGTGGAAGGACTGTGTGGGGCCAGTGTACTGCCCTCTAAAGTGAGTGTCTCTGAGGTGACAAGGGACAGGGTGTGGGGCTCAGCTGCTTGGCCTGCCTTGAGACCGCAAGCCCAGGGAGGGAGGCAGAAGAACCTGCCCTTCCTGTCAGGTGGGCCTCCCTCCCTCTCTCTCTCTCATCACTATTTTAAAAATGTAACCAGAGGCTCACCTTGTCTCCACCCATCTGTTCAGGGAGGAGGGGAGGAAGTTTACCTAACAGCCCTAGCCAGTGGGTGGGGAGGGGAGAAGTGGACCCTGCCTTCAGCAGGTTAATTTAGCAATAGCAGACAGGGGTGGAGAGGGGTCCTTCTCAACTCTTAAAAATGTCTTTTAATTTTATTAGAAAATGATCTCAAATAAAAACTAAGCTTTGAAATACATAGAATTGATATTATCTTAGTGTGCAAGTTTTAGTTTTTCTAGTCTGTGCTGAGACTATTCTATCTTGCTAATGCTCTCCCTTTGGAGATCCATAATGGTATAAGAAACCATGATTATCAATGGGATATTAACATCCACATTTGTATTATAGTTTATGAGGTGTTTCTAGGCACCGTATTGCATCTGATCCTGTTCCTAAGTCTATGAAGTAGGAGTTATTAGTATTCCTGTCTTGCAGATGAAGGAGATGTTGACTCAGAAGTGTAGGTAGGTCGGTGGTCACCTAAGAAGTGGAGGTCTTAGCCTGGGCTCTGAGGCTTCAGACTCCAAGCCCCACCCAGTGGGCTCCACAGCACCCTCCTATACAGAATCTTCTGGGCTCCAAGAAGAAGAGGGAACCCTTTAAACCAGCAGTCCCCAACCTTTTTGGCACCAGGGGCCAGTTTCAGCCACAGCAACAGGAGGTGGATGAAAGCTTCCCCAGCTCCCCCACTGCTCACCTCCTGCTGTGCAGCCCAGTTCCTAATAGGCCTCAGACCAGTACTGGTCCACAGCCCCACAATTCGGAACCCCTGCTTCAAACCACCTCCTTCAATTTCACCCCAGTGTGGAGCACTTTAGCTCACACAGACCCAGTTCAGTTGGATCAAGCCCTTAATGCTGTATAGTGCTTTTAGACTTTTCCCATCCCATCTCACTTAATTTTTCACCTTGCAAGAAAGATAGGTTTCCTTTGATTTGGAAGAAAAAATAAATGTAGGAAGAAATGTGGGAACTGGGATCTGTTTGTTCCTAACACCTTCTCTCCAGCTCTCTCTGCCATTGCTCACCAGCATCTGTGGTTCCCACGCCCTCTTCAGTGCCACCCCAGCAAAGACCTGGGCTCTCGGCCCTGGCCAGAGGGACTTCCAGCCATAGAAGCTGGCTGGACCGTGGCCTCCCCCGTGCACTTCTCATCCCTACAGTTCCTCATGAGCACTCCAACCAGGCCAGTGGACAGGAGTCTCATCAGTTCTGTTCTCTTTTATGCAGAGACTAATGGAAATGATCTTCTTATCCCTGTGATCACCATGGCTTGGAAAAGTCTGGTCACTGAAAACCTCAAAGTCAGAAGAAACCTCTGGAGAAAAATAATACATTCACTGGGGAAAAGGAATGGGAAATGGGGGAAGAAGGAGTGGAGAGCAGAAAAGAAGGCACAGAGAGCAGGTGGTGGGGGCTGGGATTGCCCAGGGCAAGAACTGAGTGGAAACGTGCAGGTCTGGGGACTTCCTCCAGGTCCACTCTTCCCAGCTGCAGGGTTTCCCTCATTCCTGCATAGAAATAACCCCTGAGTTGGACTGGGGTGGCGGAGGTGGGGAAAGCTTGCTCTGCCTTTGACCCTACTGCACTTCCCCAAGATGTGACGGCCTCCCCGCACCGCCCCCCACCCTCGTCTATACTTCCAGGGCCACATAAAGAGACCAGGGTCCCCTCCAATGTCAGGGCTGTAACAATTGGCTCCTTGCTTAGAGGAGGCCTACTCAGGAGATTCTAGAATCCACAGAAATTATTCTCTGCTGCAAATGGTTATTGTGCAAAATTTCAGTATAAAGAAAGCATGATTTTATAAAAATTGGGCCAAACAAGAATGATAAACCATTCTGGTGAAAGATTGGAAGAAGGCACCTGGTGACTAAGCCCAAGGCTGCCCAGGTCACGGACATCTACGTTCTGCTCCACAGATGCTCCGCCAGTTTGGAGAGAAATACTCGCCAGTGTACTTTGGTGGCATTACTGCCATGATGGCCACCTAGTTACTGAGAACAAGCCCATGGTGGGAAAGCTAGAGTGTCAAGGGTAAAACTGAGGGTCACCTCCCACTCCTCGTCAGCACAGGTGTCACTGCCATCCTCAAAATGCCCCATCAGGTGTTCCAAATGCTGTGAAAAGCTCGTAACAGTGATCTCAGATGGACAATAACTAAACTTCCTCAGAGGAGCTTTTGCATTGCTGCTGTATCCCTGTCCTTCGTTCTGAGAGTTCAGAGAAGACTTTGTCACTATCTTCAGCCCAGAATTCTCTTCTGCTCCTTCTCTGACAGGCAAGCTCTTGGTCATCCTTCAAGATCCAGCCAAAAAGTTGCCTTTTCTGGATGTTCTCCCTAATATTCCTTATCCCTAACCAAGCAGACAGCAGAGGTCTCCATTCTGAACACCCCCCCAAAAACTGGGTTTTAACTTCTTAGGCATGATACTTTATCTGTTTACAAATTTGCCTCCAACAGTAGACTGTGAGCTTTAGAAAGTAGGGCTGTGTCTTATGTATCTTTCTCAGCTGAGTTTCAACCACATCGGTGGTGTGGACACTCAGTAAATGCTGAAGAATGGAAGAATGAGTGAATGGAAATACATAAGAAAGATTAGAATATACTCAATCAAAGGGGATGGTGCCTCAAGTACAGTGGAATTTGGAGAGTTGCATTTTATAAACTCTATCATTTTATTATTTCAAAAATGCACTTTCTATTCCTAATAGGAAAAGTTAGCTTGGACTTGTCTATGAGTCTTCCCAGTACTCTTCTGGTTATGGCCTTCATTGTTAAACCTCGGGCTTATTTCACTCTGTAATGCTCTTACACTCAATAAACTCTACTTTCTCTGCCTTGGGGTCGGTCACCTGCTTAGAGCTTTACCACTGGCACGTTTTTAGGTCAGAAGGCATCTCTGTACTATAAATTACTGTCTGATTAGGGTCCACTTTAATTTTCCCAAGGTAGAATAATTAGGAAGGCTAATGTGCTATGATATAAAATTAACCACCTAAGGTAGAGCATGCCAAAACCCATTGTCTAGAGGCTTGGAAGTGTCTGTGCCTCCTCTTGATCCCACAGGGGTGGATCCCTGAGCACACCGAGCACAGGGAGTCCAGCACTTACACGCCAGAGACTATGACCCTCTGAGGGAGACCAAGAGAAAATCCTTAAAGTTTAAAAATCTGAAGTATGTACAGGTACATTCTCAGCATTGTATTGGTTTCCCTCAAAGGGGAGAGACAGGGACATGCACTCCAGATAAATGGAAAGTTTAAAATCAGGTTTGTGTAGGAACTTATTTCTTGGCTTGGCGCCTGGGTAGGCACCTGTGCATGCGCATGTGCAGAGGTGCAAGTGTGCTGGGGGTCTGTTGGTGTGTGCTTAGAAGTCGCCCCTGAAGCTGTCCCCTCTAACACCAACACTACAGAAGGACCCAGCTTCCATTCCCAGACTGATGCATGGTTTTACGCAGCCATGGAAATTATAAAGAGGCAAACATTTTCCTCTTTCTTTATATATTGATACGTTTCAAAATCAAAGTCCTGCAGTACCCAGATCCCCCGAGTGCCATCGAGTGCCATGTAACCATCCCATTAACTCAAGTCCAAAGTCTCAGTTGTCTTGCCATCTCGGACCACTTCTGGAAAGTGAAGGGGGCTTGCTGGGGAGGCATGATGATGACTGCGGGGGTCGTTTCTGAGTCTGTGAGGCCCTTCCTTCCCATTTCCCATTTCCCTTCTATTAGTTCGAATCTGAGGTTTAAGCCTGCAGAGTGGACCAGATATGACTATGATCTTCTGTCAGGACCTCAGCTCCCTGGAGGTCCTGGCTGGGTGCCCTGTCTTCTGCAGTGGGGGTGTTCTGAAGCTGCAGAACTGTTCTAAATGAGACAATCAAGAGAAGCCGAGGCAAGTAGATATTGGAGACGAGCTCCTGCCAAGTCAAACGTCAGCAGAACCTCTGCATGGACAAGATGCCCAGAGTAGTTAGTTTCCTGTGTAGGAGATGAAAGCCCTGGTGGCCCAGTTTGTGGCCCAACCGTAAGCAGTCCACGGGTGGCCTCCCTTCCCTACCAGCATAGGCAAATGGGCAGAGACCACCCCCAAATTCAATAAAGCAGAGTATCCAAATGCCAGAGCTTCAAGGAACTCTAAAGATCCAACCCTCCCCCTTTATAGGAAAGGAAACTGAGGCCCAGCAATAGAAACTCGTTCCAGATTACCAGTTCCTTGATGAATGGAGTATGGCTCATTGATCTTGGTGTCCCCAATGCCTAGCAGAGTGCCTGCCTGGCAAATAGTGAGCATTCAACAGATGCTAACCCAGTAAATACTGTATAGAAATGAATGAGGGAATGAAAGGATGGATGAATGAATGGGTCAGACAAGATTCTAAGCTTCAAGTAACAGAAATGACCTCTAGCTAATGTGAGGAGAAACGACTCATTGGTAAAGGTTCTGGGGATCTCACAAGGTCTCTGGGAGGGCTGGCGAGCCAGGCTCAGACGTTCAGCAACCAGGAAGAAAGCCCCAAACCAGAACCAAGAGAACACCATCGCTGCCTCTGTAGATGGCTGTAGTTCTCATGGCCAGCCCACCAACTCATGATTCTGGATGCTAGCGCCAGAACTGCTGCTGCCGAGATGGCATCCACTTTGCAAGGTGCCTGTTTCCCTCAATCACTGGATTCAAAGTCTGGGCAGATGTACATGACTCAAAGAACCCGGGTCCATGTCCATGCCCAGGCGTCCAGGGAGGCTGAGAGTGTCTGGTGTTTTTGCTTTCTATAGTGAAAGGAAGGCTTTCCTTCCTAACATGAGTGAGGAACTCCCCAAGCATAGAGAGATGCTAAGGTCTTCTAGATGCTAAGGGGCTAAGAAGAAAGAAAGATGCCCATTACCATGAATGAATTAAGAAAATGCAGATGCAAGATGTTAGTACATTGTGCATTTGGCTGACTCTTGCAGTCTCCTCATCACTTATTTCTGGGACTTCCTGAAGCATTTTTCTGCCTGTAGCTGCCATTTGCTTCCCAATCTTGCATAGTACTTCCTGTGATGTCCATAGTCAAGGTCTCCTTCAAATTTGGGTCAGTACCCTTGCCACTGCCTCCTGAGTCCACGTTTCTCATTTTTCTGGGCCATTTTTTGAATCCCCTTCAATGAATCACCAGCATTGCTGTGGCTTCTGACATCATCCACATGCACAGACTTGAAGGGGCCCAAAGACCCCTAAAATAGTCACGTTGAACAAGTAGGATTTGTACAGTATAATTAGAAAGCAACACTATTGTTTTCTCCCATTAAATGTTTAAGAAGGCTGTGTGACGGATTATTGCATTCCCACTTTGCATAAAACCTCATTTAGGTTCCAAGAATTTTCTAATCACTTTTCAATAATAACAATTGACATTCCTTTGCTCATATTTAATAAAAAACCTGAGTCCAGTGTAATAGTGAAAAGTCTAGGGCTTCATCTCAAATTAAAGCTCTGTCTTCCCCAACTCAGACCTCCTGCAGCCTGTGTGGACAGGAGGGGAGGTGATGTCTGCTGACTGCAACTTACATCTTGACAGATACATTCGTTTGTCCCTTTGTTTACACCTTCACACATTCATTCGGTCAGCACTGCCCGAGGGACCACTTCGTGCCAGGCACCCTGCGAGGCACTGAGGACCCTAAACGTATTTCCTCACCCGCGCCTCCACTCCTATCCCCCTAGTAGATCACTTCCGGAGTAAGAAAGTTTTGTAGTTTTTATTGTTATTGCTGTTGGGTTTCTGTTTGTTTGTTTGGGGTTTTTTTCTTCCTAATATGGGTGTCGTTTGTCTTCAGTTTTCCCTGGCCGTGGCAGCAGTTATTCTCTTTGGTGTTACTCAATATTCTTTGAATGTTTCCTTGTGGGCCCCTCCAACCACATCCCTACGGCTCCAGAAGGACCCCCTTCCACTGGCCACGTGTGGTCTTCCCTCAGCTTCTACCTCCCACAGTACTGCTGCCTTCTTCTGCTGAAGTCTATTTGAAGAAGCTTACACGGACAGAGTCCCTTTAAAAATCCTAGATGGGCATCCCCCTGTGGGCACCCATCTGTCCTGTAGACATTGTGTGCTGTACGAGGTCTTGTCGTGCTGCCTACACCATCCTTCTGGAATGCAGGACGTCGTCTCCCAAGTGCTGCTGTCAAAGATCTCCCCACTTCCCCAAGGGCAGCCTAATGTCTCGGGACCTCTGATGAAACTGAGCTGGGAAAAGCCCCGTTTTCACACCTGTTACAGGCCAAAGCCCCACTACAGGAGTGGGGAGGGTGTCTCTGACCCCCATTCTGTGTCACTCTTGCTATCTAGGCTCCAGGTCCAATGCCATCATTTTTAGTGACAGTAGCACCTTCATGTCTGTTGTGCCTTTTTCTCTCTGAGGTGGGGTTGGTATGTCCTTCCTACTGGCCATCCCTCTCACATGAGAGGTTTCTAACACCTCAGTGATGTTACCCACCTGCCTGGCCGACGGGACAGTCTAAGGGAGGCTTTTCTGGGTCCTGGCAGTGCCCATGGCTGGGACTCTAGCTTTTTCTGCCTTTTCACTCACTCACTCACTCCAGCTTTCCACCCACCACCACCAAATTCTTACAACATCTATTGTTTAGAGTATATGGTTTTGCTCTAAATTTTTATATTTTTTTAAAAACTGAGCATATATAAGCCCTGGCTGGTGTAGCTCAGTGGATTGAGCGCGGGCTGTGAACCAGGCATCGCAGGTTCGATTCCCAGTCAGGGCACATGCCTAGGTTGCAGGCCGTGGCCCCCAGCAACGGCACATTGATGTTTCTCTCTCTCTCCATCCCTCCCTTCCCTCTCAAAAAATAAATAAATAAAATCTTAAAAAAAAACCAACAAAAAACTGAGCATATATAAATTGTATATATGAATTTAAAAAATAATCTTGGAATCATTACATTAAAAGATGCTTGTTGATTTCAGAAACTTTAATAGTTAAGTGTGTATGTCATAATCTGGGGAAAGCAGTGTACACAGCTGGGCTGTTTCCTCCTGGAGGGGAGGGGCCATGGGCTCTCTTCTCCGGCAGATGGATGCCTTATAACCCCTTGAAGCAGCACAGCATGGTGGTCAGGGACCAATGAGTCCTTCACTATTAGCTGAATGACAGAATGATAAACATATGAGACCTTTCATGGACCAAAATCTCATCCCTAGGCCTGGAAATGAAAGACATTAGTCTCTATGTTATTGATAATCCGGATTTGAGGGGTGGGAAGAGCTGTGGTTCTTTAAAACTGGACCCTATCAGTAGGGAAAGAAAAAAAAACAGCTTGACCCTCTTTTCAACAACAAAAAAAAATCACAGAACTCTTTTTGAAAGATGACAGATTCTGGATTTGCGACATCAAAAGTCACAGCATTTAATGGTAGACACAGCATATGACTCTGTGAAATATCCCACAGCTTTGCCCCAAAGCACCCCCAGGGGGTATAGTCTCCTGTCCTAGAGTTCAGTGACAGGGAGTGTGAGGATAAATTTGGGAGGTCACAGTGTAAGAGCTGGCTTTGTTGAGAGGCAGTAGCATGCAAGGGGAGGGGTAACTCAGCAAAAGTGTTTCAACTGCAGAGGATTGTCCTTCCCTCCGCCTCTGCTCCCTACCCTGCCTGCTCTCTCCAGCCCAAAAGCAACTAAATGGTCAGACCAGGGCCAGATGGGTAATCCTGGAGATAACACACGTGGTAGGACCAGGACTAGGACAGGGGCATGCGTGATGCTGAGAGTGAAGGCTCTGTCTTTCACCCCAGGAGCCTCTCCTGCTCCAATGTACTGACAGTCATAAAACACGAAAGAGAGAGCCCAGCCTCCCAAGATCTCTTCTGCTCTTAGGTCTCACCTGTTCCAGCCTGATCCCCACCACATCCTGGACGTTAATGGGATTCCTAGGGCCCTCTTTGTTCCACCTGCCCACTTGACCCCTGGTGGGATCAAGGCCTGCTCTCCACCAAGTTTGTAAACTAACTCATTATCTCTGCCCCATCCTCCGAAGGGTGTGCTCTCTAGGGAAGAGAGGAAGCTAGAGACTCAGTCTTGTCTTTTGTTAAAACAAGTGGGTGTTTCCCTGCTGCCACAGCCTTTGTCGCCCAGCAGCCCAGTGTAGAGCTGGGAGGCAGATGGAGAGAGATTTGCTAGGAGACCTGCAGTTTGTTCCCATTTTAAGCAGCCTGGCAGCTCTGCTTAGCGGTGCCCTCTGCTGCCCTCTGTGGCCAAAACATCAATGTCTCCAGAGACACTCCAGTCCTGGGATTCAGCTGCCCCCACTATCATCAGTTAAAGTGGTTCTCCTCTGGTTCTCTGTGGGCTTTAAAAAGTAAAATGGGACACTCTGACTGCAAGCCTTTGTCTGGTTTATATTCCCAACTCCTTCCTGCAAAGTTTGTTGAACTGAATCCTGGAAGGGCTCCTCGGCTCTGCTCTAAGCGAGGCTGGGTCCAGTGCTTCTGGGAATTATACAGGCTTTTGGTGACTCTCTAGACACTGCCAAAATCCCAGACTTTAAAGTTATGCAATGGGATTTCCACAAAAATCTGTTCAATTGTTTATATTATCTTGGAGACCTTTCACTTAGAAGACAAAACTCCAATTAGAAAGATGGGCAGGCTGGCCATGGGGAAGGAGCTATTATTGTTGATGTGTTCTCCAGTGACCTTTCACCTTTCTTCTTCTTCTTCTTCTTCTTCTTTTTTTTTTTTGACGTCTAAAAAGCTAATTTCATGAGCTCGAACCCTGCTGAAATGTCCTCTATGGGTTGGAGGTGTTGTTTCGTGACTTGTAAGCATAGTCCAGGACTCAGTGGTTTCTCCTTGCCCTGGAAGTGAGCGGCTTCGGGCACCCGGAAGGCACCAAAGAGCCCGTTTCTTCCCCCGCTACAGTCCCAAGTGAGATGAGTAAGCTCACTGTTGATTGCGGGAGAACTAACTGTGTCTAACCAAGCTGAATTCCTCATTGAGATAAGTATGTGTCCACTGGGATTGGCTGGCTGGAGAAGCCCAATGGGAAATCACCCCGTTGCTGAAACCTACCAGCCACAAGAAGTGGCTCCCTAGAGAATTTGCAACTCTTGTTCAAATGCCTTGACTGTTAGGCCCAACGAATGACTTTAAAGTCTGTGTGTGCAGTGCTCATTGGCTCTGGGAAAATGAGAAAATGTGTCCGGGTTTCCAATTCCTCACAGGTGTTTTCATCTCTCCCTAATTCTGCTTTCCCAGTGCCTTCCAAAGGCTCCTGAAAGCTATCCTTGCCCCTCTTACCACATGCAAGGGAAAAAATACACGTTTATTTTGTATTTTGGTGGTGACACAAAACTATACTGCCAAAATTCCGCTGGGGTAAAACTCTTTCTTGATGTTTTTGTGTTGTGGTAAAAATGCATAGCATCAAATTTCCGATCTTAACCCATTTTAAGTGTGCAGTTCAATAGTTAAATATACTCACACTGTTGTGCAACAGATCTCTAGAACTTTTTCATCTTGCGAAACTGAAACTCTATACTCATTGAATACTTATTCCCACCCCTTTCCCTGCTCACCGCCCCCCTCCAGCCACCCTCCAGCCACCCCCCAGCCAGGTCCTGTAACCACCTTCCTACTTTGCTTCCATGAAAGACTACGTTAGACATTTCATATGAGTGGAGTCTTACAGAATTTGTCCTTTACTGACTGGCTTGATCACTTAGCATAAAGTCCTGGAGGTTCATCACGCAGATTGTTGTAGTATAAAATGTGGTGCGGCTAAGTGGGGGGAGGTGCGGCAGAGTGTCGGACCCCAGGGATGACCAGTTCCCTGGCCCTTCTTTTCCACTCACACTGGTGAAGGCTGTGGGCCCTGGCAGAGCTTCAAGACCAAGCGCCTCCCATTCCCTCCCTGGGACATCCCTGCTGGGTCCACAGTACTCTACTGGTTAGTAAGGACTGAGGTGGGATTCTTGGGAGAGTACTGAGCACAGGGCAGAGACGCAGTTGTGGATTGAAGGAAGCATTTAAAGCACAGCTGGAAAAAAATCCTTGAGCTCTCACCACTTGGCCCTTAGACTTCTGATCTCCCCACACCTAACATTTGCAGCCTTCACGTTCCTAGGGCTTCAATCGGACCCTGGAGACACATGAAGCAGGCCTGAGATCTCGTGATTGGCCGACACAGTGTCAACTCTTATCCCAAGATAACACTGGGAAGCCAGGCTCACTTGTCCAATCCCGAACTGGCCAAGTGTTGGCAGTAGGGTGTGGCAGACCAAACAGTTCCGAGGCCCTACTCTCCTGCACCCCTGTCAAAACCGGTATACTTCTGAGCCCAACCCCGCAAACAACCGACTTGCCAGTTGAGGGAAGGAAAGAACAGGAGTAGCCCTATCACAATTCCACTGCACTGTTTCCCCCAGACCCGACAGGAACAGGTGATCGGTTTGCCTCTATTTCCAAAAGGCAAAGCAGGGCGTTCTGCCCGGGGGGGCGGGGGCGGTTTGAGGGAAGAGCCCCAAGGCCCTAGCTTGCAGCGCTGCCGCTAAAGCTCTCGGAATTATCCCCAGCGGTCCCTAGAGTTTACGAAATGGGACCAGGGACCGCGCAGCGGCTCTGCCAAACGCGTCCGTGCGCGGGACCTTCTGCGCTCGTGGTCCGGCCCTGGTCCCAAGGGCACGGCGGAGGTAGGAGGACAGAAGCACAGAGGGGTACTGCCAGACAGGGACTTATGGCTGTCCCTTAGCCCATATAAACTGCGCCTGCTGGACCCAGGGTCCCATCTTGCTACCTGCCAACCTCATAAACAACTACCGCAATTGGAAAGGGAGGAGGCGGGCGGGCGGGCCGCAGCGGAACCGGGCGCTGGGGCAGGGGGCGGGCCTCGGTCCCGGCCTGGGATGCAGCGGCGCCTCTTTATTGGCCGGGACTAGTGGGCTGCCTGGGGCTCGCGGCGCGGCGCGGGCGGGGCCTCGGGGCGCGCGCGCGCTCCTCGTGCGCTCCCCTGCGTGGGCCGCCGGAGTTTTTAAAGTGGGCAGGCCGCCCCAAGAACTAGACATTCGGGAACCGCCTGCCGCGCTGCGCCGGCGTTTGCTGCGCTCCCGCCCAGCTCTGCTGAGCCGGCCGTACAATCCTCGGCAGTGTCCTGAGACTGTATGGTCATCTCAGCCGCCGCGCTGCCCGGCCCCGGAGTCTTCTGTTGTCGTTGGAGCCACTTTTTCTTGCTCGTTCTTTCTTTATTTCTTTATTTTTGAACACCCAAGAAAGTGACTACTTTTTGAGGGGAAAAGGAACTTCGGTCCCTTTCTCGCTGCCCTCTTTTTGGCATTTGACAGCCTCCTCCCACTCCTGTCCCAGACCCCGCCTCCCCGTGCAGGTTCCTCCCTGTCACCTTTCTCCACCCCTTTACCCTGTACCTAGCCAGCCGCCCGCAAACTTCCACCTGACTGTGTTGGGCTCTCAGGCTTGCGAGCACCTTTCACACGACCGGATCCTCAGGGAGTGGGCCAGGGCCACAGTGAAGGCAGCGGCTGCAGCCCCACCGGCTGGGGAGCCCCCAGTGCTCCGAGTCTCAAAGGGCCACAGCGACAATGACAGCTGACAAGGAGAAGAAAAGGTAAGCGGGCGTCTGAGCCTGCTAGGGAACTCATCCGAGGGGATGGCCGGGCTTCGCGGGCCGACGCCGCCGAGAACAGCTGGGAGAGAAGTGTAGAGAGGTCTTTGAGGTCCGACGGTGAATTCGGAAGGGTTTGGGGGGGAGGAGGAAACCAGGTGCTCCGTCTGGGAACGCGGTACTGCGGCTTCACAGTGGAGAGTTCTGTGGCCCGTAGGAATCGCGGATCTGGGCGCGCAAGAGGCCAGGAGGCCGAGGGAGGTGGCCCTGCAGGTCGGAGGTGCTCCAGCGGTATCTTCCAAAATCGCCCCCGCCTGAAACTCCGGCGCCCGCGGGTTGAAATGCTTTTTGGTTGATTTAACTCAGGTCAACTTTCGACTTTAATTCTCCTTAGCGGTGCAGCATTCACTCCGACCCTTTGTGGTTCTTCCAAATGAGTTGCTATGTCCTCTGCGCCCCAAATTGGCAAGGGGTCGGAGGTGGAGCGCGGCGCTGACACGCTACCGCGCGGAGGGGCCAAGACGCAGCAAAGGGCCCCCATTCCGAGGCCCCAGATCCCACTGAAGCTTGGAGAAACCACCTTCATGGGCCCCCACCTTGACTCCTCGGGAGAGAGTGGGTAGTGGACCGGCTTCGTCGCCCGGGCAGTTGTCTTGGTGTGCGCGAGGTGATGGCGACACCCGGCGCTCCCGCCAGATCTTGGTGTTTCTCTCCCAAGAGGACAGAGAAGGGCAGCCTCGAGCTGCCTGCTGCTGCCTGTCCTCGAGAGCCTCAAGGCACTGGGTGAGAGGCAACTCCGGCCAACTCTCACTGCCCTGCCGCCCTCTCCCGGCCGCTCCGCGCCTGGCCCTCTCCCCGCAGGGGTGAGAGTGCACGGAGCAGCCGCGCAGACGTGGGCACCGTTTCGCTTCCAGCGGTCGTGCGCGGCTCGCTGCCTGGCCCTCACTTCTGCGATCCCCACTGGTGCTGCCCCGCGCTGGGACTTTCAGCCCCGCGCTCGGCGGCGGCGGCGGCGGCGGCGGCTTGGCAGGGCTTGGGTTGGGGGGCTGAAATCATATGCATAGCTGGCCGAATGGCCTGGGAGTCTGGAGATCAGCTGCTGGGCGGCCGTGAGGAAGTGAGGGGATGGGGGACCCAGACACGGAGGGAGGGGGTGACTGGCCTTGAGCCGGGGTCCCGAAGAGCTCTGTGCTTGTGTTAATTTGCTCTTGTTCTAACTTGCATTGAGAGACTGGAGCCGGAAACCGTGTATCCTCTCGTGGAAAACGGCGGTTCCCACCACGGGGCACCGATAAGGGTTTGATAAAAGGAAGAGAAAAGCGCCGGTTCTGGCAGGGCTCCTGGCTCCCGGTCCCTTCGCTCTCTGATCGCTGGCGGGGGGAGGGGGAGCGGGGAAGGGGGCGCTGAGCCTGCCTACCTCGTCCGGACGGCGACTCGACTCCCCCTCCGGCGTCACTGTGGCACCCCCGGCCTGAGACGGTGAAGTAGCCTTGGCCCGGCCACCCTGGGTCCTGAGACGGCGCCCCCGGGGCCTCGGGACAGCTGTGGAGTCCTGTGTCTTTAAGCGCAGCGAAGTGGGGAGGAGAGTTTAAGATTCCAACGCATTTTATAAAACCAATGTAGCCTGCATCATAATATACCAATAATAAGGACAGGACAATCCAAAAAAAGGTTACAGTCAGCTCCTTAATTCACATTTGCAATTGCGGTGCCCACTGGTGAGTGTCACAGCCGCAGGTGGGGCCTGAAGGTAAACTTGACAGATGTGTGAAGTGTAGCTTCCCCTGTGCGGCTCAGCGCTGGTTATCGGCTATTAATCTGTGCAAGAAACTTGGGAACAGTAGATACATTTTTTTCCACATACCTAGTGGCAGTGATCTCTCTTCGTTAGAGATAGAGGGAGCTGGAAGAGGAGCAGGAGAAAAAAAAGTGGAGTAATCAGACTCCTAATTATTCGTGAGAGCTGCTAATTTTAAGAACCATTGCCAGGATTGTCTGTGAGTTGCCTAGGAGGCCGGTATGGCTGCTACAGTGCCCAGTGTGACTGCCCTCTGTGACTTGCCTTGATTTTTCTGTCGCAGTCTGGCAAGACAAACAGCGTGTCCCTCACTGTCCAGAGTCCCTTGAACGGTTGTCCAACTCCTGTTGGGCCAATTGTTTAGAGACATGTTTACTTTCTGCGCCTGGCCGTGTTTGCTGGCTGTGGGCCCCTTGCAGGACAGAGGCGTCATGAACATATGTGGACCAGCACATTGGAAGTTAGTGTGACGTGCAAGTGGATGTCCTTAGCTCTCCTGCGGTGCCTCCCAAGCACAGTGTGCTGCCCGCCAAGGGGCCTCCCCGGTGGTGATTCTGCACATCATCGGCTCTTAAGAGTTTTGACCTTTATGGTTCAGCAGAGCCATTTCTTTCCCCAAATTCAAGATGAATGATATTTGCTGTGTTCCTTCTAACAGCCCTCTAAGAAGTGGGCAAGTTCATTTTGTTTCAAAATGTTCGTGTGTTGAAGGATATGTTAATGTTTAATAATAGTTTGCTTTCTAAGAGTTGGCTGGCTGGCTGGCTGGCTGGCCGGCCAGCCTTGATAGAAGGTACCAAAGTGCACTCATCTGGGGGTAGTGGGCATTCCCGGTGATGTCGGAGAGGTCAGAAACTGACGGGGGATGAGAGAGCTGCACTCGCCTTTCTGCACTGATCTGCCAGGAGTGAAGTGGAGGCCTCATTAGTCAAGGTTCCTGATTCAGTGAAGAGATGGAAAGTGTCTGGGTGACTGACCTCCTGATAAGACGATTTCTGAGTTCCCTCCCTGGGAGAGCAAAGAGTCTGGAAGTTTTTAGGTACATAGAGATTGGAAAGTGGTTCCAGTGGACAATCAGGGCTCAAAGTCCATTCCCAAAGCCAGACCCAGCTTAGAATACCTTCTCCAACAAAGGCTTGTATCACTTAGTGTGGGACTGTGGCGGAAAGGGTCAGAGACCTCTGGATCAGAAGTTTTCAGACTATCTCTTCCTCCCCCTGCCACCTGGACAGAGTTGTTCATCTGCTAAAATAAAATCCAAGTCCATCTTTTTCCAACACCAAAGACAGAAATATAGTGAACAGTTTTTTTTCAATTTATATTTTCTGTAAATATTCCTTCAACATTTGATATCTTTCTCTGTTGCATTACCAGAATTCAGGGATGAGGAATTGATGTAACACATTATAGGTTCAGGTATTTACCATTTAATTCATACAGTTTCCGTGAGGTTTGGAAAAATGACATGGCTACAGGTTTTTTTCAGTGCTGCTGATGGGAGCTTAGCATTATTTTTATAAGGGCTATGGAAATCATCTAGTCAAATGTTTCCCTTTCTGGATAAGGAAACTGAGGCCCAGAGAGATGAAGTGATCTCTAGCCACAAAGTCAGTTAGTACTGGTAAGAATCAGAACTCTGGTTCTTTACTTTCAATTAAGTATGTATTTTCCTATCATTGGCAAAAGAGTGCCTCCAGTCCCGGCTTGCCTCTAGACAGAGAAGGTGAGTTCTAAAGGATGACAGTGCCCCCCACCCCCCACCCCAAGCACTGAACCTTACAGAACAGAGACTTGCTTTTCTAGATTATAAAAGACTTCAGGCTGCACCAGGAGTGATTCTAATTGCTTTTTGCAAAAAAGAAAAAAAAAGTAGGGTTGGTGCTGGTCTCGGTATCTGTAAACTTTGGGAAGTATCAATCCATTGCTTTCGTGCTCTCCCTGTATTTCACTTAGGAAAACTTCACTTATACGTGGACGTCAGTCAACGAAACCAGCACAAGGGCTGTGCCCCAGGGGAGCAGATTGTTTTGTGAAGGAGAGCACTCCCTGTCGGAGGGGACATTCAAACATTTATTAGACTGATTCCTATTTTGAGTTAGGTGGCATTTTCACTAGGGGTGAAACCCATGAGACTAAAACTATTCGATTCATTTTGAATGTAAACCTATGAATCTCTGCGTGTACACATGCACGCATCCGGTGATCCTCAACTCTCTAGGAATCTATTGTATAAAATGTTTACAAATAGAAGAAACCAATCAGATCATCTTAGTGCTCCAGGATTTCAGCCCCATATGTCTGAAAATATTTGCTGTCATTAATTGTCTCAAGATCTACTTCTCAGGAAATCAATCCAGTAGTATTTGCTTTTTTGTATTTTCACCAGTTCTGTTCCATACCAACTTTTAGTTTTTAACTAATGAAGCTTCTCCTTTGCTTTTTGTACTGACCATCACTGATAGTTCATAATAGGTAGGGTGTTTTCCAATAATGTAAAGTCAGCAAAGTTTGTTCACTGTGCCCCCAGTCCCCCACCCTCTCTAGTACTATGCTTTCTGTCCTCATGATAAAAACCAGCTCTGACATTCACACCATAGTATAAATCAATAAGACAACAAATATGTATTGGACACCCACTCCCACTCTGGATAAAATATTGAAGAGGAGACTGTGGTCCTTGTCTTCAAATTCCTTAGTTTGGTAGAGGGCGGGGGAAAGACATACAAGGAAGTTTCCCTAAAAATGCAGGTAGCTGGCAGCTTACACGTGGCTTTTCTGTTAGGATCAAATATTTTGAAGCCAAGGATAAGAAGCTCTCAGTAACATTTCAGTAGTAATTACACTCAAAAGTGCACACAGTTATTAAAAAGTATTGTGTGTGTTTAGAGGTAGGAGATTTGGTTCATAGTTTTCCCTGGAATCACCCAGGGTGGGTGCTGACCACCAGCATAAACTGGCCCTGAGTTCAGGTCAAACTCCAGCAGTCAGTAGTGGGGCTAATGAGAGTAGAGAAGAAGCGGAGGGTTCAAGTGTATCCCCTGCCGTGTACTTTGACGCCATAGTCAGAAGGGCCCTGAACAGTGAATGTTTGCTGTTCTCCACACGCTTGCTTCAGGCATGGAGGGGAGCTCTAGTGAGGCTCCAGGAGGGATAGGGCTTGAGATTCTGGTCCCACTGAGGGTAACAGTGGAGGCAGCTACGACTCCAGAGAGGCCAGGGGAGAGGGAGCTTCTTCAGTTGGACTTTGTGAATGGGTTTCAGAGGATGGTCTGGGGGCCTTTGAAATTCCATGTGAAGTATTATGTATATGAGCATTTCTTTTCCCCGAGGGAAGTCTGTTCGGCTGTCAATAGCCTTTCAAAGGCTCTATGATCTGGACAAGGCAAGCCCTGGCACTTAGATGTCTGGTTCAGTGACTGCCTTACATTTCGGTGTCTTTCTGTTTGAGTCCAGACGGTTCTGATGTTTCACCGCCAGTGTCTTTCAATGCCTTGGAGATAGGCTTGGTCAGTATGTGCATCCAGCAAAGATTCTGTGGTACTGCTTAGCCTTACCTGCACCTGTGTCTGCCCTCAGTCATGGAAGGAAGGGGACTGAGAGCCCGCAGTTATTCGGAGGTCATTTCATGCACTAGGAATGCATGCGTGTGTCCTAGTAGAAATCACATATGAAACAGGACAAAACAGAAAAATCGGAACACTTAGTCTTATTTGTATAGGCTCTCTCCTTCAAACTGTACATGGGTCAGTTCTCTTAGTCCTAATAACAACCCTGTGAGATAAACCTTGTTATTATCCCCCATTTCATTAATGGGAAAACTGAAGTATAGAAAGGCGAATTGCCAAAGTTCAAATAGGTAGCATGGGCGGAGCTAGGATTTGAACAGGGCAAAATGTCTCCAAAGGCTATTCTGTTAACCAGTGATGCATACTGCCTTACCTTTCTAAGAGATCCATAAAGTGTTTATTACCATTCTGACTCGTGGTAAGTGCTCCATAAATGATAACTGCTTTTGTTATTGGAATTATAATTATTATAATTACTTTCCTATTTGTGACTCGTCACTTGTATTGAACCTGGCACTCAGGCAGGAGTTGAAGATCTGTAGGGTGGACTTGGCAGTCCTGGAAATCCTTCTTTATCGTGGGTTTTCCTCCACTCTGGCAGGAGGTGGTTCCTTCTTGCCCTTAAGAAGTTCAAAGCTTTCCACCTCCCGCCCTTAACTGGTGGCAAAACTTCAATAATTACTTTAGCTTTGGACTCCATTGTGCAGAAGAACCTGTTAGAAGTCTTCCTCTGTGGCTTCTGAAGAACCATCTCCAAATCAAGATGCACAAGACTTCCTCTGGCTCTTTTGATCTTTTGAAATTTCAAGCACAGGAAGGAAAGAATGGATGGGGGAATAAAGAATGGCTATGGTCGTTGCAATAATAATGTCGCATTTTTATAGAGCCCTTGTTCTCATGGGCCCTGAGCATTCATAACCATCACACCATTGGCTCTGCACGGTGAACCTAGAAGTCATCTTGAGTTTTCGCTGTACTGTAAAGCAATTGCACGGATGCATGTAACACGCTGAGAGAGGCAAGCCATGCTGGCAATTGTACATCACTCTATGTGTGGTAGTCACACATGGGTGCATGCCATTCACAGCTCTGTGACTTTTAAGTAGAGGTTGGGTGTCATTTGCTGCCAGCTATCTGGTCCTGCTCCTGGAAGCCACCGAACTGATCTGCAAGCATGAAGTCAAGAAGAGTGGCTGGAGCTTGAAAATCTCTGGTGCCGAGGAAACGGGTGTAGAACAGACCTTATCTACTCCTCAGAGGCCTTGTTTTTTCCCCCTAATTCCTCAAGAAATACTGGTTTGCTTGACTGCCTGGGGCTGTTTCTAGGGGCCACTCGCACGTCGGCCAGATTCTTACTGCGTGGCATGACTACCAGAAGCATCACACGTTCCCAGGAGGCGCACCCTCCCCTCCCCCTTAAATGGAAAAATTCTTCAGCTTCAAAGTTACAAGTAACTTCTGTGCGAGATAATGACTCTGGGAGACAGTTCCTTTCTGCATTTGGAAAGATATTTCAGAAAGGGTGGTTTGTCAATGAGGAAAATGACCCCATTAAAAATATACATGTGTTTATTCACCATTTACCCCCCTGCCATTTCCCCCCAGTTCTACGAAGCCACAAGAGTGGATTGTTAAAACTCTTCTTCCATTCCTCCAGCGAGTCCCCTTCAGTGGACCTCCTCGCTGTGGCGCCCTCCAGTGAAAAATTCAAACCCGAGAGGTCAGTGCTAGAAGCCCTAACAGAGAGGGAGTTTGTTGTCTTAGGCCGTGGGATAAAACACAATTGGGACAATGACTTGTTACATTTCACTCATGAGTGTGATGCTGAGGGTTAACCCCCACTGCCCACAAATACTGCGGGTATAGCCGTTCTTGTAGTCTTTTTAGAGATTAATCAACTCTATAATAGCTTTCTCTTAAAGTTGATTCTTTCCGTCTCATTTTCAGCCTGAAGTGCTCTGCTCGTGACCAGGGACTGTGGGGAGTTAGTTGTTTGCTATGAGTAAGAGGGCATGGACTCAATTTGAGACAGTTCAGAAGCATTTTCTAAATTCTTAATAAAAACATCAGTGAGCCCTGGCCAGTGTGGCTTAGTGGGTTGAAGCATTGAGCCATAATTGTAGGGTTGCTGGTTTGATTCTCGGCCAGAGCACATGCCTAGGTTGCGGGTTCAGTCCCGGGTGCAGGTGCGTGCAATTTCCAGTATGAGGCAACTAACTGGTGCTCCTCTCTTGCACTGATGTTTCTCACTCCCTTCCTCTCTCTCTAAAGGCAATGAAAAATGTCGTTGAGTAAGGATTTTTAAAAAAATGCATGAATGAAAGTGTATGGTTATTTTTTGGTAGTAATCATTTAAATCACTGTGCCTCGCTAGATGGTACTCTCTCTGTGTGTCTCAATGTTATTTATATTAACAAATATGTACACTTTACTCTTCATAAAATAATATTCATATTGTCACTACCTTGTATAAGATTTATCTCGACTGCCTCTGGGTAGGGGGCACAGGGAAGGAAGGGCAGCACATTTTCCTAATATTCAGGAAATTGAGCTGCTTGGAAGAAGCAAACCACGCAGTCTGCAGTGAAATGCAGAGTTGGATTCTTACATCCCTGGTGAGGCGAGGCCCCTGTGTGTCACCTTGGGCTCCGGTGAGGAGGCCGGAGCACAGAGGGGGTGACTCAAACTTGCATACTAACTATTCTCATTGCTAATGAGTGATTACGGCAAATATTTACAGGCCTCCTTCCTACCTTTACAACTTCCTGTTGCTGCAGCACTTTGGAGTATTGGGAAAGACCGTCCTGGAAAAATACATCATATGCAGGTGCAGAAAGAGTGGCTGGCGCTCAGCACAAACTCAGCATTGATCGCCTGGCTCTGTGTATTATTCTATGTGCAAACAACAAAAAACAATGCTTGCGAGGGACTGTTTGAGAATTCATTCTTTGAATTTCCAAACAAACTCTCACAAATCAATTCTGGACCATCAAATACATGGGGAAATGGGACACACTATGCTTCGTGATATTTTTGGAGCATAGTCTGGAAATAACAGGACTGTGCAAGTGAGTAAAGTATATTTTTGAATTAAAACACAGGCCGTTTGACGCACACTCTTTTATGAACACATGACCTCTACATTATTTTTCTGAATGAAAACAATCTTGTTTAATGGTGTAAAATGGGACGTATAAAATATGCCTGTGGGGGACTCGGGGAGTTAGAAGAATATTATTTACTTTACAAAGATTCTAGAAGACATCTTGATAATGCCCACTTCACTTTATTTGGTTTGCAAAGCACTCCAATGAAATTGCTTTCTGCAGGAATTGTCTGCAAATCACTGTACCCTTGTATTTCTCTCCTGTGCTTGCAAGAGTGCTCAGATGCTATTTTAGAATGGCAGCATTCACTCCAGCATTGGCTGAGGTTGGTGAAGCTAATTTTGGTGCCAGGGTAAAGGGAGAGAGAAGTCATCTGCAGTGCCAAGAGGACTTTCTGGTGCCTGGGTTTGGAGCAGTGCGGTGTCACCGGACACACCGCATTTCACCTTTAGAACCTTTATTTGTGTGCTTGCACAACAGATGTTTACCCAGATATTAAGATAAGAAAAGTATGAAGGTCACATTTCACTGGTGACAAGAGAGCTTCTATAAATGTAACCATATCACCATGCAGCCGGCGTCTGTCTTTTATTCTATACCAGGGACTTGGGGGAATTAATGATGGGAGGGGTGTGGGAGCCAGCTGTGGCCCTTCCCAGTTTTTTTTTTACTTGCTTGCCTTCACTCTAGATGTCCTGGCTAACCTGAAATGTCCCTTCCATTGGGTGAGGCCCTTTGGGGTGGTCAAGAAGTGGGGGGTAATCCTAGTCCACTCCGTGGCCTCCCCAATCTCTGGAGACTTCTGGCGTTTCATGGACATTAGTGGCCTGTGCATTTGCCTGCTTTCTGACAACTAGGAAGCATTCTGGTGGCTCAAATAGCTTTCCTAGCCTCTCAGAAGAGGTTTAACTGGTGCTGAGACCAGCTCTGTTTTGGGCCTATTTTAGGCAGGGTTGTCATGTCCTCAGAGCACAGGAGTCTTCAGGGTGAGAAGGGCGTGTCTTTTGTGGATTTGAATGTTTCTCTTAGAGATCATCAA
Organism: Tonatia bakeri; assembly: GCA_004024845.1. NCBI lineage: Eukaryota > Metazoa > Chordata > Mammalia > Chiroptera > Phyllostomidae > Tonatia > Tonatia bakeri. The sequence goes on from PVIA01001991.1 coordinate 125,757, forward strand.
GGATTAGCTGGCACACTCAGAGCCTGAACGAACACTTGGATCCTTGATCCTGTTTTCTTCCCAAGGGCAGCCCACAGGGCAGTGGGAATGCGTCTCACTGACAAGAGGCCCCACCCCTGCTCTTGCCTACCCTTCACCAGCACCCAGCACCCAGCACCCAGCGTGCCTCCTGAGCTCCATCTATGCCGACCTCCTACCTCTGCCCCAAAGGCTTCTTTGCCCAATGTCACAGGACTCGGTCACACCTCTGCTTTCTCATCCTAGTCCCTGCATCTTGAATGATCCTTTCCACGATTTCTACTCAAATATCTCCCAGTCTCCTAGTGTGAGCCCAAGTCCCCCAGTTTCTACAAACCTTTCTGTAGTGATTCCCACGCTGGCGCCTCCCCCTCCACTTGTTTCTGACTCTTGGTTCCGTTTGCCAAAGAGCCTGCCTGATTATATTTCCTTGTTATCTAATGACATTCTCTGTGTTCTTGTCTTTCCAACAAGATCGCATGTTGCTCAAGGGCAAGGATGTCTAATTTTCTGATGTGCCCTGCAATACTGTGCATATCATGAGTCCCTCAAATCACAATTTTAGAAAGTCATAGAATTGCTCTGGGTTTTGGGAAATCCCGCCCCTTGGGCTCTGCTGTTTTCACTCGTGTAGATTTGAGCCCTTTACTCATTTTTGCTTTGAAAAGAAAAATCAGGAGGACCACAGGCAGGTCTAGTTGATAAATAATTTTGCACAAAGTCAAACATCAGGCTAGTATTATATCAGAGCTTCCCTGCAAGAATGCTCTGTACACTGAGGCAGGGAACAGCCAGACAAAGCACCGCAGCTTCCTCTCAGTTTAAAAAGCCAGGCAGGAAAGTGTGTGCAGGAGAGTCCTAGCTCACACTCAGAAATCATCTTCCCTGGGGTGCCTTCCCTGATTAGCAGCACATTGGGTACCCCTGTATTTATATGGCCTTCAGTCTGCATTGCATTATCTGGATGAAGCTCATACAACTTGCTTTTGTTGAGACAGAAAGAGAGAGAGAGAGACAGAGTGAGAGTGTATCTCTCCCTGATCACCGCTCAGGTGGTAAGCCCTTCAAGAGCAGGAGCATTATCATCTTTTTCTTCTTCTTCCCCAGCACCCAGAACAGAGGCCCAGTAATTGTGCGTAGACTCAGTAGTTCTATGTCAGAAGCTTTGGGAGCTCCGCAGAGGGTCAGAGGCACCAGCAGAAACCTTGCTCACATCAGTTTACCCATCCTCTCTGGTCCCCCACCACGATGCAGTGAGTGCTTGGAGATACTGGCACCATCGCTGTGTGTCAGTGTTTGTAGGTTACCTACCAAATCCAGGTGCCGTGCCATGCAGTGTGGTTACAAAGAGGCATTAGATGGACCCTCCGCCCTCAGGAGGTTTATAGTTTAGTTGGAGAGTCAAGAAGTTCCTCAAAGTGTTTTCATAAAACACTGCAAGATGGGTTTGTTAATGGATGCCCCAGGTCCATCTTTATGACATTGTTATCTTGTTAGGCAGTCAAAACTAGCTGAGATAAAACATTAAGCAAACAGTGGAAGACTGGCGGTAATTAAGTGAGAGTGAGTAAGGGTGAATAGATCTTGTGTGTTGTGAACAGTTCAGAGTAGATTAGGGGAAGGTTTAGTGGAGGAGCATTAAGATCTAGGTCTTGAAGATTAGGTGGAACTTTGATGGGCAGATGCGTTTGGGGCATCCCAGTTGGGTGGAACAGCTGGTGTCACGTGAAGAGGTGTGCAGGCAAGGGCTGCAAAGCGACTCCTTCCAGAGCTGACTCTGGCACTTTGTTAATGGCTGGGAAATGGGGACCAGGCCTGGGCCGGTGTTAGGAATTTTAGGGACAGTCCCCCTTGAGTCATACTGTGATGGAGTCTTTGGGCTGCCTTGGGGCCATGTGAGCAGTGCGTGCCTCTCTCAGGAATCAGTGGAACCTGGGGGAGCTGCTCGGGCACCTCCATTATCTTCTAGTCGGGAGCCTGGCCCTAGGGTGAGCACCAAGGGGCAGCTGGAGAAGCCCATGGTGGTTCTCTGTAAGAGTGACCTCAAAGGCTGAAAGTGTTCCCCTCTTTCCTTAGGAAATCACTTACTTGAAGATGTGCCCAAATCATTCTGCCATATATATTTTTTCAAACTTGACAACTTCTCAGGTAATAAACGTCTCCCCATTTTGATTTGATCCCCCCGGCTTTCATTTGATCCCTTCTTGCCCTTTCTCACTCCAGAACCTAGGTTTTTTGAGTCCGGTCATTGTAGAAAGATAGGACAGTTTCTTCCACACTCCCCTGTTTGTAGGGAGGTGGCCTAAGCCAAGTCAGACCACCCCTTTTGTTGTCTCTGCCAGTAGGTGACTGTTGCATTCCTTGTGGGGAGCACTGCAGCCAGGCTGCTCCTGGGCGTTCTCCTCTCCTGTGAGGTACCAGGCTGCCCCCCAAGCCCGAGCTCTGATGTTCCTGACCAGACGTTGCTAGAAGAGAAAGAAAAAAAAGCCATCTTTCTGGAGTCACCTGGGTAGGGCAGCTGGGGCTTCCCCCCACCCCCAACAGGTGTAACCTTTTACCTAGAGGTATTTAGAAGCTCTTAAGGTCATGGCTGGACACTTGGGAGCAGGGCCTTGGACAGAGATTCCGAATCACTGGAGAAGATCCCACACCAGCAGCGCCCAAGCGAGTCACTGAGTGCACCCTGCCCAGTGGTACTTCGAGGGAGGCCGCAGCTCCTGAACGCTCTGGGCTTGGAACTTAATCTCATCGTGACAACTGCCTGTCTCATCTCATTCCTTTTCTATCCCCTTTGTAATCGGTATATGGTTGTAGAACTGGAAAGCTGCTGTCCAGCTCAGGCAGGATTGCTTTATTTAGTGGTATGCTCAGTAGTCATTTAAATACTCTGTCTGTGCAGGCTGCTGAACATTGGGCCTGAATCCAGGGAGAAGCCTCTGGAGCCCAGTGGAAGGAGCCCCCATCTCTGGGACTTCAGAGGGCAGATTGCTGCACAACCCATGCAGCCCAGCCCAGACACAGGGCCCCCTGGAGCCTTGGGCATTCCCCAGGAAGCTGCTTCAGGGTCATGCAAAGAAACCTGTAGGCTAGAAACTGGTGTTTATTTGGACCTAGCCAAAGCTTGACATTTGAGTCTAGCATCTACCTTCCCTTGGCTGCAGACAGGCCTCAAAGGCAAAATAAGGCGTCCTGCCCAAGCTGATCTGTGACTGCACCGTTAGGGGAGGAAGCCCATTAACTTACCATGATTTTTTCTTTTCCTTTCCTTTTCAAAATAAAAATTGCTTTTGAAACTTCCAACTTTGTCTCTGCTGAACTCCAAGCAAACTGCTTTCCCTACCTGACTCAGTGAGGTAATGGGGCCTGGACACACCCAGGGGTGGTTTGGTCACCACAGACTCTGGCCAGCTTCAGGCCTTGGGAGTCTGAGATGACTGTGACTGCTGACTCCTTCTTTTCTGAGCCATTCATTTGAGCACATGAGAAACCATTTTCCACGTTCAGGTCAACATGTTCAGCCCCATTTACATGCACCTTGTGATTCTGGGCCACCTGTAGCTTCTTCTATGGATCCAAATATTACAATTGTGACAGCTGAATTCTCCTTGAGTCAGAACTTCCGGGACAAGGCAGAGTACATGTTTATTTTGAAAAGGCACACACTTTCACCTTCTTGAATTCCTCCAAAATAAGCATCAGGGGCTGACCGCAAGAGTCCCATATTTCTTAGCCTCTGTTTTGCAGAACAGACGGTGAAAGCTCCCAGGGCCACCTTCTTTTAGGTCCCTGGCAAAGCCTGCCTGCCAGTGAGGTGCAGAGCAGCTCTCAAAAGGCTCTCAGAAGCTGCCTGTTCTAGATCCTCTTCTGACTTGTGTGACGTAGAACAGGTAATTCACCCTCTCTCCACATTTCCCATTCCCAACTGGGGGTTAGACACACTAACTGCTTTCTAAAAGGGTTATTACAAGATCGAAACGAGCTAGAGTTTCAGTAAAACCATGCATTTTAAAAGTATATTTCACTTTTAAAATCTTTTTGCAACCGTTATCTCACTAGAAAGACCTTTGAAAAGTTTAAAGTGCAGACCATTAAGGCATCATTATTAACAAGCACAGTAATATAACCGTTTGGCACATCGTTACCTGTTGGCATGATTTGACAGCAGTTGGGAGTCTTAGGAGAACCTAGAAGGAGATGCTTGTTCTTAAGCCTTTAAGTCCCACCGCCCCCCCCCATCCCCACCCCCTGGCTGGCCTTTTTGGGATGACGGGTTCTTTCCAGTGATTTTCAGGGATGAGTTACATTTTCCCCACACTCTGAGATACAAGGAAACCTGACAACACCAAGAGACCAAGGAACGCTCCAGGACTCCTGAAAAATGGTCTGACCTCGGATGTGCCCCTTTCCTTGCCTGGCCTGTTCTCCCCTCCCCTGTAGAGACAGAGGGTCCACACCAGCTGTCATCCAGTCATGGGGGGTTATCTGCCCTTTGATTTAGCACCCCCAAATCCCTAGACCTAAAGGGCTGGGTCCACATCACATCTGCTCAGGTTCCACTTGTTGGTTTCCATCTGACATGCAAGACGTCCTGGAGGCTCCCAAAGGGACCCAGTGCCTGACCCAAGTTCTTGAACAGGCCAGGCAACTTACTGGTGGATCTAGAAATGAGGGGCATCCTGATGCCTAGAAGAACCTGGACTTGCAAGCGTCGCTAGAAGTCGCAAAGCAAAGAAGCTCTGGATGTGAAGGGCCTGGGTCTACCACACAGTGATGATGAGACTTGGCAGGTCACTTGACACTGGCCTGAGATCCATCTCCGGCAGCACCCTGATACCTCTCATCCTTCCTTGAGTTTGCCCTTCCCTCAACCCTACTCTCAGGCTGGCCCCCTGACGTGGGCCTTGGGTCTCAGCTGAAACACAGCCTCCTCAGGGAAGCCTTTCTAGACCTTCCTCAGTTAGCCTCCATCCCTTCATTGCTGTTTTGGGTTTTTTTTTTTTAAACAAACAACTGAGACACAAAAATGGGATCCCCAAGCCAGAAAGCAGCCAGGCCCATGTCAAGAGGTGCCCAGCCCCAGCCTCTTGCCACTGACCAGTGCAGCCTTGCTGGGCATCTCACTCTCTGTCGTGGCAATGTTATCGTTTGTCTTCTTTGGCAATGTGTTTACACTGGAGGAGCAGGAGCCATTGTGTGTTGGTGGCATCTGGAAATACACAACCAAGTCCCAGGAGAATGCTCCTGTTGGTCCTCACCATAATTAGCAACTGTCAGGCCAGGGGTAGCAACTGGGTTGGTGTCGTACCCCACGTGGCTGGTTCTACGGGTTGAAATGCCACTGCCTGCTCCTAGCAGAGGCCAAGGGGAGTGAGGTGCCAGGGCAACAGCCCTACTTCTGCTGGTATCGTCTGTCCTACCACGCACATCTAGGCCCTTTCTGCTTGGGAAATGCCTTGTTTGTGCACCCAGTGAAATTCCTGTGGCCTGCTGGAGAGAGGAGTGCTAACCAGCTGGGTGACTCCAGGGCTTCGGTGTTCTCCATCATTAACATGGGCCAGTAGGTGGGGACCAGACGAGAGACACTCAGATATCCTTCTAGGGTTCCAGTTCCATTGTGAGGTAAAGCCTAAGTAGAGCCCAGTTCTGACTCCTAGCTCCAGGTGCTTCCTTAGAGAAGGAAGAGGGGAGGTTAAAGGTGAACAGTGGGGGGTTGGAGGAAGCCTCTTCAATTCTCCTGTAATTCCCCTCACCTCCCCTGCAGGAGGAGGTCCTGTCAAAGTAGACAGGGGCGGAGACTTGGAATCACTATTGGGCATGGCATGATGCCAGAGAGAAGGGTCTGAATCCACTTCCATGGCAGCAGCGGGACCACCCTCGAGGAGGCAGTTGGCTGAGGTGTGGCAGAATGCACACTGCCCAGTGGTTTTATGAACAGCTGTGTTACCCGGAGGGACAGCCTCTGGTCTCCTTATGCCAGAGAAGAAGGGGGCTGGCTGCCAGGGTGAGTGGCAGCGCCCTGACTAAGAGACCCAGTTCCCAACTCTGGCACCACGCTGCAGCCCATCATGGGCTCATTCTGAGCCTCAGCCTCCACATCCATCAGATGGCTGCATGAATCACTGCCTTGCCGATTGGTCTAGAGCTGGGAAAACAAACTGCTACAAAAGACGAATTATTGCTGCTGTGATTCGTATATGCACGTGTATGTATTTATGTGCATGTAAGTGAACACATCTGCAGCGTTCAGGGCTGACACTGATGTGAGATGGCTGACACAATCCTGAAAGTACTGTGTCTTCTGATCTGAGGCAGAAGGGGTGAGGCGAGCAGAGGGAACTGAGTTAGAAAGCCAGTAGCCTTGAGAGGAACAGGCGTGCAAATTACTGAATGGAGTTATGCTGCATTGGGGGGGGGGTGCACTGTGGGACAGAGGTGAGTCACAGTGCATGACTGTTGAGGAGTCACCTTGAAATTGTGCCAGAAAAGTAGAAATATTGGGACTAGGGTTTATCTGCTTTTCATCAGGTACATCAAGTCCTGGATGGCTTCCCACTGGCCAGAGACCTGAGGTGGATGGCTCTCCCTTGCCGCCCTGGGAAGGCTTTCTGCTGGCTTCAGCCCCGCTGAGCAAAGTCCGCTTGTTCACTGGAGTTCACACAGACTCTCTGCCAGGCCTGCCCAGAATCCTGTCTCCTCTGACTTCCTGTGCTCTTGCATAATATTTCCTTGCTTCTTGAATGGCTGCCCCCAGTGCGGGGGCAGGTCACTGACGCTGCTGGATGGACAGCAGGATGTGGAGGGAGGACGGGGACGTGTGGACGTCACCCAGGGGTACACTGGGCCCTGGGGATTGAGGGCAGCAGGGACAGGGTTCCCCAAATTACTTGGCAGAAGATTTTAGCATAAGAGGGGTTAGGGAGCCATACACACCAGTCCCTGTAAGTTATCTTTCCTATAAAATTATTTTTAAAGTAGCTAAGTTGTTTTCTTCTGATTGTAAAAAATATACATGTTCTCTGTAAAAAGTCACAATACAGGAAGGCATCCAGATAAAAGTAAAAGTCACCAAAATTCCACCCCCTGGAGGTAACCACTGTTAACACTTTGGTGAACACACTTCTTCTGCATAATAAATGTGGATATGCAATTCCAGAATATTCTCATATTATGTGCTGCTGTGAAAATGCATTTTCTATACAACAGTAGACCGGAATTATGTCTGGCCATCCAGGTGCACAGATGTGATGTGGCTGCATTAAGTCGTACTGATGGAGGTGGCATCATGCAACCACTATTGGTTGACGTGCCCAGGCTCAGAACACAAGCTCTGACCAGCCTGCGGGATGACTCGCAGACCTGAGCACAGCATCTCCTCTGTGCACCGAACCGGTGCACTCGTGAGCTCTGGTGTCCCAGAAATAACTACAGATTAAACAGTTTTGTGCCCATGTAGGCCCTCTCCAGGCTCAGAGTAACTCCCATGATTACAGAGAACAGCCACGGCCGGGCAGGCTGTCAGGGCTGGGCCAGGCTGGGCCGGGCCTCCTGGTGCAGCCCATGCGTCTGCTTAGACCAAGAAGCCGTTGGCTGGGAGAACGAGTTTTTCTCCAGTGGCATTGCTGTGCCCACGATTTCAAATGAGCTCCATTGAAATTTTAATTGGTGATTGCCTTTCTGAAATGTTGTGACATAATCCATGTCTTTTAAGAGGTTCCCTTCCTTCTTTACACAGTGGTGTATTCACCATACTGAAAACTTGAATGCATAGTCCATGTCATTCATATTTGTTGCAGTTAGAAGTTCTAAAAAAAAATTTTGGCTGAAATACATGCTATCCATACAATGTTTCTGTCCCATCCCTGAAAGCTTTGTGGTGAACTTTTTCTCTCCCACTGCTGAGTATGGTTGGACGCAGGACCTACATTTATAGTGAACTTCAACCTGAAGAACTCCTGCTCATTTGGGAGCCAGGTGTGAATCATTGTCAAGTCGATGGGACATTTCTTTGATTTAATCAGTCTTAGTGTGAGGCCGGGGCTCATTGCTTGTGGTTGGAAAGGGCCTGTTAGGTTTCCTTTTGTTTCCCACAGCTGTTGCAGTCTTCTTCCACTTAAAAAAGCTCTAGTCAGTTTTAAATATGTTTATTTCAAAGCTCTCAGGGATCTTCGTTTAGAACAAAAATTTGCAACAGAATTTAGCATTGATAGCATCCAAATAGCATTCTACCCCTTCTTGTCCCTCTCCGGGGAAGTCACCTACTGTGACGATTTGCACGATTATAGTTGCTCCTTCCATTCAGTTGCCCAAGGCTCCCTTTTCTAGAATTCCTGGCCACACTGTTATGACACCCCATTCCTAACCTTGCTCCTGAGGAATTAGGAGGGGGATAAGAGTTAGGAAGAGGAAATAATATCGTCTTTGCCTGCTTTACAGTCTTTTCGGCAGGTAGGCCTTTAGCAAGTTGATCCTGTGGCTGCTCCCTTTCTTGGTCATCACCTGGTTCTGGTGGGGTCTCTGCCATGTGTGCGCCTCTTGGGGGTGGGGAGGGACAACAAGACTGCACTGACCCTCAGAATTAGGAAACAGGGCTTTGTTGAAATTGCTCTTCTGTTCAATGAACGTGCAGCAGCTGTTGGCATGGAAATACCTACGTGGAAAAGCACACGCCGCTGGCAGATGACTTTTGCAGTGCTCAGTGTTAATCTGATAAATGGCTTTTTTAATAGTAGTTTTGTGGGCTAATGGAAAGGTCGAAGCAAACCTTCATTAACAGGAAAAAGGATGGGGATTTTTAAGTCACTGAGTGCACACACAGAGGAAAGCCACAGCTAGTGTTTCTTTTTCGCAGCAGAGATGCTTGGAGAGTGGCAAGCTGAGGCAAACTGGGAACACTGTTTGTCTTGAACGGGTGAAGCTGCCATTGTCATTTTAGATGTCAAGCATGGGAAGCTTTTGAGTCCTTTTGTTCAAGACATTTACTCTGAGGTCTTAGGAGTACTCTAGAAGGCTCACCTTTTCGTGGTTTTCCTTTGGTTGTGTGAAGTGGGGTGAAGGTGGTCGACTATTTTTTGGTTTTGCTAAAGTACATATCATGTCAAGTTTACCGTTTTAACCATTTTAAATGGACATTTCAGTGGCATGAAGCACATTCACAGTGTTGGGCAGCCATCGCCTTTCTCCGTCTTAAACTTCTTCTTCATCCCGAACAGAACAGGCTGTGTCCACAAACACTAACTCCCTAGCAACCACCACTCCACTTTCTCTACGCATTTGACTGTTCTAGGTATCTCAGCAAACTGGAGTCATGTAAGATCTGCCCTTTTGTGTCTGGCTGATTTCACGTAGTATAATGTTTCAAGTTTCACATAGCATGTCAGAATTTCATTCCTTTTTAAGACCGAGTAATGATACTCTATTGTGTGGACATACCACATTTTGTTTATTTTGTAAATGGATGTTTGGGTTTCTACCTTTGGCTCTTGTGAATAATGCTGCTAGGGACACTGGCATACAAATATCTGAGCATCTGCTTTTGAATTTTGGGGGGTATGTACCTGGAAGCGGAATTGCTCGATCATGTAGTAATTCTATGTTTAATTTTACTGAGGGACCGCCATAGTGTTTCCACAGCCGCTGCACCATTTGAAGTTCCTACCAGCAATGCCTAAGGGTTTTAATTTCTCCACATCCCCATCAGCATGTGTCACCTTCTTTTTTTTTTCTTTTGAAGCCATCCTGGTGGATATAAAGTGATATTTAATTGTGGTTCTAACATGCATATCCTCAGTGATTAGCAGTTTGTTTGCCTTTATAGATGTGTTTCCACCGCGGCCTGCACGGAAATGGAAACCACTGCCCCGTTGTCTGTCTGTACCTTTGGGGTGAATGGGACCAGCCATGCAGTGATGTTCCTTGGGAGTGAAAAGTGGGAAGGAAGGGGATACCATGTCATTATTATATACAGCACAGGCCCCTTAGGAGACCCATCTTCAAAGCGTGTACTGTGGAGCAAGTGATACTGTTTTAAAATAGAGGCTGAAATAACGGAAACTCTTTGGATGAGATTTCACTGAGGAAGCCTGCGGCGGGCTGGGCCTGCCCTGTATAATCCTTCCTGCGTTACTGTGATGTGTGGGCATAAGTGTCCTCTTCCCCAAGAACAAGCATTGTTGTCATCGGCTACAGGGCCTGACCCATCCTCTTTCTTCTCCCTGGGGAGGAAATCCCCCAGACATCTTGCCAAGGGCCTTCTTAGGTCTTTAAACTACCCCACTGTCTAATTTTGCCACCTGAAACAATGTATACACCTCCACTTCTTCCCCACCCCCCAGGTTCTTGTGTTGACTGCTTGTCCTTTGACAAAAAGGGAAGAACTTAGAATTAATTGAGCACTTTGCTAGTCACTTTGTAGTCGATGAAAACATGATTTCTGTCTTTAAAATCACTGTTGTAGGACTTACGATTTCCTATGTGACTCTTTACAACAGGAGTTCCAAACTTCAGCATCCACGAGAATTATGTGGAGGACTTATGAAAACTCAGATTGCTGGGCTTCAACCCCAGAGTTTCTTATTCAAGCTCCCAGGCGGTGCTGACGCTGCTGGTCTAGGGACCACACTGTGAGAACCACTGCTTTACATCGACCCTGTGAAATAGCCACTGTTCTCATTTAGAGGATCCCAGTGGTCGGGAGGTCCAATGACTTGCCTTGAGTCATGTAGTCAGAGTGCCAAGTCCCAGATGTGAAACTGGAGGTGCTCCGTCCAAAGCCTCTGCTGTTTCTATTATATCAGGAGTGGCAGGTGCACAGCCCTTGAGCATCCCTCATCTAGCCCACCCAGGACAAGCAGTGTTAATCGGTCATAGCACCTCTGAGCCCAGAGGCGGCCTTGGCATTCTTGACACACTGTCCTCAGCAGCCACACATACCCATCAGTGGAACCTGGAATTAGTGGAATCATGGTACACCTGTACCATGAACAGAGACATCAGCAAAGAGCAATCTATTAACATCTAGAAAGAATCCTAGCCTGAGCTCCATTCAGTGGGCTGTGCTTAGGAGGGAAGCATCACTGTCCCAGACTGTGCTGGGACCTCACGGCTCATCAGCCGAGTCTTCGTTCAGCACCCATGCAAGACAGAATGCTCTGCCAGCAACCCTTACCCTGAAAAAGTTTCAGATCTCGATGACATTAATAAGAAGAGATTTTTTTAAGCAGCCATAATTTGTCTAATTCATCTCTGCTACAGTTTACTCAAAAGTTGTAGGCCATTATGTGGCATTAAGTTCAGTATTGGATAGAAAATAGTGCTCAATACTTGTTAACAAAGATAAGCATAAAGTAGATGCCAGAGACAAACATGTCCACAATTGATGAAATCTTTTAACAGGGGCAGGAGGAATAAGTAAGATTGAACAGAGATAAGGCCTTGCATTTATGTAGCAACCCTGAGTTTCAAAGGCACCCATAGGTTTGTATCTTCTTTGCATTCTTATGAAATGAGAAACTTGTAAAAACTAGTGAAATAAACAGATCAAGGGAATACATAATTCTTTTTTTCTCTAAAAATCATGACTTGTTTCGGGCATTGCCACTGTTATGGCCCTCAAAACCTTGCTTATAGTTTTCCAAGGGGAGTTAATGGGAGCCAAAGCAGAATCTTACAAAGGTCAAAAGTTTTCTAAACTGTGTACCTGAGCGATCAAAGGAGGCTGATTGTGTCGGTGTGATTCTCCTGTTTTCTGAAATAAGCTGTCACTGTCTTTGGCATGTGCCTCCTGGCCAGCACAACATCTGGCTCTCCTCATCACCAGCAACACACACACAGTCTGTTTCAATTCTGTGCACAGGGAGATATCTAGTATCATTTGCTGTTCGTAAGCAGCTTAAAAGCAAGGCAGGCTGAAATATGTTTTTGCATGTTTCAAGTGCCCCACATGGTACTTCGCAAGACCTATGTGTAGTGGATACTTAATAAATATTTATTATCTGGAAGTGCAGACATTTTAAAACCTTGGGGCAAAGAAATGACGTGACGCTTATCAGCATACATGTAGGATGTGCTTGTGTGCTCACGTCTGTCCCGAATGTCTGACGCGAGAGCTCACGTCTGTTGCGTGTATGTACTCTTCAAAGTGTTGGGTGACTTTGCACTTCAGATATGAACTGGGCACCTAATGGGCTTAAAGAGAAGACTGAAGATGAGGTCATGGTCAAGCATCGAAAAGGGCATCACAGGGAAGGTGTATGTTGGAGGAGGGGAAGGTGACCCTGAGAACAGACTGGTCCAAGGCTATCTCTGGCTAAACCAGAGGCAGTTATGGGGGCATCGATGTTTCTTACCTTGAAGAGTCCTCCTTTGTTTGCCTTGTTGATTATTTTAAGAGGAAAAACTGTAGCACTTGGCCATCCCTACCTCAGAGACACCCTTTGTGTAGAAAATTTAACTTTCTCCACACATTCGTAAGGCCTGTATTTCCACCTGAGTGTGCTCATAGTCATGCCTTTAAAAAAAAAAAAAAAAAAAGACCTCTTGTGTAGCCGAATTGGCAAAAGGAAGGAAACTTCATCCAATGATATATCCTGAGACAAGAAAGCTTTCCAAAATACTGCATGGACCTTCTATGAAACCATTTATGAGGCTGAAAGTCAATCGCATGCAGACACACAATGGTGACTCAAATGACCATTGAAAGCCATTGACCATGGTGATGCAAGTCCAATGAATTGATCCATAAGTACAGATTATTCGATGGTTAAAAACTTGAACATAGAGCCTCCAGAGGGAAAAAATAAAAAAGAGGTGACCTCATGATGGCCCCTGTCCCGGCTGCACAGTATACATATGTTGACAAATCCACCCAGTTTGGGGACAGCACGCAGATGCTAGGAGCCCACGAAAAGGAAGGACAGTATCTCTGCTGCCCCCTTTGGCTGGATGATGCCACGTGAGGGGCCAGACGGGGGTGGTTAGAATGCAAAGTGGTCATCTTTGGGCAGCTTCTGGTTGTCAGGGATTTTCTGCATTGAGTTTTAAGGCCATATATTAAAAACAGCTACGTAAGTAGGAAACTAACTGCACCTAATAAAAGGCTTTCCAGGAGAGGCAGGGCCCTCCTTTTGGAGCCTGGTTTGTTAAATGTCAGGGCAGGAAAATCCAAAAGCCGTCAATGTGTCTGCCCTGCACTGAAAACAGATCCAACTGGAGCCAACCTCATTGCCTGCTCAAGCCGTACTTCTGCCCAACCTAGCATGGGCACAGACCTGAGCTAAGTGCTGGATTGGGAAGCTCCCCATTGACAGAGAGGTTAATATCTGGGTGTGTTCGGTAGCTCATTTAACATTGACAGAGAAGAAAAGCCCTCCAGTTTATCCTTAGGGCGGATTGGACCTTTCTAGATGGAGCAGAGAAATTCCCTAAGGACAGACCCCTGGAAGGAGCTTGCGTCCCACCTAAAGGCACAGAGAGCGCAGCTCCCATGGATCTGGGTGACCCATTGCTCTCCAGGGGGCAGTGGTTCTGGGTGTTCCTGGTCAGAGTCCTTGATGGTAAATAGTTCTAAGAAATCATTGTTGTATTGTATTAGACTATTAATTTCCTTTGAAATTCTTTTATATGATTGTTGGGGGGGAGGGGGGAGCTGTTTAGCCCATCCTTTGGAGATGGGAGAAGAACGTGTAAAAGAACATGACAAATACTGCTGCCATGGGCCTTCCCTGGGGGCTGGGGGACAAGGAGAGACATTGAGGGTGCGCTTCCCTTGTGGCAGAAGCCCTAGCAGTCTCAGGGCGAGAACGTCCTGTAAGCCGGCGAACGGTGACATGATTTACTCTGGCGGTTCAGCTGCGATTCAAGGTGAATCAGATCAATAGAGGGTAAGGGTGCGGTAGCTGGTCGGCTTTCTATTGCTCAAGAGGAGGATTCTGGCCTGTGGGCCCGCCGTGCCGGGCAGATGCTGGAGCGTGAGCTCAGCGCCATGCTCTCCGTCCCGGCCTTCTGCTGCAGAAGAACTCCGTTGTGCTGTGTGCCTTCACTTCCGGGACGCTTCATGTACTTTCATCCATAGCTGCTGCGCGGATTAAAAATTTGGCAAAAAAAAAAGTTGTAATTCTATTACCATTGTTTTTTTTTTCAGAACCCATGTTAGAGCTTTTTGCTTTTAAAAATAGGACACAAAATATTGAAGAAACAGAAAACAACTATCCACAACGTTAGTGAAAGCCCCTCGCCTCCACCCCCTTTGAATCCCGAAGAGAGAAAATAGCGGAGCCTGTAGCGATTACTTCCTGCAAAGAAACTGTAATTATGGGGCCCAGTTGGTCTTCATAAGAGGCAGCCTTGGAATAGCATAGATGCTATTTTGAATATTTGAGAAAAGGGTGACATTCAGCAGATGGAAATGACTCTATGCGCTGGCACTGGGGCAGGAATCACTTGCCCCTGGGGATAGCCCAGTTTCCTCTCCTGTGTGGGTTTGGGAAACGCTGGAATCCACTAGTCATTGCTGACTCTCCCACCAGCGGGGGATCAGCTTATGCGTCTGTGAGAAGCTGGGGGAGTGGCGAATCTGGTTTTCACTTAGCTTCCAGCCCCAGCTGCCTGATATCAAGGGAAACAAGACTTTTTGGAGTGGCTTAAGCATGGGGGTCCGGATGGAGTCTTCTGTACAGAGGAAAAGAATAAGGAAATAAAAACCATGAATAGGCTGCAAAAAAGAGTGGCTGGATCACCTGCCCATGGAATGAACCTCCCATGTGACTTCATGGTTGTGCAAGAATTGGGCAACGTTTGACCGGGGTGGAGAGTCCTTGGCACAGGCATTTGTGCTCCTAGTAGATTCTTATCTCCCCCACGGGGAAAACAAGTATAGGCAAACCTCGTTTTGTTGCTCTTCACTTTATTGTACTCCACAGATGTTGCGTTTTTACAAATCGAAGGCAAGGCCCTCTATCAGCAAAAGATTACACCTTGCTTTATTGTGATACTTGCCTTGTTGCGGTGGTCTGAAGCCAAACCCACAGTGTCTCCGTGGTGTGCCTGTATTAAAAGTTCTGCACAGTGTTTGGGAGTAAAAAATTGATTGCCTTACCTAGCCTAGCATACTTTATTGGCGTCTTCCTAGAGTTTTTTTTATTGGACAAACACCCATTCAAGGGGAGGCACTGTGCTGGAGACCCCAGGGATATTAAAGAAAATCAGATGCCTTTATTCCTGCCCATCAGAACTACAGTCTAGTGGGAGCTGGGTGGGGGAAACACAAGCAGGCTGGTGGTGATCACAGGCAAGGCAGGAGATGGTAAATGCCGTGATAGGGACATGGGGTCCGAGGGGATTATGAAGAGGAGAAATGGGATGGAGTGGCAGTAAGATTATAGGCTCTGGAGCCAGAGAGCCTGGGTTCAAGTCCTGACTCATTTGCTATTGGCCGAGGCATCTTGGATAAGTTCAACACTCTGTACCTCTGTTTCCTCAACTGCAAAATGGGGGTGATTATAGTATCTGTATCAGAGGGTGTATCTTAAGGTGCCTGAGGTTGGTCTTAGCTCCAAGACCAGAAAGGAGGGGCTGTGCTGACCATGAGTTAGTGACTGACCACCCCTAGGCCCCGGTTTCCTCCTCTGTATGTTAAAGGAGCAGGATTGGAATGGATAAATGCTAATATTTTTTCTTATTCTAATGCCACTGAGTATATATTAAGTGCCTGCCATGTGCCCAGTACTATGCTGAGCATGATGGAAAAAGAGAAAGTAGAATATATGGTCCCAGCCCTCAAGAAGCTATAATCTAAGAGAGTTATAATCTAAGGCAATCAATTTTTCCCTCCCAAAATGCTGTGCAGAACTTTATTACAGGCACACCTCAGAGACACTGTGGGTTTGGTTTCAGACCACCGCAATAAGGCAAGTATCACAATAAAGCAAGGTGTAATCTTTTGCTGATAGAGGGCCTTGCCTTCGATTTGTAAAAACGCCATTACTCTTCAGGAGACTGTTAGAGAATTAGAGAATACTAGAAACTAAAACTTGGTTGAATGGTGGTAAGAGAATAGAAATGGAGGGTTTAGAGTGGACCAGAGTGTCGGGACATTCGACAGCGACCAGAGATCCAGTATATAGGACCACAAAGAC
Organism: Tonatia bakeri; assembly: GCA_004024845.1. Taxonomy (NCBI): domain Eukaryota; kingdom Metazoa; phylum Chordata; class Mammalia; order Chiroptera; family Phyllostomidae; genus Tonatia; species Tonatia bakeri. The sequence goes on from PVIA01001991.1 coordinate 141,905, forward strand.
CATAGACAGAAGCTCAGGCCTTTTACCAAATCCAAGAATTCTGAAGCCAGGAACATCACATTAATATTTAAGTTCAAGTTGAATTGTAGAAAAATGATGGTTACCTGTTTAGGATTTAGATAGGACAAGACTAAAACTCCTTGCCCAAAGCAATGGTATGGCCTGAAACCATATAGAGACTTACATTGGTTTTCCATGTATTCTTAGGTGATTCTTCTGGTAAAATACAGTGCCTGGCACATAGTTGGTGCAAAACAATTCACATGTTGAATGACGTGTGGAAAAACCTAGTGGTCTGCGTGCTTCAGCTTTGAACAGCCCTGAGCATTCTGGTGATGTTCTCAGCCCCTCCTCTAGAGGGCAGCACACAGAGGCAGCCCTGTAGAGCTCTCCAGCCACGGCTGTATTAGAGTTTTGTGTTGTTACCTTACACAAGGTGAGTTCTCCTGCTCCCTAAGGTTTCCCCACCTTAGGGACTACAGGGCCTCTCTTCCCAGCAGTGATTGAATTAGATTTTGAGGAAATTTGGCAACAGCCTCAAATTTCTCCTGCAACCTGACTATCCCATAGCTCCTCAAGGTAGATAGGCAGATTGAGCCATTCATTACCCTGGCCTACACAGGTGACAAGAGACTCCACAATACTTGACAGAGACTGCTACATGCTGAGAGAGTGGTGTAGACCGTGAGGTCACCCCAGCCTGGCAACTGAAGACACCCCCTGGAAGGGGTGCACTGAGACTTGAACCAGCCTTGAAGAGTGAGTAGAGAGCAGGTGGGCCAGTACCCTTCACACCACTCCTCACTGACCCATCACCAGACTGGTCTGGTGCTTTATTCTGGGGGAAGGAAATGATATAGAAGTGACAGATGAGGCACAAGCATGAACACCTTGACCTCAACCAGTAACTGAGAATTCCCACTCATCACCTAAGCCATCAGTGGTGGCCTGGCTTGACAGGTTCGTTCATGACATCCAGGCTTCAGATGAGCGGACCGCAGACCGTCACAGAGCTCTCTGCTGAATCTTCTCTGCAGGAGAGAACCCAGAAACCCTGGTCATACTTGTCAGTGTCTTCTATCTATACAGCACCCTGTGTGAAGGTGCAAGTACATGCATTTACTGTCAAAACATCCCTTCCCATAAGCACCCACAAAGGCAGGGGGCCAGGGGGCCATGGAGGTTCAGAAGGGTTAAAGGTGCAGTGACTTGCTGTTATAGCCCTTCAGAGAAAATGAGAGACGAACACCGGTCAGAACTCAAGTCTGCTTCCCAGGGCAGTATTCTGAGCACCTTTCTTCTCTTCCAGTTTTACCCTTGTCTCATTCCCCTCCTTTGCTTTCATAAAAAAAAGAGTTATTTTCTTTCCAAATAAGCAAGATGGAATCAAACTTTGCAACTTCCAAATGTATGAAATAAACATTATTCCTAATGAGTCTCTGGGAAAGTGCTCACCTTTGAACTTGGCCAAGGATTATGGAGGAAAGGAAAAGTCTTAAGAACTTGATAGTGTGTTAGAGCTTCCTGGATTTTTTAAATCAAGCTACATATTACATTTTTTTCCCTTAATAAGGTCAATTCTAGAAATCCTTCCTGGCTGATTAGACCATGTCCAAAAGTGGAGACCTATGGTTGGCCACTGACCCTAGTCTGGGGATTGTCATTTGGGTGCTAGGCAACAACAGAGTAGGAGGCGCCATTTCTAGAATGCTCCTGCTTTTCCTAGAGCTCAGTCTCTCCTCTCCATTCCTGCAAGGCAAGAGAGGAACGTATAGGCTCTGCGAGTGTGAGGTAAGGGGAGACCAGAACGGAGCAGGCAGACAGATGCTAAAGGGCAGCTGGCAGCTGAAAGGCAGTAGGACTGAGGACTTCTCCCACTAGCACCAGTTTGTTTTGGTTTTCTCCTGGAGACCTTGCCTGTTCGTGTGCTCCTCTCTATTTCTATTTCTAAGGAAAAATAGGAACAGCAAAATTTCTTTTTTAAAAAAAACTGTCCTAAAGGTAAAATACCACTGGCTATCTGTGTAGCCTCTGCATGCCTCATGTGGAAGATTACACCTTTTCATTTCCCTAGTTATCTATCCCCGCACAGCCAGGAAGGTTGCCTATAGGCATCAGGATGAATGATTCACAGAATGACTTAACCCAACTAAGAATGTGTCACCACTGAATGCATTCTGAACAAGGTCGCAGGACGTTGTGGCTGCCCTGTGTTTGTTGTAACACGTAGGAGAACCAGTAATATTTTGTTTCCCTTTTCTTGACACTCTTCCTCCAAGTTTCCATTTTAATGCTTTTAACTATGGCAGAGTCCATCAAATGAGCTCGGTGTCCCACACCCCTATGCAGGTGATGGGCACCAGGGACTCCTGTCCCCACAGCAGGCTCAGGGGAGAGGCTGTGTGAAATCCAGACAGGCAGAGGATCGTTTCTGAGCAGTCGCTGCTTCATGGCAGAGGCTGCCTTTCTCTTCCCTCCAGTCCCAGCACACAAAGCTGGGCACCCAGAGACCTTCAGTACACAGCCCCACGTCCATGCCACTTACCTTTTAAAATAAGCCATCCTGAAAAGAACAGGTTCCCTGGCAGCCTTGGGGTTTGTCAGAGGTTCCGTAGAATTGGCAACTTAGCTGTGACCTCAGAAGTCTTGGCTCTGGTAAGACAAGGTCTTTGCACTAAAATAGGCTCAGTGCCCATGGAGATAATCACCTCTTATAATATCCACACAATCATCTCATTGTCAAAGTATAAGAAATGTGAAAATAGAAGAAATGCCGCAACAGGGTTGCCCCATGGTTCAGCTACCCCACGATTCTGCTCCTGCCTGAGGGCACCTTGGGACACTGTGGGAGGGATGGTCCCAGCCATTGTTCTGGAGGTCAGCCCTGACTGGCATGGTCTGGGACCCTAAAACCTGAGTAGAGTGCTGCTTTAGCAGGCCTCACATGCCTGATTCTGCTCCCTCTTCTTGGGACCCTTCACTACTTCATTGTCCTGGCTGTTCCTCTCTGTCCTTAAAATCTCAGCAAGAAAACCCAGCATAAGGCCCCCTTGTCTCCCCACCTTGGGCACTGGCAGGCTCTGTGCCCCCAGAGCACAGGTTCCTGATTTCTGCAGCAGTCCCTTCAACACGGCTGAGTGCGTGGCATATGCTGGCACTGTTCTAGGAAGGATACTTGTGTGTATCAGTTATTGCTCACAAGAGCTCTAGGAAGCAGGGGCTTTCAGAGTAACTGTTTACAGGACACTGAGGTTCAGAAAAACCGAAGTAACTTGCCCTGGGTCACAGAGGAGGGGCCGAGCCCCCGAGCCCAAGCCATGCATCCGGCCCCTGCCCTGCTCTGCTGGTTTGCCTGTCTCCAGCACTAGGCTGTTGGCTCACTGAGGGCAGAGCCCTGCCCTTCCTTCTGTGTCCCCCATGCCTGGCACGGAGTAGGCACTCAGGAAACGTTGAATGAATGAAAGCTAAGGCTCACCGAACATGCACATCAGGCAGGATGTTAATTCCAGACAGCCTCACTTTTTGCAAAAAACATGTTGAAATGCAAAGGGGTACTTGCTCGTTTAGCTCAGTCCTGGCTTTTTAGAAGTCTGGGTACTTCGGAACTTCTGGGTATCACAGACGTGCGGAGTGTGGCCACTGCAATGGGTACAGAGCACATTTGTCACCATCTGTGAGGCAATGAGAAGTCACTCCGATGTAACCAAAGCTACAGCTGGCGTTTTACTTTTTATTTTTATTTTTAAGATTTTTATGTATTTTTTAGAAAGGGGAAAGGAGGGAGAAAGGGAGAGAAACATTGATGCAAGAGAGAAGCATCGATCAGTTAGTTGCCCCTCACATCTGCCCCGAGCAGGGACCGAACCAGCAACCCCGCCATGTGCCCTAACCGGAATCGAACTGGTGACCTTTTGCATTGTGGAGGGATGCCCAAAAAACTGAGCCACACTGGTCAGGCCTACATGTGGCATTTTAAAAATAATTAGGAGAGGGAACTAAGCAGGAGCACCAAAAAGAGCACTTGTGAGTGGGTCCTGGAGAGAGGTACCTTCGTCTTGCACACACTGGCAGCACCGCTGAAAGCCAGCTCACAAGAGCCCCTGGCGTTGCACAACCACGCTCCGCTCAGGTGTCCGCACACCCGGGCTAATCTCCTAAGTCGTTTCATCGAACACGAACACGGAGGAGTCTCTGGGGCTTCAGGGACTTTGGGGCTTTCCCCCTGGGCTTAAAGTCTTTCTCTGCTGTTGACTCACATGTTAATTATTGCTTTCCAAAAAGTAGAATTAACTTTGCGACCGCCTGCCTGGATGTCACACAGCTGTTTTTATCTGCTGGGTAGAACTGAGTCTGCAGGACGCCAATGTGTAACCATGGTCCCCTCCTGGAGCAGCCGGGGCAGCGAGCGACACACACAGAGAAAACAGCCTTTGCCTTGGAGTCACTGGGGAGAGGCTGCGGAGGGTGCTCTGCTTGGCCCGGGAAGCAGAAGGTTTAACTGCCCAGGGTTAATTGACCAAACTCTCTTGAAAAGTGTGGCCAAGAGTTTCAGTTTTGCTGTCACCGTCAGCATTAATGGACAGAACTGGCATTTCAAAGAAAAAATATCAACTTGTTTTCCCTTTGACTGCTGGGCTGGGTAATGAAGTAAAAATGACATTATCTCTAATAAAAGTGATTTGCAGAAATCGCTGATAGAATCTCGGTTGCAGAGATTGGCCATTAGTAGGTTGGGCAGATAAGGGGAGCAGCTGGGTTCTGTTAACCCCTCCCGGTCTGGTGTGTGTGCTGGGAGGTGGGCTTGCAGTTTGGGGGCGAGATTTGCAAACCTGAATGGAGAGTGCATATTCCAAAGCGGGTCGTTCTTCTACTCCACTTGCTGACCTTTACAGTCATCATTGGGTGTTTTAATTTTTTTTTTTGAGGACTTTTGTGTTTTGTGGCTTTCTTTTTTTTTTTCTGTCTTTTGTTTTTTTGACTTGGCTCTGCTCATTTTCCCACCTCCAAGTTACATCACCACAGGGTACAACCCTAGCCAAGCCCTGGCATCCTCCTTGGCAGAAATCTGACTCCAAGAAGGGCATCTACATACGTGATGTGAGGCCTCTGGGCGACGTGTGGTGTTGGGCAACAGATTATTCTGTCGTGTCAAGGAGGTGGGAGCAGAGGCAGAAACGTCCCTGATCTCATCAGGGGTTGGGGGCGGGGGTGGGAGCCGCCCGGCCCAGGCTTGTTCACCAGTGTCTGCGAAAGCTGAGCACCCCCTGCAGTGTGGCGGCAGCACAGCCAGCACCTTCTGTCTGGAAACATCCTCAGGGGATGGGGATCAGCTTCCTGGGGACAGTGAGGAGTCATCGGATGTTAGGTAACTGGTGATGACTGCAGCCACCCTCACTCTTCTTTTGTAACCCACTTACTTTGGTGCTTTTCTCTGGAAAGCAGCAAAGCATTATAACTGTGCTCCTAAGCCCGGCCATGGCTGGGTTAGCCATCACTCCGACCTTCCGGGCTGTGTCTAAAAGAGCTAGAGGAACGGTTATTGTGGGGGCGGGGTACAGTGCCAGGCTCTGTGATACATAAGAAATTTGACTTCTTGCCTGTGGCCTCAGAGAAGACCCTAAAGATAAGGAATAATGAAGTGATGCTACCTTGCAGTTAAGTGGTTTTGATCAATTCTCCGGGTGTGCAAGGTGGGAGTGGGAGGGGAGGTCAGTGCGGGCTGGGAGGCCAGGAAAGAGAGGCCAGGAAAACCTCTGTGCAGGCAGTGGGCCTAGGCTGGTTCTGAAAGCACAGGGTGTGGAATGTTGGAAAGGAAGGATCCCATTTCAGGTGGGAAAAATACACCTGAGTGACAAATGGGAGTGCCCATGGCAGGTGTCGGCACAGAGTACAGGCCAGCTAGAGCAGGGAGGGCGCTGCAGGCCTATGGGAGCTGGGGTGGGAAAGTAGGAAAGTAGGTTCCGGGCAGGCAGATCTCAAGGGACACTGAGAGGCTGGGCTTCGTGGTGAGGGTGGTAGGGAGACATTTCCGTTTTTAAATGCAGAGCGACATCCCAAAATGGTTTGAGGGGACTGATGAGTTGTTCCTCTGCCCGAGTTCTGATTAGAATTTTATTGTATTTGATCAGTGGTCAAGGAGGCAGGAGGCAAGGGGAAACAGCTGGAAGATCAGGCTGAAGTATTTGAAAATAAAGCACCACTAGAGCCAGAGGAGGCGGGTGCCCTTGGCCAAGTTTGCTTTTTGTCCCCTGGGTAGCATTTATGAGTTGCTGTTCAGCAAGAATGCCTCGCCAAGGTCTCTGTGGGTGAGCCAGAGCTCCAGCCTGTGGTGGCCCCAGGGTGGCTGCCATATTTAGCGCTCCTACCAAAGGAATGCATTTCCCTTGGCTTCACTGCCAAGAAAGAGGGTATCTCATGCCTGCTGTGCAGTGTGGCCAGAGCTCCACCAGCAGAAGACGGATCCAGGCGGGGCTCTGCGCTGCCCGTGCCCTGGCATATCCACCATACCTGGCCAATGGCGTGGGCAGTTATCAGGTCATCTGACTTCATGTACCTGTCCTGTGTTGTCGAAGGCCCTGGTCTGTGTGTGGCGCCCTGCAGACACGCAATGGTGCTTGCCGACTGAACACATTCTCCCCACTCGGACTTCTGTCTTGCACCCTGCCCTCCGCCTGTCTCCTGACCACTGGCACCCCCGCTCGTGCCGCAGCAGCGTCTCTGTCCCATCCCTCCTGCCTTCCTAGTTGCCTCCCCATAGCTGTTCCTTCTGCAAGCCCCGCCTCCAGCACCAAGCTCTCCCCTCTCCCAGCATTGTCCAGCCGTGCAGACTTCCTCTGTCTCCCGGTGCCTCACGGACACCACGCTTGTCCTTCGGGACTCAACTCTTCACTTCTCCACAGCCACCCTGAGGTCAGGAATAGCGGTCCCACGTTTCATTCTGTGACTTAACAGCCCCGGCACATGGAGAGGCATTCACAAACACTTGTTGAATGAGTAAAGGAAGAAAGCTACTGCTGGGTGGGATGGGAAGCAGAGGCTGCAGGAAACGCAGACCTGTGTTCCAAACTGCTCCATGTTCTCATCTGAGAGTGTGCAGGGTGGGAGTGGGAGGGGAGGTCAGCGTGAGCTGAGCAGAGAGGCCAGGAAAACCTCTGTGCAGGTGGCGGGCCTAGGCTGGTTCTGAAAGCACAGGATGTGGAATGTTGGAAAGGAAGGATCCCCTTTCAGGTGGGAAAAATACACCTGGGTGACAGATGAGAGTGCCCAGTGGTGGGTGTCGGCACAGAGCAACTTGAGGAAAACTTTTGGCATTTCCCGTACCTTTTGATGACTCCTCTACAAAGGAATGGAACGTAGCCTTCTCCTAAATGTGCATGAATATCTCACTTCTCATTGTAGTGTGATGGGGCAGAATTGAGAGAAAGCGTGGGCTCGAACTATGGCCATGAATCAGATCCCACAGCTCTGGACACGTGACCATGTAAATAGACTGGAGATCGGGGTTCTCAAGGAAGCCCAGGAGAGAAAAAGTCTCCGAGGCTCTCTGGCTCCTTTCTCTCTCCTTTCACTTTTCCTTTGCCTTTGTTTTCTCTTCTTTTTTCAAACAGGGAGAAGACAAGGAGTCATGGGATGGGGGGAGGAAAGTGAGAGACCCTGGGCTTCCCCCCACCCCATCTCTTACATGTGGGAATATTTTCAATACCAGTCACCAGAAGTTCTGGCGTCAAATTGGGATTAGTAAATCAGATCCCAGGGTATTTCACTATTAGTATGTGATTAAGGGGCAGTCCCTATAACAAAATGAAACCAATGTTATTTCCTTGGAAATTAAAGTGTCTGAAATAAAGGAGAGACAACTGACCCTTAAAATCATATTCCATGCTCTCCCTGACAACTGCCTATTCCAGTTATGGCTTTTTAACTTTTTTCACCCAGAATGTCTGACAACACTGCCAGGGGAATTTCTGGCCCCTCCTTCCTGAATATGCCCAGTGCTGGCCCCTGAGACGGCCCAGTTCAGTTTTCTCATGACACAAGGATTATTTTTGGCATTGCGCATGTTTTCTCTAATGTTGTTACCTTCCCCCCCCGCAACTTCCCACCTTGGTTGCCTTTTGAGAAGCAATAGTTTCAGCCACTCTGCATAAATCAGGAAGTTAATTTCAGTTCCGTGTGGGGAAGGGGGAAGCAGGAGAGAGGAGGACCTCTACTTTTACCTCCTCTGTGGCCCCAACCCCCACTCCAGTGGAAATGCAGGGGTCCTCTCCCCCCTGCTCATGAAAGAGCTTGCTTTCACTAGGCTCTGTGCTCGCCATTCATCCTTCTTGCCGGCAAAGCTTCAGGGGATATCTAGAGGTGACGCTGGGGGCTGCACCTCGGGGATGGCATCTTAATGACTTGGCTTGGCGGGGTATTAGAACAGCCCCATTCAGAGTGAGTTCACTCCCTGTGCAGTTGGCTCACTCAGCCTCTGTCCATAGATGTTCTCTTGTTCATGCTGCATGAGGAAATGGAGATTTCCAAGTGGGAAGCAGCCTTCCCAATGCTTTAACTCTTCGCTGAAGGGAAGAGGCAGGCAGAGAACGAAAATCTGAGCTGGCGCAGCTGCAGCTCCCAGGAGAGGAGCAAGGCCCCCAGGCTGGGGATGGAGGCCAAGGCAGCTGGGATCACTTTTTCTTCCCTCCCTGAGAGGGAAAGGAGAAGAGTAAAGGGCATGCTTGTATTGTACTTACAATCAATTAGCAAATATTTACCCAGTTTGTCTGCCATGGCCCAAGGTCCCGTGACGGGGGCACAGAAGTAGGTGTTGTGCCTGTGCCCTACCCCCTGCCCCTCCGCCAAGGCACCAAGCTACTTACAGTCCAGTTATAGAAGCAGGAGGTTTGCATAGAAAAACCAGTGAGACAGGGAGGCCTTTAATGAAGGCCAGTGAGTAATGTGGGCAGGAAGTAGCTTGCAGAAGAAACTGAGGGTGGCCAGAGAAGCATCAGAGGGAAGTGGAGCTTTAATTGGCTCTGAGGATCGAGTTTTAAGGAACGAGAAAGGATGCGATGATAGAGGTGGGGAAGACGTAGCGGAGGAGACATTAACGTATGGCTTAGTGAAACCCCAGAGAGAAACATAAAATGAGGGTAAGATTCTTCTTGACAGAAGAGGAGAGATGGCTTGTCAGACTTTAGGTGGCTTTGGATTAGGACGGCATGAGGGTAGCACTAACCCTGACAAAGGTCTGCATCTCCATTGTGTCCTCGGTCTGGAGATCTCCTGCGTCCCTGCTCTCTTTCTGTTCCAAGCGTGGTCCCAGACCAGTAGAAGTAGCACCACCTGCGGGATGGCTAGAAATGCACTCCCAGGCCCAGCCCAGAACGCCGAGTCAAAAACTGCATTGTAACAAGACCCCAGGGGACCTGTGTGCACAGTCTGAGCCATGCTGACAGTGTGACCTCGGGCGACTGTCTGCCCCCCTAGGTCAGTTCCCAGACTTGGTTCAGGGCTGGGAACATGTGCACGAGCATCTTGGAGCGTCTTTGCACTATGGCTCTTCCCAGATGAAAACCTTTTATTCTGATTAAGAATTAGAATAGAATGCTTATGAAAAATCTAGAACAGAATTCATTTAAGTGGTTTTTATCCAGTGCCTTCAATTCATACCACTCTGTACTTTGGAGGATGCCAAAAGAACAGGTGATAGGGTCCTTTCCCTCGAGAATGTGTGGTCCAGTTAGGGAGACAGAAGCTACGGAGGTGAAATAAACAGAGAACAACACGGGGCTGGACTGTGCAGTGCGGAACCTCTGAAGTAGGGTGCAGAGAGGTCCACACCGGTGAGGCCTTCTTGAAAAAGCGGACCATGGGAGGGCCTGAAAGATGAGTGCACCTTCGACAGGCCGAGGAGATAAAGTGCGTGTTCTCCAGGAGGGGCGCGGGGAGGGGGAGAGGCAGGGGACTCGGGCTGCAGGGGCAGTAAGTTAGTCCCCGTTCACTCCAGAGAACTCGCATGCCTCATGCTGGGGAACCGTTTTACAGCTTGGGCACTGCTTTATCTCGGCTGTGCGATTTCGTCAGTGTTCTCAGCTGAGGACCCGCGTGGCTATACCTGCAGGGTGGCTCGAGCCAAACCACAGACCGTGCTGTTGGAAGCTTGCGGGACCCCAAAGAAGCAGGCTGCTGACGGGTGGAAGCCCTAGAGACGACAGACCTGGTCACAGCTTAGGTGTGGGGAAACAGCCTCAAGCCCAGCGAAGGGGCACCGAAGAAAAGAGCCTAGGGGAAATGAAACATTTCACCTGTGGTGTCTGCAGATCCTGCTAGCAAAGAAAGATAAAAAAAAAAAAAGTCAGGCATCTCAAGCAGAGAAGAGCATACCACTGGGCCTGGTTAGTCCATTGAGGGCTGACCTAGGACAGAAGGTGAGCAGGACATATTTGTGGCTTGCCAGATTGAGAGCTCATCAGGTAGTGAGTGGCCTTAGAGGGCTCCTGGCCTACCTCCCCTCACTCCCACCCCCTGCCGCCCCATACACCCAGCTCAGCTAAACCTTCTGATGCTGCAAGAGGGACCTGCCTATGGTCTTTCTGGGGGAAATTGCCCAATTTCAATCAAGAATATGGGATTTAGGGTCAAAGGGTAGGTGTGAGTGCCAGCTCCATTACTGGGCATCACTGGGCACGTTACTAACATCCTTGGGATCTGTTTCTCCTTGTGTGAAGTAGGGACAGGACCATACCTCCCTCATGAGATCACTTCAGGATTAAATCAGAGGCAGTGGGACGAGAGTTCTTTATCAGTCCAAAAGTGTTGTGTGTGGTCCTTTCCTAACCACAGCAGCAGCAGCCTGTCAGCTTGCTGGGGTCCAGTGGTCCCCCAGGTGGAGTCTGCACAGCGTAGGGGGTCAGGTAGTGGCAGGCATCCGAGGCCAGAGAGAACAACAGAGAGACAGGCAAATGCCCGTTGTGGCTGCTTGCTGTCCTCCCCTCTCCGTGGGCGCACATGCCACCAAGTCCCCTCTGCCAGTGTACTGGGTGCGATGAGATTGAGGTGGGTAGAGTAAACACTTTACTTCTGCACCAGGGGATGAGGCCAGCTGGAGTGGCCATCTTCACAGCACTGCATTCTCCAATTTCAGTGGTTGGTCATCTCTGTTCAGATGCTTTAACCTGGATGTGGCAGGAGAGAAGGAGGAAGCCTACGGGAGCTACAGACTGGGCAGAGGGAATGGCTTGAGATGGGGTGCTCGGCCTGAGCACTGGCCTCTCCCGATGCCTGTCGGATCACCACCTCTGGGCTCCACACTCAGCAGCAGCGGCCACAGGCCTGAAGGCACTGCTGTTGCCAAGTCCATCTCCCCGTTCCCAGGGGGTCACTGTGGGAAAGCCGTGGGGAGCTGGCAGCGAGCTGGATACCCGTCATCTTTTATTATAAAAAATAAAATGCAACACCTGTTGAAAAGGTAGACATCATCATGCTCTCTGTATCCGCTAGAAACAGGAAAGTGCATCTGGACAGCTGTCGAGGGCACTGTAGCCCACCCACGCAACGTGCTGCCGCTGGCTGCTGTAAGTGTGTTTACAGAACTCTTCAAAATATGGTAACATGTTAAGGAAAAAGCCATAAATCCAATGGGATTTCGATTTTTTTCTTTCTACCTTTCTGTGTTTACACCATTGCCTACAATGAATATGCATTGCCCTTATTTCCACCGTAGCCCTTTCTGAGAGAGGAAGTGACCTGTTGAGATAAATGAGCTTATGAGATGGTAGTGCATGGTGATGGTCTCTGTTTCCAGATGTGTGGCCTGTCTAGTGCTGGTCGGCTGTGGGCTCGCTGTCCATGTGTCCCGGAGAGAGTCACGGCACAGGGGTTTTGCTCCAACTCCACACACTCCCATCACCTTTCCGAGTCTCCATTTTCCTCATCTCTAAAATGGGAATTCTGGTGCCTGCTTTTTCTATCCTACTGAGAAAGGTTTACAGATTGCCTTATTACGTGCTTTATACTGAGTGGTACAAGTGCGAAGTGGTAGAACTCACGGACTTGTTGAATCAAGAGAACCCTGCTAAGGCTGGGGCTCAGTGGAGCTGGGCAGAGGGACAGAGTCACTGCTACTCCTGACCACGCACGGCTTCTCCCAGCTGGGCTGCACCTGTCCTCCAATTATGCAGGGTGCTGGGTGATCTGGAGCCCATGGGGCTGCTCAGTAATTGGATCTGCGGCTCTCTTCTCTGAGGGTGCCTGCAGCGGAGAAGGCCTCCAGATAAGCATCGCCAGTGGGCCCCAAGCAGAATTGACCATTAGAGGGCCATGCTAGGTGGGCCTCCAACATTACTGTCAGCTCTGAACGCAGTCCAGGCCCTCCCTCCAGGGACACAGGCCGTCAGAGTGAGTCAGGGAGGCGGCGGGGTGGGGACTGCTCGGTCCCAGAGGAGGGGAGGTGGGAAGGTTAAGGTATGAGACACTTTTCAGGATTCCTCCTTCAGGGAAGTGGGTGAGTGAAAACATCCATTCCTGTTTAGCCACTCCAGCCCTCACGTCCCCTCCCTATACCTCTTTTAGGACTTCAATTTACTAGTCTGTATAGTAGCCTTCTTGTTTCCCAGGGGAGCTGTGGTCCCTTTCAGGAGAGGCGTGCCCCTCACCAGTCTGCATACTGAAGGGTATTGAGACCTTTGTCCCCTTGTCCAGGATCGTTTGATCTGCCCCATTCCTCTTGAATTTGCTAATTTGAGTTCTTTGGTTTTGTCTGGCCTGTGTTGGTGCCTTTTCCTCCCCTCTGTAATAGATATCCCTAGTAATCACATCTGCCTTTGGACAGACATGAGAATGTCCCCGGAAAGCTGGTCGCCAGAACACCACCCTCTTCTGAAACAGCTCCGCCACTCCTTTCGAATTGCCTTCAGAGCCAAAGACCATTCTTTAAAAAAAAAAAAAAAAAAACTTCCCATTGTGGCAAGACCTTATCTCTGGGGGCACATTTTACTTTTTCAAACAACCAAATTCCATCCATGGTCAAGTCTGGCGACAAAAGGGGATGGGTACACGGAATAATATTGTCTGGGGTTTAAAATGAAGTCTATTTTATGTGGTGTTATGACTGATTTTCTTGTATGGCTCTGAAACTAAGTCTGAAAAGACCTCCCAAAGCACTTAGTACAATGACCACATCGTGGGAGTGAAGTTTGTACCCTCTCCCAAGGTGCCTGTTTTGAGGGGCAGCTGCCTTTTAAGTGACGTGTTCAAACCTCTCCCTCCTTATTTCCCCCTCCCTCTTTCTGTCCATGAGAGCGTCTGACACCTCAGGGACAGTCACACGGGCTCCCTGATGAATAACTGTGGTTTTTGATGGCACCTCCAAACTTGCCCACCATGGTGAATGCGGACACAGTGCATGTCGGAGGGAAAGAGTAAAGTGAGGTTTGAGAAGCAGGCGGCATGTTAGTGCACTGAAGACATGTGGTCACAGGGTCAGAAAGCTGTGGTTTAATAAGTCCTCCAGGTGCCTCTGCTGCAGTCATTCAAGTGAGAGTCGAAGGACAGTGTTGAGGAAACACACCTAGACCCCAGCGCTGGATCAGTTTCAGTGTCCTTTGACTTCCACCAAAAAATGTAGGGAGAACTTTTTCTTTTAAAGCTGACTGCGTGCAACAGTGCTCCCAGACCACCTTGGCTGCACTTGAGAATCACGTGGGAAGTGTTAAACCCCTGATGCCCAGGCCGTACCCTAGACCTATGACATGGCAGTCTCTGGGTGACCCCACAAAAAACCCAGGCATTAGTTCCTAAGGCTCATCTGATGATTCCAGTGAGTAGCCAGGACTGAGAAGCACTGGCTTTGGCTCTGCTCTAATTTAATCCACGAAGCAATCACCCCCTGGGTGTGCGAGCCAGCCACTTGTCCTGACCTCTGGACCTGAGGCTGGCCTGTTCCTCCCCCGTGCAGCCTTCGCGTGGCAGCTGCGCAGCCTCACTGAGGGTCACGAGAGCTCCTCCAAATTGCATTTGACCTTCATTTTCTCCATTCACAGCTCCTGAAAATTGGTACCCACTTAGAATTTCACCACCAACCAACAGACTCATCTAAGACGGCTGAGTTAGCTTCAGCCTCTCCCCCAGATGCTTCTAAGCCATCTAACCTTACAGGTAGTGAAAAAAGGGTCAAAAGGTTCATTTAGTTTTTTCCATAAGATGGCTCTAGGAGTGCTTAGTTGTCTTTAACTTCATTTGAAACAATTTTGTTAGACTGTATTGTGACAGCTGTCATATCAGCCTGTAGTTTTAAAAAACTTAACAAAATTGGAGAATTTTTGTGTAGCCATTTTAATATTGAAGATGGGAGAAAATATGCAGCATATTGTGCTTTATTATTTCAAGAAAGATAAAAATACAACTGAAACACACACAAAAAAAGATTTGTGCAGTGTATGGAGAAGGTGCTGTGACTGATCAAACGTGTCAAAAGTGGTTTGTAAAGTTTCTTGGCACTATTGACGTTTCAGCTAAATAATTTTTCACTGTGGGGCTGTCCTATGCATTGGAAGATGTTTGGCAGCACCTCTGGCCTCTACCAACTAGAAGGCTATAGCAGGAGATAGTTGACATACTCAAAATATCCAAATCAATAAAGTTATTGGTGAAAATGAAAAATGTGTCTTACTTTACAGAAAAAAAACAGAACTGACTTTTTAGCCAGTCTGATAGTTCGATGCCCCGATGCCCCGACGGCCCACAAGCATTAAACGTGGGGTCCTGATTGCAGTGAACTCCAGGGAACTATCGCTTCCAAAGCAGGCAACGCCACCCCAACCCCAGAGCAGCTGGCGGCATCGTGGTGGCCCCACCAGGCTATGTTCACCTGGAAGTCAGAAACCAGGATTATTGTGCCCAAGAGCTGATAATGGTTCCATGTTGGAACAGTGACCCAAAAGTTAAGGAGACAGTTTTAAGACAATGAAGTTCTGGCCCAAGAGGTTTTTCCTGGTTGAATTACAGCACAGACCTGGGGAGCTTTAGGACAGTTTTGTCTGCCTTTGGGCTGGCTGTCTGGTCCTTGAGTGGCTACTTCCCTTAGTTGGGATCCAGTGTTTCAGACTTTGAGTTTCCAACTGGGTAGAACTTAAGTATAAACTTGTATGTACTTTTTTTTAACCCTCACTGGAGGATATGTTTTTATTGATTGGAGAGAGGAAAGGAAGGAGGGAGGAGGGAGGGGGAGACGGGAGAGAAAGAGAAAGAGAAACATCAATGTGAAAGAGAAACATTGATCAGTTGCCTCCCGTATGCACCCCAGCTGGACCCAGCACTGAACCCACACCCTCGGTATGTGCCCTGACTGGGGATCAAACCCACAACCTTTCAGTGTATAGGACAATGCTCCAACCAGCTGAACCACCTGGCCAGGGCTCCTTCTCAGATCTTCACCCTCTTCCTCCTCCTGTCCTGTACATAAACATCCAGTTTGTGGGAAAGCATCTAACACAGTGCATTTGGAAAGTTACACAATAAGTAACAGTTTCCTTGCTGCCAGTGGAGAAACCTTTCATCCTGGACCCAGAAGAATCACAGTGGAGACAATATCTTTTAGCAAGTTACTAATCCCTCCAAATCTCCACTGCTTCATCTATTAAATGGGAATAATAGTTCCTATCTCTCAGGGCTGTTGTGAGACTCACCTGAGATAGCACGTGTAGAAAAAAAGTGCTCTCTGAACCCTGCAGATACCTGGAAGGTATTGTCATTTGTCCTCCTAGAATCAGCTAAGACCCTGCCTCCCTGAGCAGCCTGCTCAGACCTTGTGTACTCACACCAGCTGGCTTCTTATCTTCACCACCTATCGTGTTTATTGCTGGTACTTATTTCTGCAGTTAATACAAATGTTTCAAGTTGTTGGCTCCCTAACGAGACTGCATTCTCCGTAAAAACAAGGAATGCACATTTTACTCACTCTACAGCTCCACAGGGTCTGGCACAGAGCTCAGCAAACACTGCTGCATCTGCACAAGGGCCCCCCGATCGAGGGGCCCCCCCGACCGAGGGCCACCGACCCAGGGCTGGGTTCACGTTGAGTGTTCTGAGACGAAATGTTGTGCCAGGACCACCCACGGGTCACAGGAGGGCCACCAAGAAAGACAGGAGCTGGAACTTGGTCGAAAGAGCAACTGGGAGTAAGAAATAAATTTCTGAGTCTTTTCTGATGATTAGGATAAAATATCTTTTCACAAGAAATCAGAGAATTCTAACATGCTATGCCTAGAATTGTCATTTTTAAAAAAATCTGATCTATTGCCATTAATTCTGGAACCCATCTAGGGAGAAAAAAATAAAGTTTACATATTTTAGGAAACAAAGCCTCATCGACCAAAGGCTCAGTAACAAGACACAAAAGAACTGGTCAAGATCAGCCTGACCACACTACACCCCCGGCCCAGAGACAGCATTGATTTGGCGATGAAGGGCAGCTGTGATGGCCAAAGCTGATGTGACTAATACTCATGTTAGCCATTGAATGGAATTAATATCATCTGTCATGATGGTTTTCATTTGTGGAGAGCTTTCTCGCACAGGCATACCTCAGAGATACTGTGGGTTCGGTTCCAGAGCACTGCAAATAAAGTGAGTCGAGATCTTTGCTGTGAAGGCTCTTGCCTTTAATTTGTAAAAAAAAAAAAAAAATGCAACACCTGTGACGTGCAATAAAGGGAGGGCCACCTGCACTCCCAACCCTTCTCCACTCGTCTCCTTTGATCCTGACGCGGAAGGCCTGCGATGTCTCCCATTTTCCCGGTGAGGCTGTCGGGGCACCCGCAGTGCAGTTTCTCGTCCAGACTCAGAGACTGGGTAGCCTGTGGCCGATGTGTTAAAACCTCAGTCCTCCTCACTTCCAGTCCCTGTTCCATTGGCTAGGAGACCTCACTCGCGATGAACTGTGTGAGGAAGTAGACTGCACACGCATCAGCTGGGCTTGGGGTACGGGGCATGTCACCTTCACACTCAGCATTAATTACACTCGCTCTTCAGTGTCTCTAACTAAATCAAAGCCGTGTGACACATTTTCGCCTGTTCTTCCAAGAGTCAACATTAGACAGATATCTCTGGGCTGTGTCAACTTTAACTAGATAATTTCATTAAAGTCATGTCAGTGCAACTGTGAAACAAGGTAGCTAAAGTGGGGCTCATGACTTTTAAAACAAGAGGCTGCATGATATTCTCAATATTCTTTTTCTAAATGTTAAGATATTGCTGTTCTTTTTTTATTATTATTTCTTGCTAAAGCCACTATCTCCTACCATTAAGCAGCGGGAAACAGGTTGGCCTAAGAAGAAATGAGTTCTAGCTCTATATCTGCCACTGATAAATTTGATGACTCTTCATTAGTCACATAACTGGGCCAGGCCTCAGCTTTCAGATCTGCAAAATAGGACAGCAGCAATGCCTGTCTGGCCCATCTCACATGTAGGTTGGGAGGGTGGAGTTAAACAGGGAGCGCCCACGTTCCTCAGGACTTCTAACTGTCTGCTCACTAACAATTTCCAAGGGCCGATGCAGACATGTTCTTTGTGATCTTGGGCAAGTTGCATATTATATCTGAGCCACAGTTTCCACATGTAAGTCGCACTCCCAGTACCTGCCATATTGTGCTGTTGGAGGACTACAGTGAGGTGATATGTGTAAGGTACTTGGTGTAACGCAGGCACAAAAATGAGTGTCATACTTACATGGTCCAGACAACACAGTAGGACCCAAATGTTGAATACCATGGCCAGATGGAGCACCAGCCCCAGACTGCCTTTCCCCTTCCTGGTTCTTTCCGCTTTGCTCTTCCACGCTGAGGGAGGGACAATGGCAAAGGGAGGCTCCGCGCATGCAGATGTTGGCATTAATGTCACAGCCTGTTCTGGGGACTTTTTTCTGCCCCGGGATGGCTTCTCTGGATGTCCCTGATGTCCGGTCATGTGTGGATGTTCCTTTTGTTGGGTGTGCAAGGATTGGTGCTGGAGAATGGAGTCCAGCATCTCCAACACGCTGGCTTCTGTGACTCATAAGCAAGGTGTGTACAGTTTTAGCGTCCTGTCCCCTTCCCACCCTTACTTCCTGTGCCAGGAGGCCTGCAAAACTCGGATGACTGCTTTTGCTCCACAGTCAGAGGTCAGGATTAAAATGCAAACGGGAGAAAATAATATAGGAACTGTCACTAAAGGTCTGGTGCAAAAGCAGCACGATGGTGAGGGCAGATCTGAGAGAGTGGGGATGGGCGGGGGGGCAGGGAGAGAGTTCTGGGACTTGGAAGTCAGGGGCAGCGGAGGGAACAGGGATTAGGTAAAGGAAACATAAAGAGAGCTAGGACAGGAGAAAAGTTCCACCCCTTTCACAGTCTTGCTGAAGGTTCTTCTTGACCATCCACAGCGAAGGGATGTGCTTTCTGCAGTCTGAGTAAATGACGCTTACTCAATCCATCCACAGAGCTGGATGTTCTGTTTCTTCAAATGAAACATGTTGTAAAGTCAGAACAGTGCCTCTGCCCCAGATCTTGAAGGGTTTGAAAGGCACGTCAACATTCCATGAATCCCAAAATACTGATCCTCTGCCCAGAGAGTGGGAAGCAAAGCTAGGCAGAGAAGCAGCAGCCCGGCCTGGAGATCGCAGGAGGGAGGGGCGGCGTGACAGCCAGAGACTTCACTGGCCGCTTTTCCAAAAAAGCAAACTTGTTTACTGACCCCGCAACGCAGGTTATTTATAGAAATATAAGAAAATACAGATAAGAATAAAGTAAAAAAAATCCCCCATAACCTCTACAACCCAAAACCACTAACATGTTTGTGGAGAGAGGGACAAGACCGTCTCCCACAGTTCAGGCCCTGGGTCCCGGGGCCCACCCACCTGGTGCGAAGCCCCACCTCCCTGTTCACCAGCCGAGAAGCTGGAGGTAGACTAGCCTCTGTGGACCCATGTCCTCCTCTGTAAATTGGAGACAATAATAGTAAAGACTTCCAAGGGTAGTTGTAAGAATTAAAGAAGCTGAAGTAGTAGCTCTTAAAACAGTACCAATAATGCAGTAAGCACTATATATGTGATAGCTGTAAGATTCTTAATAGTTATTATTTCATTACATTTCTAGATTTTTCTAATCTTTTAGAACTATTATATATATATTTCTATGAAAACTGGGTTGTACTGTCTACTTTGTAATGTTTTTACTCTCATATTCATCTTTTCATGGACAGATTTGTTCATATTAGCTGATAATGATGGCTTCCAGTGGGCTAGGCCTGGTGCTGAAGATTTCACATAAATTGTCATGCTTAATCCCCACAATGACTCTGTGGGGTGTAAGTACTCTTGTGACCACTTTTCAGATGAGAAAACTGAGGCTTAGCCATTTAAATAATTTGAGTGTAGAGAGCAGGCAAGTGGAGAACTTAGAATTTCGATACAGAGAGTCTGGCTTTTACCTTGCCCATGTTAGACTGTTATATGGGCTTTGTAAGAAGACCCAGGATTTTGTTAGGACTTCTGAAAGGGGCAGGTTTGGCTGTGTGTCATCTGTTCATCAGTCCTGCAAAGAAGAGGAAAGCGGGCTAGTCGCCCAACGCCGGCCGCACTGAGAGGAGAGCACGCGCTCACTCCTTGGGGACCCCTGGCAAGTGTGCACCAGGGACGCCAGGCCGACACGTCTAGCTGCCTGTTCCTCTTGGGGTCCGGCGGCATTTTCAGTTTTTAGCATGGAAAGAACTCATACAAACATGGGACCTAAGTTTCAGTACTGGGCTTAGGTTTTTTTCTAAGTGCATTTTGTCTGAAGGGGAAGCTTGAAGCAGCTGCTCACCTTGTTTTCTGGAGTGTTTGACCCAGCCACCTGGGTCACTGGACACAGCTCTCTCATCCCCACCACCACGCATTCACCTGAGTTCCAGGATAATGCCCAGGACCAGGTCCAGAGCATTGCCAGTGGACAGATTTAATGGGCGAGTCTTTGCTCAGGAAGGCACAAACACACATGAGAGCAGAGCTGACAACAGGAGCGGGCTGTGCAGCTCAGATGGTTGTGTGAGCTGGTGGTGGCTCAGTGTAGGAGTTTGGTGGCACTCTGCCTGGGTTGGGGGCCCTTGGGATGTCTTGATCAGGGGTGTGATAGAATGACAGTGATGTTCTGGGGACTCACCCCGTCTCTCTCAATCTAGGAGTAGCTCGGAGAGGAGGAAGGAGAAGTCCCGGGATGCCGCAAGGTGCCGGAGGAGCAAGGAGACGGAGGTCTTCTACGAGCTGGCACACGAGCTGCCCCTGCCGCACAGCGTGAGCTCCCACCTGGACAAGGCCTCCATCATGCGACTGGCCATCAGCTTCCTGCGGACACACAAGCTCCTGTCCTCAGGTGAGGCGGCGGGCACCCCAGGAGGCTCCCTGGTGCCAGAGTCGGCACAGAGGCCACCAGGAAGGTCTCCCCACCCAGGAATTCCCACTCTGCAAAACTTCTGCCCATGGAGACACCGTCTTTGGTGCTTCATTCCTCCATGTCGCACATCTCCTTTCCAGCACTGACCTGTGCAATGAATACAGCCGTGAGATGAAGGGCAAGGACAGGGCCAAGGAAAACCATGGGCGCTGGGAAGCTAAGAAGGAGAAAGCAGGCTGGAAGGGCAAAGCAGCTTTTGCTGGCCTCTCAGTCTCCTTTCCATCTGGCCGCGTGGCCCACACTGCACTCTAGATGCGGTCCTTAGGAAGCGGTTTCAGTGCTTGTCTTCCAACTCCCTTCCCCAGAAGGCCGAGGTGTGCCCATGTGATCTTTTCCCCTGAGCCAGGATGCCAGGCAAATTATGTGGTGTCTCTGCCCTTGGTTTCCTCAACTGTAAAAAGGGGTTGAAAATACTCATTGCACAGGGTGTCAGTGAAAGTTAACACAGATGTGTCTGTAAGGCCCTGGCCCAGCCATGCTTGCCCGCACGGAGGAGCTGTGGATGGATAACGGCCTCTCCACGGAGCTCACCCACTTTCACCCTCCCTGGTGTCTGAGGCTGAAGTTCACAAAACGTTTTTTTCTCTGAGTTTACATTTTTCATAGAGCCATTTCCTGCTAGTCCTGACCAGAAAGAGGCAGCCTGAGGAGTTCCCCAGTTTTAGATCCTATGGGACTCCCCCATTTAGCCTGCCCATTTCATAAGGAAACACAACGGCGGGCTGGGTCCCTCCTTGCCTGCTGTGGCGCTGTATGGGGGATAGCATCTGAGGGCGTGAGTGTGAGGGAGGTGGGCAGGGAAGGCAAGGCTCTCTGGTGGTTGGTTTTCAGTTTTCCTGAGTGAGCCGAGTGCCTTGGAGCCGGGTGGATTCTGCCATCCTGTTATGAAGTGGCTATTCTGGGAAGGAAACCCTGAGTAAAGGGAATCCAGTGTGAGGCTGGGAGGCCAGAGTGACCTGTGCTATTCTGGGCCCTGGAGCACAGGAAGGATATGGGGGAAAGACTTTCAGAAAATAGGATGGCCGCTCAGTGGGTCCAAGGGTGGGAGGGCCAACCCTGTGCCGCTAGTCTGGGGAATCTTGGAAAAGTGCGGACGGGAGGGGGACAACCAAGGGCAGACACATGCTTGGTAAAATACTTGCAATGGAACAGTGCAGAGCACTGGCAGACTCATCATCCTACTGGCTGCAGAAAGAGGGAGCACGGGCCGCAGCGTGAGAAAGGCTTGGAGATACCACCTCCGGGAACGTGGGTCCCTCTTTTTGTTAAAGAGGCTCACCTTTCCAGACAGGTGAGGGCAGCGTCTGGGAGTGCTGGAGCCAGCTCTGCATTTACACAGAGTAGGCAGTGGAGGGTTTAAATGAGTAGATGAAGGCCCTTCTCAATACCCAGAAAGAGCATCTTGACTTCCTGGAAATGATACTTGAAATTCTGCTCTCCGACATTAATTCCTTGGGGTTAATCATGGCTTCCTTCCACTACCATCCCCATTCTCTCACCAACAGAGAGCCTGGGGGGCTAATACATGCATCCTAGGATAGCTCTCTGATTGAACTGGGACCGGTAGAACATTGCACAGATGATGAAACATGAAGCACAGAAAAGCTAAGGTTGTCCAAGGTCACACGTTTAGCACACAGTGAGTCTGCACCTGAAACTCAAGTCACTGTGAGCCTTGGTCCTTGGGAAAGGCAGACACCAGAGGGCAGGTGCACTCTGTGAACCTGGTCCGGTGAAGATGTTGACAAGGCCTGGGTGTGTGGGGAAGAGGAGGGGAAAGAGGAGGGACCAAAGGTAAATGGAGGCACCTGGGGCCGACCCTGAGCAGTGGGGAGGGAGGTGGTCCTCACCTGCTCAGTGTTTCCATCCTTTCTCTGGGTCATGGCCTTGTTTTCCACGTTCTCCCATGCATGGGCCTCTCAGTGGTTCAGAGGCTGTGAGAGGACCATGAACCAGAGGCTGGGCATGTAAGCATGTCTGCTGGCCTGTGTGCTGGCGTGAGCCCCCTGTGTGCCAGACACTGCAAGGAAAATAGGGCCAGAGTGGCCACAGTGAGACATCCGCATCTCCCTTCAGGAGATGCTGCAGCTCTGGACACAAAAGGCCTGCCCCCAGACCAACCAGAGCCCTCAGCGTGTCAGCTCTGGTCCTCTCTAGCCCAAGGTAAAAAAGAGAAAAAGTGATCTGGTTCTGGTGTCCTTGAAGAAGAGGCTCTCACAAAGCAGGTATCGCCAGGGGAGAAGACTGATAGCTTGCAGCATCCCTTTCTCTGCCCTCCCTTCCAGCCTCCCACCGCACATGCCCTCAGCCGGTTGTTGGGAGTGTTTCCAGGAATTGTGTCGGAGACAGGATCTTCTTCTTTCCTAGTCATATTTTTGCTTTCTCAACCCATGTGGCTCAATGAAAAGGAGTAAGGATTTGTGGGCAGACAGACCCGTATTGGAACCTTGGTCTGGCCACCTTCTTTCTCTGCAGCCATGTAAAAATCTCTTCACTGTCTTTGAGCTTGACTGGCCTCATAAGCATGAAGGGAGTAACGGCACCAAGTGATGCTGTTGGAGGACTGAGAGGATGGGTGTGAAAACCCTTAGCTTCTAGCCTGCCACATATTAGACTCTTTGATAAGTTATAGCTTAGAAATCAAAATTACTAATAATTACATACTATAAGAATACTATCCCTTTACCTGCCTTTCAGCAGTTTCTGTCAAAACGCAGTTGCCCCTCTTTCTCACGTCAAAACAGATTCATTATTGAAACAATTCTAACAAAGGTGAGTGCTGATGTTGGTGCATTTTATAATAGGAAATAGCTGGTTGCATACCTCAGAGTTCAAAAGGCTAAAAAAGGCCAGGTTTTGCTTTAGAAAAGTCACTTCTTTACTTAGTAGCACGCTTCCCTTTGATTTTCACAGTAGGCCGTTCTGTGTGGGAATGTTGGAGAGGAAACCTCGACGCTAAGAAATCCAGGCTGGGAGCCTGGGCTGCCGACCGAGATTTGTATCGCAGGAAGCGCGCTGAAACAATAGCTTTATGATATTAGCTTCCACGCTGGGCCGAGAACAGAACACACTCTGACGGGAACATCGGTGGAAATGCCACTTGATTGTCCTAAATCCTCTTTCAAGATGAGCTCCCCAAACTGACCTAGTGAGGGTCACTTCTGTGTTCGAAGGGCGTTAGGCAGCAGTAAATATGCAAAGTGGGCTTCTCACCTTAAAACAGGTTTTTGACTTCCCCACACTCACAGGTGGTGAAACCCAAGTCATTTTATCCGAGAGCTGGAGGTTCACGTGAAGCAGGGTTTCTAAAGAGAAACGTCAGGTTGATGATTGATTCATCGGCATTTGCTTCATGAAGATATCAGTCTCAGTAAGAGACTATGATTTCCTGATCTTTGGATGATTAAGGGAAAGATATTAAAATGTGGGACAAGTAATCTTAAAGCTTTGACCGTGAGCTTTTCGTGCAGGAAAAGTGGAACCAACAGGTGAAAGTCATGAGGGCAGATGTGGTTTCTGGGGCCTCCTTGTGCATCGCTGTCAGCCTTCGTTTCCTAAGTGCTCGCCCCCCACTTTTCTACCGCCCACTCCTTGCCCCACTCACTCTCCAGATCAAGGCCTTTTTCTGTGCTGTTTGCAGAGGAGCTGATAAGCTGATTCATGCTAGGATGCTAATGTCTAAGACAGCTAATGTATAATCTCTCCTAGAGATACTCACCTTGTTCAGATCATTTTCTTAAGACTTAAACCAAAGACAGACCTGGTCAATCAGTAGGCATTTGCTAACCCCAGTCCTGTGCTACAGCTTACGTAGGTGAACACAGAGAGGTAAGATAGGATAGCAAGTTGCATGAAGAACAAAGGAATGAACCTCTAAGGGTGAACTTTCAAGACCCTTTGAGAGGTCAGAAAGACCAGGTAACACCAGTGCCTTCTGCGACAGATGTGAGGGCAGCCCAAGCCTACCACCTGGTAATGGTGGAGTTGACAGGTGTGGCTAATGATCCAGTAAAGATCCAAACATAGTTTCCTTATGGTGACTGAGACTGTTCTTGCAGCCAGTACACCCAGGCATTGGTAGGAGGGAGTGTCTGTGGCACGGGGAGAGCTGGAGAAGAGGAGTCAGTTTGAAGGAGAGCCCTGCCATGGGTCGCTAAGCAATGGCCGTCTGCCAAGCACACCTGCACCAGGCAGATGGCAGCAGGATAGTCTCAGAACAGTCAGAGCCATGCTGGAACCCCTCAGAGTAGGAAACAAAGATGGAAGATGACCCTGCTGGAAGAAGAATGCACCCTAACTTGCAGCAGCACCTTGCAACTGCCTAGTCTCGAAGCCCTGCTTAGAAGTACCTGCCCTGCCACCCTGCCCACTCAGCCCTGACGCCCAGCTCCTGGTGCCCGTGGGGTCCCGCCCCACTCGGGTGGTGCCGCCTGAAGGAAATGAGTGGTGCTCCGGAAAAAGTGCTCCGAAACCTCAGCCCGCGCATATCCTGGCTGTGGGGAGTCATCAAAGCCTGTTTACAGGGGCTATTTTTAGCATTAAAGAATCTTGTTGTGCTCCCTGGGCTGAGCAGGGCTGAGTAGGGCTGAGCAGGCTTCATCTCAGCAAAATGCCTCTGATTTTGGTGACCTGCCCCTCCTCTTTGGGGTCAGACTCCGAAGGGTCTTGGGAAGCAAGTAACTGAGACCAAGAACCCAAGGCAACTTAAGCCCCCACCCCCCAACCCCGGCAGCTCACTGAGGACCTGCTGTGGTGCTCTCCACCCGGCACCAGAGGCTTCTCTCCCTCCCTCCGAGTGCAGCCTCACCGAAGATTGTCTTTGTCTTCACCGCCACTGCAGAGTCCTCAGGAAGGAGTGGGTCTCACACCTCTCCATGTCCTTGCACTCCCTAGGACAGGACTGAGCACAGAGTGCGGGATACTTGGTGACACATGCCTGATTTCCTGCTTTGCAGCCAGGACAGGGCAGGCAGCAGGAGCACTATAACTGCACACAGTGGTTCATGAGTGAATTTCTCACGTGCCCGACCCTGAGCTGGAGATCAGTGAGACATTAGGGAAGATGCTCACATGAAAGAGCAGGAAAAACGGTGGACGAGTCTTCAGCGAGGAGTGACGTGCATGACCCCTGGCCTCTTGCATGAAGGTCTGCCTCTACCCCACAGTGTTCACTGCCCCCAGCTCCAGGCTGACCGGGAGCTGGCCGGATTCCTTCAGAAGCCCCCCGGGAGGATAAGCAGGTGCTGTGGGGGCAATGAGCTCCACAGAAGGAAAGAGGCTCAGCTGTCCCAGGGTCCCCAGAGGCCTGCCTGCTGGCTTCCTGGTCCTCCAGCCATTGTGACTTCAGTTCCAAGACGTTCTGTTTCCATTTGTGCCCCCCCCCCACCCAGTGCCCCCTTTCTCCCTCCGTCCCTCTCTCCCAGAGCTGGCCCGGCCAGCTGCTGTAGCCAATTTCGCCACCTCCTGGAAGCAAGAGTACGGGGCATGGATGGAAACCAGTTAGCTGTGTCGGAACTGTTAAAAACAGGAAATTTTAAGCAGAACTATTTCCTCTGGGCCTGGTTAACCCAAATAAGGTTGTCTTGGGATGACTCCAAATTTTGAAGTCAGTGTTGCCACTGAGATCAAAGAAATCGAAAAGAAAAAAACCCTTCATAGTCCAGAAACCACAGGGCCGGCCCCGCTGTCTGGAGAAGGTGGTTGCCTGTCTGTGGGATGTGATTTCAAAGGTGCTGAGCACCTCACCTCACCATCCCCAAATAGGTCCCCACTTGCCAAGATAGGCTGACTTTCCCAGGGTTGGGGTCACTGGCAGGACCTTGAAGTAAGGTGGTGGTTCTCAGTCTGTGGTCCTTTGACCAGCAGCTGCGACATCCCTGGAAGCTTCCTAGGAAAGCAGCTTCACAGCCCCGCTGGAGACCCACTGAGCCGGCAGCTCTGGGAACGTGGCCCACTGGGGCTGCTTCACGAGGGTGCAGCTGGTACAGCCCCGAGGGGCTCCACACTTGGAAGGCTCTGGGGCTTGGTGTGATTTTTCAGCAAGAGTCCCCACATGTTTACTTTGCACTGAGTCTCCAAAATCACACAGCAGTCCTGGGCCCAGAAATCCCTGTGCTAACAAGCTTTCTAGGGGACCCCGGTACGTGCTGAAGTTTGAAAGCCCTGAGTCCGGCCATTGTCTCTCCTAAAGCCTCTGTTTAAATGGAGATGGTAGTGGAGAGCACTCACATTGTCAGAGGCAAAACCCCCACCTGGACTTCGGTCCCCTGTCTGCAGCTTGGCTGACCAAGGTAGTTTACAGACGCCAGGTAAACAGGGATCAGGTGTGGGTGTGTGCGTGGTGCAAGGCTATTCCCAGATGGAGTCCCTTCACAGAGGCTATCCTCCTGAACCAGAGTGTGGAGAGAAAAGAATCTCCCCCTCTTGTTCCATGGTTTTAGCAAAACGAAGGGAAAGCCACCAAGATACTACTCTGCACAGCCCAGCTCCTGACTCCGAAGGCTGGCCTCTCCTATTCCTCTGCGGGAAGGGCAGCATCTGTGGCTCTGGCACACTCCCTGAGCCTGTGTGCTCACCCCACACCCCCCATTAGGGCATGCGACAGTCACTTAGGTGGTCGGCAGCATGCACTTCCAGAAAAGTCCACTTGATGCCTTTGTGCCAGCCCTGGCAGACATGCATCTATGCCAGTCACATCTGTGCTAACACCACATTCACGCAAGCCATTCACCCCCATCTCTTTCCAGTTTGCTCTGAAAATGAGTCTGAGGCTGAGGCCGACCAGCAGATGGACAACCTGTACCTGAAAGCCTTGGAGGGCTTCATTGCCGTGGTGACCCAAGATGGAGACATGATCTTTCTGTCAGAAAACGTCAGCAAGTTCATGGGACTCACACAGGTGACACCCTCCTCTGGCTCTTTCAAAAAGGGAAAATGTTTCTATTTGGGGGTAGAAATTAGTGGAAGGTTCCAATCACACCCCTCCTGACTCCTTCCTGTACCTAGCCACCCTGCCCCCTCTGTGATCACAGACCACAAACCTCAGGACCACACCCCCACACCCTGGCATTGGGTTCAGCATGGCCGATGGCCGTCTTGACACTGCTGACTAGACTGATGGGCTGGCCCTTGGGAATGAAGGCCCTGACACCGACGGCAGTCTTCTGTTACGTCCGAACGTTCGTGGACCGAATGCTGAATTGGGCATATGAGAACTGACTTGGTCTCTGCCCTGCCTCCAAATCCAGAAGGCGGCTCAGCTTCCCCTAGGGATGTTCTGCGTCAGTGCTAGGAATAACGAAGTCCAACCTTGTGTCTGAAACAGGTGGAGCTAACAGGACACAGTATTTTTGACTTTACTCACCCCTGTGACCATGAGGAGATCCGAGAGAACCTGACTATCAAGGATGGTAAAGTATTCTTTATTGTGTGTCTCCTTCATCCTTGTACCGCCTCGGGGAGATCTGTTCCCTGTGTATACAGATGCAGGAACGACGGACCGTGAGTATCACGATCCAGGAAAAAACCGGCATGCGAAAATGCAAAGCAGAGTCTGTGAGATGAGATCGAGGGCACTGAAGGGACCTATACTCAGAAACGTCTCCTCCGGCCCCTTGTGGTGCCTGGTTGCATGCTGGTGGGGCCTCCTTGGGGATAGGGCAGCGTCTCCAGGAGGCTTCATGCCCTGGAGTTCAGCCCCTCTGCCAAGTATGATGCCCAAACCAATAAACTCCTCTGTACCAATGTGTCCCTGGGAACTGTTGCAGCTGTCTATTGCTGGGTAACAAACCCCCAAAATGTAGTGGTGAAGCAATGATTTTGTCACCTCTCACAACTGTGTGGGTTCTGTGAGCAGTTCTTTTGCTCCATGTTGTATCAGCTGAGCTGCCATCGTCAGGGGACAAACTAGGTGAGATGACCAGGGTGGCTCAGCCACTTCTCTGGGATGGTGTGGCTGGAGGCTGGTGCTCAGCTGCCATGTTGGAATAGCTGGACCTCCGTCTCACTCCATGGAGCTTCAGAGCCTCTGTCTCTTCACATGGGGTCTCCAAGGCAGCCAGACTTCCTACATGGCAGCCCAGGGCTCCAAAAAGTGCGAAAGTGGCAGCTGCCAGGCCTTCCTTAGGCTTAGTCCTGAAGCCGGCCCATCCTCAGTCTACCCCATTCTGTCGGGTAGTGAGTTATAGTGCAGTGCTGCGTCAGTGTGGGAGGAACAAAACAGGTGTGAAGATCCAGAGGCTGGCTCACTGGGGCCCCCTTTGGAGAAGAGGTAACCCTGGAGCCAAAGCCTAAATCTGGTCCCCCTCGGAGATGAAGGACAGGTCTTTTCTGATGGAGAAGACATTTAAAAGGTCTAGTGTATTGCACCCTACCTGTGGGGCATCCAGCAGATGCTGGTGATGGGAGGGCCTCTACAAGCAGAAAGTACTTTGCAGTGACAGCTGGAGTTGCTGCTTCATCTCATAGAAATGGGGACATTCAAGCAAACATAAGAATGGAAATATTATCAAGAGGACAGAGGCTTCGGGCAAAAGTGGGGCTCAATGACTTTCAAGGCCCCTTCTGAACCTGACATCGATCTCTGCCCTGGGCAGATCCCACCCATGTCTAAACATCCCCTTTAACATCTCTCAGTTGTCACTGCCGTGACTGTGCTTGTCCACCCCGAATAGCAGAGGCAGTGGTGCTAAGTCTGCAAGGTCTGGCTATTGTTACCCTACACGATGCAAAATCAGACACTTCATCAGCCCACTTCCACCTTTGTTATAGTCTAAGCTTGTGGTCTGGGCCTGGAAAATGCAGAATGACCACCCCCACACACACCCCAGCCCGCCCTGACCTCCATACAGCCCCTCTGCTCTCCACCTGAAGGCCTCGGACCAGCTGGCTCCCACAATACAGTCTGGGGAGCACTCCGAGGGCTGTGTGCAGTGTCTCATCTGCGCTGCTGAGAAAGTCCTGTCTGGTTCTACAGGGAAAGGGCTACCAGCCTTTCTGAATCCCTTTCTAAAGCAGGTGCTTGAAGCCCAAGAAAACCAAAGTCTCTTACATCTTCTGCTCCAGAAACCCTTTGGTCCTTGGGTTCTCAGCCTCCATTCAACCACTGACCTTAGTCTCAGTCTGACCATTTGACCTGAACCAAGTTACCTCATTGCTTTTCCTTGGAGTCTTTCTTTTCAAATAGACAGTATTGGACCAGGCAAAGTCTAGAACCTTCCAGCTCTCAAGTGCCATGATTTACAGCATGATCCTAGTCTATTTATCTGAGTAGAACTTTAGGTCTCTTGGTCCATGTAGCAAGGACTTAGGATCAAACTCAATAAATCAGCAAGCAGATTCTTATTGAAGGTGCCGACCTGAGTGGACTCATGATCTGGAAGCAAAGGGTTAATGTGAGCACCTAGAGGGAGATAAGACCAGGAGGCAGATTGCAGGAGACTTTGAAGGCTCGTGGAGGGCCTCGAACTTTATCCTGTAGACAGAAGGGAGCTATTGAAGGTTTTTGAGCAGGGGTGGAGTAATCTGATTGGAGCTATATTTAGAAAGATTAATCAAATGGCAGAATGGCGAGAATCCAGAGGCTAACAAGTCAGCAGGCCACCATAGTAATAACCCAAGCCACAGCCACTGTCATTGCCAACATGCGAACGGGCCCTGGTGGTCAGTCCAGGCCCTAAGATACAAGACTATCTCATGATATGGCAACCCCACCTATGAAAATTTAAATTGTAAGAAACATCAAGTATGGAAGGCATGGTTTTATGATCATGGAGGGATATGCTTTCTTTAAAAAAAAAAAAAAAAGATCCACCATTTGGTCCATTATTTAGTGGCTCTTCTAGGGATGTTTAAGGTAGATTCAAAGGCAACATGATTCACGGGACACACAGACCTCTGGGATATGATGGTTAAGTAAATCCCAGACCTCTGGAGGTGGCGGTGCCGGGGTGGTGGCCATGCCGGGAGGGAGGGGTCTGAGTGTTTGAAACACAGCTCTGGGTCATTCTCTGGTGCTGGGCGGGGGCAGGCGTGCACCTTGGGAGGCCCAGGATGGGGATGGTGGGCTAGGCAGAATTTAGACATGGACAAGGGGCTCAGATGGCACTTATTGCATTTATCACTTTTGTTTTACAAAGTGGAGAAAGTTCTAAACAGGCAGGCTACTGGGAAACTATAAGGAAGGAAGCTATATTGTTTGTCTTGGTGATTTATTTAATTCTGGCTGAGAAAGGATATCCATGTTGAGTTAATTCTCAGTGTGGACTTGCTCACCAAATCCCAGGAGATTTCTACCAGAGGTCTCTTTGAGCTGGACATATGTCACTTTAGGCAGAAAGCTGATGGTACATTATCCTGAATGCAGCCATTACTGATTGAAAATAGGGCACAGGGAAGTTCAAATTCCTGTGGAACAGGAATGAGGAAAAGACAGGAGTGTCTGAGGGACATTCTAATCTGAGAAGCTTATCCCCTTGCAGTAGCTGTTGTCTCACCCAGCCTGTCTTTTGGAATTCCTTCCGGGGAACCCAGACCTGCCCCAGCAGAGATTTGCTGAGATTATGGCTAACGTCATGCATTCCCTTGCTGCTCTGAAGGGACCACTGACCACGGGCTAGGTGCAATGGAAACAGAACAGTGTTACACCCCTACCCTTTCAGGTGCTTGTACTCCAGCTGGGGAGGCGAGCTGGAGGTGAGACAGCTTTATCCACAGGCCAGGACGGTACTCAGCGTTCCTGGCAGGTGCTAAGAGAGCAGATAGTTGGGAAATACAAACAAAATGTTGCACAGAACACGGCGACTGGGTCCCTCTTCTGTATCTAAATGAAAAACTAAATCCAGCTGGTTCCCTCCACCCTTCCCCATCCAGGCTCTGGTTTGGGGAAGAAAAGCAAAGACCTGTCCACAGAGCGGGACTTTTTCATGAGGATGAAGTGCACAGTGACCAACAGGGGCCGAACCGTCAACCTCAAGTCAGCCACCTGGAAGGTAAGACAGCCTCAGGCACGGGAGGGAGCCCCAGCGGTGACCCTGCACCCTGCTCTTGGCCCCACATCTGACCCCCTGGCTGGTCTCCAGGTCTTGCACTGCACCGGCCAGGTGAAGGTCTACAACAACTGCGCCCCTCACAGCAGTCTCTGCGGCTACAAGGAGCCCCTGCTCTCCTGCCTCATCATCATGTGCGAACCCATCCAGCACCCATCCCACATGGACATCCCCCTGGACAGTAAGACCTTCCTGAGCCGCCACAGCATGGACATGAAGTTCACCTACTGCGACGACAGGTAGGGCCTGGGAGTGTGTGCTGTGGGCAGAGTGTGTCTTCCCTGCGTGTGTGTGCGTGGCTGCGCCTGTGATGAAGGTATAGGTCTGGGGCGCACGGGTTGTGTTGCTGGGTGCCAGTTGTGGGCCTGCGCCCCTTTCACCCCATCCATGCAGCTGAGGGACTCCTGACACCGTGTTTGGCAGTCCCCGCTGACGCGACACAGCATCGGGGTCTGCCTGAAGAGCTGCCCTGGTGCGTGGCTCCCGCCCTTGTCGATGGCTATGATGTGCACATTCCTCCGCATATGTGTCAGGCTCCTGCAGAGATTTCCAGGCCAGTCTGCTTCCCCAGGAGATGAGTTGCGAGAGATTTCCATCAGCACTCAGGCGCCAGCTGGGAGCTGAGGTTCCGGCCCAGAGGCTGCCCCCTGGCTACATGGTTTACGCGTACTCTCTTCCATTACTGAGCTCTTCCCTCAGTCTCTGCTCCTCCTCCGTCACCTGTCTTCTGGTCACTGTCCAGCCTGGTTTTGAAGACTTTTTGATAATGGGACCTAAGCCAGACACTAACCCCCAAAGCCAGGCCCAGCTGGAAATTCTCTTAATTTCCAGTTAAGCACATCAACTCTGCAGTGAGACGGCCTGGATTCATATCCAATAGGAGATGCTCAGTGTTACCTGTTATTCCCACCCTAACTGGGTTCTTTATCAAAGTCACCCAAAGAGTGCCTAAGACTGTGCATGCAAGCTGCGTCAGCTCTGGTTCTTAGCTCAGGGCTTGGGCTGCTGAGGGAGGCCTGGGAGGGGCTGTCAGAGCTCCTGACTGCCCCACCGCCCCGCCTCCGCCCTCCCCGCTGTGCCCTGGCAGTGGGAATGTGGGAGGACCAGAGCACGGAAGGAAGAGAGGGGAGAATAGATGCCCTGAGCCATGACCACCATCAAGAAGAAAGGAGAAGCCAGGAGATGTGACTGGGCCTGGATCAGCCTGCATCAAGTATATGCCTCTGTGGCTTACTGATTAGTGTGTCCCAGATATGCCCCTTGGGGCAGGGATCGCTCAGCCTGACCTCAGCCTTCTGCAGTATCCAGACCCACCATTTCCTTCCAGAGTCACAGTGTTTGTGGTTACTCTTTACCACTAGGGTTTCTCAACAAACCCCGAGATCTCAACTTCCCGGTGTCTGAGATGGAGATGACAGTGCCTTCTCAACAGGACACTTGTAAAATGACTAGGAATGCCCTTTGAAAAGTGCAAGCACCATAACTGATGGGAAGCTTTTGCTACTCCTTTTGTCTCCCTGTCCTTGTCCTCCCCCAAAGCAAGTTCCCCCACTGAAGTCCAGGAGCCAAGACCACTTCTGGAGGCAGGTAGTGGCTGGGGGCCTGGAAGAAGGAGAGACCACCAGCAAGACACTGCTTTGCCCTCCTAGCCATCAGGTCAGGAAGCCACCCAACCCCAGAAGACAGCTCCTGCTCAGCCTTCCCAGGCCCACCCACCTTTCTCATACCCACCAGATACCCAGGGTGCCCTCGCTCTCTTTATGGGTGGGGCCCTCCTTTCCAGGCAAGGCTGACTTTCTTTCCCCTGATTCTAAACTAACCTGATGTTGGCTGGTGCCTCTTCTTAGAATTGGCCACCACTCTGGGACCATTAAAAAATGTTTGTAACAGTATCCTGGAGTCATCCCTGTCGCCCACAGTGCCAGGACCCAAGGCTCCTGGAGGTAGTGGGTGGTTATATAAGTAGAAAGAAGTGCTCTAACCTCATAGGGAGAAAATGTCATGTATGAAGACTTTTGCCCTGGAACTGACATAGTCAGCATTAATTATAGTCTTTAGTCCTGTTATTATTGTAATGAGGATGATGATTAGAGGCAACGCTTGTTCCAAAGGCAGGCACCAGAGAAATCTGTGTGAGTGTAAGGTTATTTATCAGATGCAGGCTCCCCATTCAAATGAATGTTCTTGGCAGGAGACAGTTTTGTTGCGTGTACCCACTTTGCACAGTCTTCCGAGACGCCAAGGGAAGTCCGCCGCGGAGCCCACGCAGCTCTGGCTTCAGTGCGCTCACCGCCGTGCGGCTTGGGAGCAGCCGCAGCGCTGTGGGCAGCCCCACGGAGTGCAGCCCGTCCCCCGTCCCCCACAAGCACTGGGGGAACCGAACTGTCCCAGAAAATAACTTGTCATTCCTAGATAATAGAAGAGAGGAATTTTTTTTAAGCTTAAGACTTGGATCCTTGTTAAAGTGAAGGAGAAAACTCCTCTGGAAAGGGTAATTAGAAGTTACTCTTTATTCATGATCTCGTTTTGAATGCAGCTCAGGTCATTTCCTGAAGGCAACCAACCTCTGGATAACAGAGAGGGAAAAACCGGTGAGGAACTGGGGACCTGCGGGCGGTTGAAGAAGAAAGGGACACAGAAAGGGTTGTGACCCGCGCTTATTGGTTAGTTGGGTCCAGGCTGGTGGGCAGAGGCCATGCGGCCTGAAGAGAGCTGTGACGCAGGGCTTGTGACTCGACTCCGAGCGCGAACGCTGACGCTGCGTGTAAGTTCTGCTGGACACAGTGCACTTTCAGCAGAATCTTGCCTTTCACGAGACCTAATTACATAGCCCAGCTCTGCGTTCAGTGGTGCCGGAGAGATAAGTGCAAAGGTATTTGAAGACACAGAATGCTGGGCTACGTAGAAGTTGTGTTTAACCGATTAGCAGATTAGTGAACAAGGGCACAGACATGGCTTAGACTATCTATAAAGTGACTATTTTAAGTCCTTAATCCCTAAGTGTTATTTCTCTGTTGCTTTGATAGGACTGGTATTTTTTAGTTTTGGTGGCTCCTTTGTTTTCATTGTTTGTATTGGGATAAGGAAAAGCAAATTCATAGTCCCATTCTCTCTCACACATACACTCACACACACACACATTCCCCCTCTCACTCTCTCACTCTCTCTCTCTCTCTCTCTCTCTCTCTCTCTCTCCCTCTCTCCCCTTAATACCCTTCCAAGATCAGCATTTCAAAAACCAACACTTGCACAGGATAGCCAATTTGGGAGGAGGGTGGGCTTTCTACTTTAATCATGGAACTCACTAGATTTAATGACCTCTGACACCCACGAAGGGCTAGGAGTTTTCACAAAGGGAACTCTTTTCCCATTAGGAAAATCAGAATCTCGTGAAAATGTCAGGCAATCAGAATCTTTAAAAAAAATCACTTTGGGGGAACCTTTGGTACTTTTTCTGACATGGATTGAGATCACAGACATAATCAAACAATGACCAAAAGACGGTTATGGGGGACAGAAAGAAGGGGGAACAGAGAGGAAAAGGGGAAGAGACATTTTAACAAGAAGAAAGCAAAGAGGGCTCTAATGGTGTCTAATGCTCAAGTTTTCAAAATCAGGTCAACCTGGAACTACCTGAAATGCCTGAAACTGAGGGAAGGCATACAGACGATTCAAAATGCGTTTGTCCTGCTTCTTGTAACACAGGGTCAGAGGACCACAGAACGTCCCACATTGACCATCTGAAACACGTGGACATTTTTTAAGGGAACTCTGTAACAACTTATACACGTCGACCTCCATTACGTGAGCACGGTCGACTGCTCCGCACATGGAGAGTGGAGCTGAGGGACAAGGCTAAGGAAGAAGAGTGGCCCAGCTACCAGTGTAGTTAATGATCTCATCTCCATTCCTTCTCTGTTTCCTAAAATCCTGAGCAACCAATCAGTAGATTCTCATTTACTGAGTATCTGCTATGCATCTAATCCTGTGCCAGAGACTTTTATACTGAAGAAGTAAAAGAGATGAGTTTACAGTTTGATACATGAGCAACTTAATGCAACCATGGTGAATGGCATAAAACAGAGCATTCCATTCACTCAAAAGGAAGACAAAATGTGTTCCCAAGCGGTTTAACTTTAAAACAGGGTGCGTCCCCCATTCAGGTGGAGGTGCCATCTAGTGGTGGAAGAGAATAACCGGGAAGGAAGCCAAACCGTAGAGGGGGGTAGGGAAAAAGCTGTATTGCACATAATCCCTCTGTGATTTTGTCAGTTTTATGAGTCTTCCTCTATCTTTGAAGTAAGTTATAAAAGCAAATTATGTGGATAATATCAGTATTACTGCAGGTAGGATAGGGGGAAGGCATCAAAATCACCGTAAAAAATTGAAATTAACGAAGAGGGTCGTGTAATCTTTACAGGCAAAGAGTTTGAGGGCACCCTGTTTGGTTACTGAATTAAGGCAGCACAGGGCGTAATAATGTCAGAAGCTTAATAAGCTGAGTAAGTTCAGATTATATACTTTCATTGCCTGTGGAGATCCATTTAGTAAATAGTTTTACTTTTTTAAAGAATGGGTGACATTTTTTAAATGTAAGGTGATCTTTCAGATTAATACATTGCATGTACATTTTTTTAGTTTAATCTATAGTCTATTCTAAATATTTTTTGCCTTTTCTCTAATTAGCCTTTGTCAACACATCTTTGCAAGAATGTACATGTGTTTCTTTAAACCCCTGGGTGAGAAGGAACATTAAGCGCTGACTGTGTGCACCTGTGCATCCTGCAAAGGACAGAGTTCTGAGATCAGCCTAACAGAGGTTGAGCATGTGTATGAGGGATGCTTATACATTATCCTGTCTAATCTAGACTACTTGAAATACTCCCTGAAAGGGGCAGCTCTACAGATTCTCTTTGGAATTTATTTCACAGTTTGTTAGACCTCGCAATTCAAAAGGTATTCCTCCTACACGATCTGCTTCTCTCTTGCTACAGCACCCAGCAGATTTTCTCTGTGTGTGGGTGCCAGGGTGATGAATGAGGATTTGGTGGCACTGGGAGCAGGGCGAGTCTAGGACTGAGCCAGGGCCACCTTCCTGTGAATAAATTAACCAGCTCCTAACACATCACACTGATGGGCTGGAAACTGAGTGCCCATTACCTACAGAGCTATTTGTATAGATTTCACATACTGTGTAATATTCCAGAAAAGCACAGGGGTCAAAGTGCTACTGTTCAGAACAAACAAAAACTGGATCAAAATGTATTAAAACAGAAGGCACTGGAATCCGAGTTAGTGGGTAGTCTGGATACTAGGAAATGCAATTTCAAAGCCGATGTGCACATACAAGAACCAAACTGGGTCAAACCCAGCGTTGCCTCCGAGAGGCCACTGCAGGAAGGGTGGGTGGGAGGAAAGAAAGCAGACTTTAAAAGGAGTATGGTTTATTAGCAAATGCATTCTTTGACAAACAAATACGTGGTTATAAAGTACTTAAAACTTTTATCCTCTTTCATAGTTTAAATAGTCTAACCCGTCTTATTTTTCATGACTAATTTGCTTAGCAAATTCTTTACTTATGTGGGGGACAGGGGTAAGGACTCCAGTCAGACCTCGGCTGACTCCAGGCAGTGGCCCGAAGTCAGGGAGCCTGCTGCTGGCCCCTGGGGACAGCACGCGGCAGTGTCACCACAAAAAGGAGCAAGCCCTCTTGGTCCCCACTGCCTCCCCAGGTGATGGCACTGACACTGTGGCCTGGAGAACGGTTTTCTTCCTGGCTCTCTGTCACAGGTAGTCCGTGTGGTAAAGAGCCCCTGAACATTTCCAAGGGGCAAAAGCAACTGAAGAGCAATGAGCAGCTGTCACGTTACACTGCAAAGGCCTATTTCATTGTCCAACTCGGAAATCCAGGCCCGGCGGTTTGGCCCATGCATTTGGTGAAGTAACGCTAACTTCAGAATTTAACAACTGTTTTTTCCTCTGCATTTTTTCCCCTTTTTCTTCCTTCTTCCTCTGCCTCCTGTAGCTGCCGACGTCTCCATCTCCCCACCTCACCCTTGATCTGTTTCTTTTTCCCCTTTATTATTAGAGAGGGATTGTTCTTCTAATTTCCGAAACCTGTAAGTGGTGCCCTTTTACGTTTCCCTCTTCTCTACAGACAACACTTTTTAAATTCATACGTGACCCCAACCTGATGTTTTTTCCCAGTGAGTCAGGGGCTCTTAATTAGGAAGAAAAAAAAAGTTTTTCTGCCCCTGTTAGAGAGAGCAGATGAGGCTGTGTTCCCACAGCCCCGCTCGGGAGGCATCTCGGGACCCCGGGAAACGAGCGGGTGGGCAGCTCTGTGCTGCGCAGCCGGCCCTGTAAACAAGCCGGTTCGTTAACCTCCGACTGGCGTCGGCGTGCCTGCGGACGAGGGCCAATGGCCATCAGCTGTAAGTTGGGGTTTCCTGGCTTTGTGAAGTCGGATAACTTGAATGTTCTTCCATTGTGTTCGCGGTATGCGTATTTCCCAGTTTTTATAGTCTGTTTAAAGGAACGAAGAAGGAGACATTAAATATTTATTTTCGTTGACAAGACAAATGAAGGTTGCTCCGGGGAAGATAGCTGCCCCCCGCCAAAGTCCAGGTTCGTTTATCCGCTTCTAGAATGTGCCCATTGTGCGCCTTTGAATGGGTGGCACATTCTGCAGCTAATTGTGACAAACACTGGCTGAGAACATTTTAATTTGGAGACTCCAGTCATGAAAGAAAACTGAACTTCTTTAGGGAAGAGAATCCAGTCTTTCGCAGAACACCCCCCTTTCTGACCCATCCGGGATAAGTAGCACTTCTCTGGCAAACCTGGGAGCCGGTTCCTGGCCAGCCACTGTCGGTCCCCTGACAGTTCTGGTCCCCGGGCCAAGCTGGAAAGGCCCTGAGCCTGATGGACAAGCTATTTGGTTGTGGAAAAGGAAGGGCCAGCACTGTTCTACCGTCTCCTTGTTCTCCCCAAGTCTCCACCTCGGATAAGGTGCTGTTGGGCACCAGCCCTGGGAGCAGAGTGACAAGGAACATGTCCATTGCTGGTGAGTTGGGAGACTCTCTGATCAAGGCCAAGTGAGGGGACGGGTCCTCCTGGTCCAAGGCCAGCTCTGGCACACGTGAGCTGATGGAATCGCACTGGAGAATCTCCACTGGGCTGAGTCAGCTGAGACCCATGCTTCTTTTTCTTTATTGTATTTTTTTCCATTGCCATTTAGTCCCCTTATACCCCCTCCCTCCAGCAATCACCACCCTGTTGTCCACATTGCTGAGTCCTTTCTCCTTTTTGCTCAGTCTCTCCACCCCTAACCTCCCCTGCCCCCTTAGCTGTCGTCTGCTCACCATCTGGGAGTCTTTCTCTGTTTTCCTTGTTTGCTCGGTTTGTTCATTAGATTCCACATAAGAGTGAGATCGTATGGTATTTGTCTTTCTCTGACTGGCTTATTTCACTTAGCATAGTCTTCTCCAGATCCACACTATTGCAAGAGGTAAACTTTTCTTCTTTTTTAAGGCTGAGTAGAATTCCATTGTGTAAATGTCCCATAGTTGTCTTACCCACTCATCTACTGATGGACACTTGGGCTGCTTCCACATCCTGGCTATTGTAAATAATGCTGCCATGAACACAGGGTGCTTATGTTCTTTTGAAGTAGTGTTTCGTGTTCCTTCAGATATATTCCCAGAAGTGGGATCACTGGGCCAAACGCAGATCCATTTTTAATTTTTTGAGGGATCTCCATACTGCTTTCCACAGTGGCTACATTAATAGTGTGAGGCCATATTACCCTGAATGCACCAATCTTGTCTGATCCAAGACCTAAGCTGCTCAGCCCTGTTGGGCTGTCCCTTGTCTGACAAAGGCTTTGATCCCCAAGCCTCCCCTAGGCAGAGAACTTGCCTGTTCTCCGCCCTTATCAACACCAGACACACCCTCCAGAATGAAGATGGAGTGAGCATCACGAGGGTTTCTGCTGAGAGCTGTGTGTGCGCACACCAGTACGCACTGAGGCAGTTAATCATGTTCTAGGAGGAAAGTGAGAATGGGCGGCTGGATTCCTTAGCAGTGCAGGGACAGACTGGGCTCTGGTTGTACCTTAGGTCCTAAGAGAGAATCAGTCCACCAGTCAGCTACTCAAGTATTTACCCATGTGGGGGACGCCAAAGGACAAAGCGGTCCCTGAGTTCAGGGGGTTGACAGCCTAGGTAGGATGTGGAGAGACAAATACACAATCCTC
The DNA here is from genome assembly GCA_004024845.1 of Tonatia bakeri. Taxonomy (NCBI): domain Eukaryota; kingdom Metazoa; phylum Chordata; class Mammalia; order Chiroptera; family Phyllostomidae; genus Tonatia; species Tonatia bakeri. The sequence goes on from PVIA01001991.1 coordinate 181,650, forward strand.
TGTGACACTGTGTTTGCCTGTAAGGACTTCAGGAGGTGACACTGGCAAAGGCTGGAGGAACTGGCGAGGGCTCCAGGGAGTTGGTGAGGCCCTGGGCTGAGCCTGCAATAGTCAGAACACAGAGAAGGGTGAGGGGGACGAGGGCATCGGGGTTCTGCAGCAAGAACAAGTTCACCAGGAATGGGGGACTGCGAGGAGAGGGGTCCACCAGGGCAGGGGGACAAGACCTGCTGAAGGTTAGTTGAAAATAAAATTGCATGGAAGCTGGAGACTGGATTCTGGGGGGACTTGGAAGCTAGGCAGAGTTTATTTACTCCTGATGTGGTTGGAAATGGGGAAAGCTGTAGATGCTTAAGCAGGGGAGAGACAGGATGGAGACGTTGTTTCACGATGACTCCTTCTGATAGATGTATGCAGACCCCTTCGGAGGAGGAGCATAGGGACACTGCTCCTGCTCCCCTCTCCCTGTTATTAATCCCCAACACAGTCGACAAACGATGGGGCTGCACCTAAAAGTCACGCTTTCTGAAATAGGGCTTGGAATGACTATGACAGCATCACTTCTAACTTCTGATTAATGAGACCACGAGCCCATTAGAAGAAACATGCGAAATAACAAAGATTACAAAAATAATATTTAGGTATGACGTGGGAATGTGGCTAATCTGGCGGTTCTTGGGCAGGGCTGGTTTATTTCGATGACTCCAGCACAGAGCAGAGGGTCCCTGGACCATTAAGTGATTCTTAGGGTTCTCCATCTCTGCCTTTCATCTACCCAGTTTCCACCAAAAACAGACACCATACAGGATGAAGCAAGACACGTGTAGGAGAGTCAAGCCCTGTCATTTCAGAGCTGCAAGTTCATCGCAGAATGCAATGCAATGCAGAGGCAGATTTCTATGACTATGATTTTCTATTTCTTCCTCTTAGTACCTCCTCCTCTCCTTCCTTTCCTCAAAATAGACAAGACAGAATAGGGACAAGTAGAAGAACCCATGCAAGGCAGACCCCATGTCCAAGAGGAGTCTGCAGTCACCAGTAGAACATGAGAAGCACCCAGAGGAGTGACGCTTTCGACACAGAAGGGGTTCTCCCTGTCCCAGGTTCTTCCTCACTCTGTGGTTCACACAGACGAAGGTCACCTCCATGCTTTTTCCCCACTTGAGGCCACGTAATTTTCACTTTTCATTTGTATCACCTTCTACTAGATTAAGTTTGATCTAGTAGTCAGGAGGCCCTGGTTTTCATTCTGGCTCTGTCCTTAGACACACGTGGACATCAGCAAGTTGTCTGCCTTCCCTGGGTCTCTACTCCCTCATCTGCAAAATCTGAGGGGCAGAGAGGGGCTGGTGAGAGCCCTTCCGTGGTTGTTGGAGATCAGGCACATGTGTACGTTAGGACTGGGGGCAGGGAGCCACCCGGGAGCCATGCTCCCTTCCTCCCCCAATGTGACTTCAGGAAGGGCAGGAGGAGTGGGGGCTGGGCGGGTCCACAGCGGCAGGTCAGCCACCACGTGTCTTTTGCTTGCATGAATGGTGAGACCAGGAAGCCTGTGGTGTTTTCATCTGGATGTGTGCATTTGATTTACCTTCTGGATTTAGCTCCTCAAGCCCCTGTCCACATTTATATGGCTTCTCTTCCCTACATGCTCTTCTTTTTTTTTTTTTTTAATTCAGAATCACAGAACTGATTGGTTACCACCCAGAGGAGCTACTTGGCCGCTCAGCCTATGAGTTCTACCATGCACTGGACTCAGAGAACATGACCAAAAGTCACCAGAACTGTAAGTCCCTGGAGCGTCCTGAGTGGCTCCCTTGTGTCCTGTGGAATTGGCCTGGAGTGGTGTATGATGGTGAGACAGGAGGAGAGCTGGTCCCTTCCTTCACTGAGTCACTGTCCTGTGTAGCTGAGAGACTCACTCGCTCAGGATGATTAGAAAACCAAGGCTGCCACCAACCTACATGACACCTTCATGAAAATCAGAAAAGGCTTCTTCCTCCAGGGTGACACACCCACATCCAGCTGCAGAGCTCAGGTAGTAGGTGGGCTGAATCTCAACCCCCACATACCACCTCCACTGAGCACCCTTGTAGATGGGGTGAGTAGGCTGCACAGCCCTGCAAAGGGTAACATGAGAGGGTGATCACCTTGGGGTATATGCTACCAAAGCAAGTACATTCATCAGAGAGGAAGAAACTGGGGCAGTTCAGAAAAGGAGAGGATAGGGTACCTGAGTCGGACACCTGGAGGGACAGGAGAGGGTTAAACAGCAGGGAGGGTAGGAGGGCACAGACACAGCCGCTGGTGCTCCAGAAGCTTGCCTGCTGGACAAGGGAGCTCAGTGGGAGGAAGCTGTCTAGGCAACTCGGGGATGTCACGTGGAAACTATGCTTGGCAGCTCAAAAGAAGCCCAAGTTATGAAAGGGTTCCAGAACAGGACTGTCCAATGCAACCTTCTGCAATGGAAATGTTCTGTACCTTCCTATTTCACTGCTGCCTATGCTGCACTTGACATATGTCTAGTGCAACTGAGGAGCTGAATTTTTTAAATTTAATTTTAATTCATTTAAATAGCTACACTTGCCCTGGCTGGTGGGGCTCAATTGGCTGGAGTGTCATCCCATACACCAAAAGGCTGTGGGTTCGATCCCTGGTCAAGGTGTATGTGGGAGGCAACCGATCAGTGTTTCTTCTCTCTCTCTCTCTCCTCCCCTCCCTCTCCCTCTCTCTCTCTCAAATCAATCAACATATCCTCGAGTGAGGACTAAATAAATAAATAGCTACCCTTGGCTAGTGGCTACCATATTGCACGGGGCAGTTCTGTTTCAGTCACTTGGGTCATATGCCCAGTTCAGGCTTCCTATCTGCAGGTGATCCAAGACAATTTTCTTGAGTCCATACAGCCCACCAACATGCAAGGACTCTGGGTTTATACCTCTATTTGTGGTCCACTGGGGGACACAGACATCAACAGGACTGATCGCTGCCCTAGGGGGTCTCATTTCTGAAGGGAAAAGAGGGCTGGGCCTCCACGGGAGGCTGGTGGCTCATACCTTCAGCCACGGCATCGAGCACAGTGTTAGCTACAGCACAGGCACTAAATGAATGGTAAACCTGAAGGCATAGAACATACTTGAAAAACAATCTTTAAGTGCCCACAGTGGTGCAGGCAGAGGGGCCAAGAGTTGAGTCTGAGATTCCCAGTGGATCTGCTGGTCTTGAGCTCCCAGGATCAGCTGTGGCTTGGAGTAGCAATGAAGAAAACAGAAGTACAACTATTTGTCCGTGGTTCCGAACTCCATCCATCTCTCCCAAGGTTGGGATAGCTGAAGTTCAGAGCAGCGGACAGACCAGCAGCCCCTTATGCAGTGTCTGAGCACAGTGAATCTGTTAAGAGAGTGTGGTCTTCTCTTTCCAGTCGGTTTGCTCTGCTGCTTCTCCGTGGTTTCCGAGTTTGATCGGGCACTGAAACGGGCCCTTTACAGTGTCTCAGAAACGTTTCTCACTATGCTGTCCAGCAAACGAACGACCTGGACTCAGCTGCGTTAAGGGCCCAGCGGTAGGGGAGGGAGATGGAGGTGCTCCTGTGTGCCCGGCCCACGAGGACGGGTGAGGTCCCGCCCCGCCCGCCCTGGCTTTGAAACTGTAGAACGCGGTTCCAGCCTCCACTTTGGGGCCCCCATGCTTTTCGGGTCTGTGGTATCTCCTGTTCCCAAACGCGTCCTGACATTGGGACTCAGGGAACTGGGCCCTGGCCCAGCTGCCCCACTGATTCCCCAGGGCCAGGCTTTCTGGGCCTTCCCTCCTATAGATGTAGAATTGGGGGGAAGTCCGGCTTTTCTCCTCAGACAAGGGTGAAGTCAAAGCAGGCGACAAACAAAAAAGTTTCTGGGAATTCTTGGAGGACAGTATTATACAACACTTGGTCTTCTGGGAACTGCTACCCAAGGGAACAGAAATGATGGCTTCTCCCTAGCCATATAAGAAGGATTTTTTTTTTGTATCTTCTTCTTAGAAAAGCTTGAATTCACGAAAAAAGAGCCGGGATAAAAATTTGTCACAGTTTTCTGCTCACTCCGGGGAAAAGATGATGTTTTTTTATTGAATCTGTATGTTTAAGCATTAGGCACACTCACAGGTAATTCCCAGCCCAAGTGGAAACCACGGGCTACTGCTTCCCCTGTGGAACCAGATGAAGCTGCTCTGGGCTCAGAGGCCTGGACCCAGCCAGCCAGCAAATCCAGCAAAGGGAAAGCTGCATGGGGTTGGAAACTGGGTTAGTGATGGCTACAACAAAACCCTCCCGCCCCCACCACCGGGTTTGTGCAGACACAGTTGCACCACAGCCCCACACTCACACTGCAAGATAGCTGGAGGCCAGGGTTTGAGGCCGGTGGACACACCAGCATCCGAATTTTCGCACGTATGTGTCTTAGCCTGTGAACGTTTTCCATCGAAATCGCTGGGGAAGCTCAGCCCTCGAGCCAGAATCAGATAATTGAAAGCCATCATTTCCAAATGGATTGATAATTTATACATTGTTACTCTCGGGCAGGAGGGGTGCGGGGTGGGGCAGGTGCTTTTCCTTTGTTGTGTGAGGACATTATGTGCTCTTAGGAAAACAAAATTAAAGGTCATAAAAAGCCTATCTACCAAGTAGCAGGCCCCTCACCCAGGCTGGCATTAATGAGCAGATGATTAGAAGGCAGGTGTAATTATATTCCACCGACAGAGCAGGCCCGCGCCTGCAATTGCTAGAAATACAGTTAAAACCTTTGCTCGCTGCACTGTTTAATCAAGAATAAGAGCCCTGAATTTTGACTGCATTAAGAACCATCTAAATAAGTTAACTCCAGCTGCTTGAAATTGTGCAAGAATCACTTCACTGTGGGGCGGGGGGGGGGAGGGCGGGGACGGGCCTCAGCGGAGCAGATAAAGTGAAACCAGTGAGGACAGAAGTCACTTCTTCTGTGGGAAAGTCCATGAGGGCTCAGGACAAGGCAACAGCAAATGTAGTCTGCCCGGTGGGCTGTGTGTGGGCCAGGGGGAGGAAGGAGGAGAATGCTGGCCTGGGAGCAACGAGATGGCCATCTGGTCCTGGGCAATGTCAAGCAGGTCACCATCCTTCTGGCCTTAGTTTCTTCATGTTAAAAGGAAACGATCTCTGTCTCCCCTACAGCACAGGCTTTTTTGAAAAAGATTAGGATGATACAGCCACCATGGAAAATAATGTGGCTGCTTCTTATAACGTAAATATACACTGAGCATGCGACCCAGCCATTACAGCCCTAGCTACACCCACAAGAAATGCAAAGTACCTCTGTACAAAGCACAGCACACCAATGTTTATAGCAACTGTACTCATAATAACCAAACACTGAAAACAACTCAAACACCCATTGACTGGTGAATGGATAAATTATGGTACATCCATATAGTGGAGACTTACTCAGCAATGAAAGGGGCGAACCATGAACACCTGTAACGGCAGGAGGGATCTGGGAAACACGCCGAGTGAAAAGAAGGCAGACGCAGAGAGCACATGCTCCTGTGTGATCCCGCTGTGTGCAAGTGGAAAAGAGGGCTTTTCAACATTTAGTGCCAGAAATCACATCAGGGGCTGCCTGGGACTGTCGTGAGGATGGGGATGGAACATCAAGAAGCACAAGGGTTTCTGGATGGGGGTGGTGTGGTGGAAAAGTCACCATACCTTTGAGGGTGGGGATAGTTACAAGGGTGTCAAAAGTCATTGCGCTGGATGCTTAACTGGGTGCATTTTTAAATTGAACATAATTGAGCCTCACTCAAGTTGACTTTAAACAAAAACAAGCTTAGATAGGAGTCTTTACTTCGGACTGTAAACTTGTCTACTGTTTCCACTGAGGGGGCCTTTGAACAAACCACTCAACAGTTCCAAGCCTCAGCTTCTTCAGATGTGAAACAGGAATAGCAATAGATACCTCGTGGGGCTACAGTGTCCAAAATGAGATGCAGACAAGACCAATAACCCTTATCAATGCTGTATGTGCCAGGGGCTGTCGTAATCAGTCTGCAGAGGTGATTTCATCGCATGAGATAGTTTTGAACACTGCAAACCACTACACACATGCAAGTTATGGTATTTCCTGCACCTTGGAGGTACCTGTTAAATTTTTGAAGAGGATAATATCTGCCAAGAAAAACCAATGTAAAAGGATGACCAGCAGTGCTAGTACGAACCAGACTGCATTTCTCAACCACACAGGGGTGCCACCAGCCTCATAGGAGAATCTGGATATTCCCCCACTGGCCCTTCCCACATTGTCTACAGACACGCCCTGCAGAGGTACCGGGGCCTGGACGCTATCCATGTTAGTTACTTCGGGGAGGATGCGCCAGTGACACTGAGCCCTCCTTCTTGTGCCTGACAAGGCAGATTGGGCCCTCAGTGCAAACAATCATGGTACACTGCATAGCTAATAGTGATAATAATTATTATTTTTTAATCAGTGGTCATTTGGCAGGTGAGGAAAGCAATACCAAGACAGGTTGTTCTTTTCCCAAAGTCCCTGTGCTGGCAAGATGTTTTCACCCTGCCACCACGCCTCTTACCAATTCTCGGTGATTTGTGGGGTGGAGTCTCTGAGTTGGGATTCTGGAGGACAAATTCCCAAGGAATTGAAGTAATGGGGCAGTTCAGAAAACTACCAGAAATTCTAACACGAGTAGATTTATTGATTCCTTTTCAATGGGAGCAGAGAAAGCATTCTGGGCTGGGGAGGAGGACATTCCGGGACATGGGAGCCCTTCCCCAGTGTCTTTTTATAGTAAATGCAGACGGTATGTGACCATTTCGAACAATCTGGCATTGGAAAGAAATCATAAGCAGGCAGCCTAGCTGGGCGGCTGGAAAGACAAGGAGCAGTAAGGACTTAGGTTTTTGAAAAGGCTGAGTGTAGGCTGCTGGGGTCCCAGCCTCCTACCTGTGCCTTTGCTACGGGCCACAGAAGTTTTGTGGCAGGCCTAACAGATGACCTGGAGCAATCAAGGATATCATTTCTTTAAAACTTCATTTATTCACAAGCTGAGTGTTGCTGTCGGGTCTACTACAAAGGGCTGCCCTGAGGCCAGGCTTTCTCCGCCTGCTCGCAAGTGCCCGCCTCTAGCCTGGGGTACCTGACAGAAGAGGCAGGCACCCCTGTTATTGAACTGGGGGAGGGGAAATGAGGGCGGAGCCCCAGTCAGCGAGCAGACTTGCCACGGGATCTGCAGTGTCCCCCCTCCTCTCCGGATGGCCCTGACCCCAGGCCCCCTTTCTCCTCCCGCAGTGTGCACCAAGGGTCAGGTGGTGAGTGGCCAGTACCGGATGCTGGCGAAGCACGGGGGCTACGTGTGGCTGGAGACGCAGGGTACAGTCATCTACAACCCTCGCAACCTGCAGCCCCAGTGCATCATGTGTGTGAACTACGTCCTGAGGTGAGCGCGTGAGGGCCAGTGGGGGCCGGGGTGCACGGGGCCTGAGCTCTGCAGCCTGAGGACGGCAGGCCCAGGGAAAGCCCAGCCTCTCCCAAGGCTCTTCGCCAGCTCTTTGCAGTGCTGATCCTTATGACCCAGAGGGCTGCCGTGGGTGTCTCGGGAGTAGTGGGACACTTGGGAGATCCCCTTTCCAGTGCTTTTCCTGTCCTTTCCCTCGTCTATCTTCGGTATCATTCCTCTAACCTACGTGGGGAAGCAGAACAAAGTCATCACTTAATAAGCATTTTTGAATGAGGAAAACCACTCATGTGATTTGAGAAAAGCAGACGTAACGCCCTCACTCAGTAGCACCTGGCAGGAAAGCTGGATAAAGTCAGTGCTAGGGTGAAACACAACCCTTCAGACCCATGCACACCGTGCAGCATCTGACCACAAAACAGCATCGAGGCAGGTTCCTCGTCTGAGTGCACTCCCAATGTTGCTCCCTCAGCTCCAAACTTCTGTCTGTGTGGTTCTTCACAAAATGATGGCCCACTGTCCGTGTCCATGTGTTTGGCTAAGAGGCTTGGGCATCAGGGTTTCCCCATGCCTGGGGAGCAACAGGACTTGGCTAGAAAATGTGGAAGGTCTGAAGTGCTCTCTTGTCCCATCAGTGAGATTGAGAAGAATGACGTGGTGTTCTCCATGGACCAGACGGAATCCCTGTTCAAGCCGCACCTGATGGCCATGAATGGCATCTTTGACAACAGTGGTGAGGTGGCTGTTTCTGAGCAGAGTCACTTCCTGTACACCAAGCTGAAGGAGGAGCCGGAGGAGCTGGCCCAGCTGGCCCCCACTGCGGGAGATGCCATCATTTCTCTGGATTTTGGTGGGTGCTCCTCAGCTGAGCTGGGGGTTGTCAAATTCTCTGGGGGTAGGGGAGGTTTCTACTGCAACAGGCCTTTCTGACCACAGCCTTTCCTTAACCAGAGATGCCCCTGTTCCTTCCCTGAGTCTCATTAATCATCTGTTAGTGGCCAGACTCTGCTGGGCGCAAAAGAACCACACACACACCTGCCAGGGGTGAGGCCACACTGCTCCTGAGCTCGCAAAGTGCTGAACCCAGAGGGGTTATGGATGCTTCTCGCTGAGGAGTCACATCTCCAGCACGGGAGGGTGGGTAGGAGTCTGAGATGAGAGAGGGGGACAGCAAGAGACCCACCCTGTGGCTGCTGGCAGTTTCACAGAGAGGGCGGCTCTCCACCTGCACCCTAAAGGACAGATTGCTTTTCAGGCAGAGGGCCAAAGTGAAATAATGTTGGGAGAAAGAATTCCAGACACATGGATGGAGATAAGGTTCAGGCCCAGATTTAGCCCCCGAAGGCACTACTTCTTTAAATGCATGCCGATCCCACGAAGACACGAGTCTGTATAGCCACAGAAACAGCTTTCAGAGCCTCCTGCTCCCATGCTGGAGGCTCTTAATGTGTATCTGGGGGCCCCTCCCTCCCCCTGTGTCCCTGCGTGCGGCCCACAGCCTCGCCACAGCTGCAGAAGGAACAGGTACAGCTGCTGTGCCTGCCCTGGTCTGTCTCAGCCCCTGTACATGTGTTCTTGAGAGGCCATGTGAGACTAGCACCTTCAGAGTCATTGAGGGCAGTCCTGGGACGAGGCTTGCAGCCTCCCTGCTGTGTGGTAGCACAAGGCGAACCGCCCAAATGGCCTCTCACAGCCTTCTCATCCACATGCTGACCGCTCTTCAAGGAATGGTGGCCCTGAATATATTTAATCTCCGAAAATTACATGCTCCAAGAGGGTGTCTTCTTGAAAGAGAGTCTATACGTTGAGTCAAGAGCCCCAGGTAAAGGGCCCTTTGCCCCAGCTAAGCTTCAGAGCATGGAGGGCCTAGCCCCAGGTATCACTTCCAGACCCTGTGGAGATTTCCCGTGCATCCTTTGGGCTTTCTCTGCCGTGGGGCTGAGCCCAGTGGTTGTGGGTGTTAACCAAGCCAGACCCTTGTCTCTGCAGGGAACCAGAACTTCGAGGAGTCATCAGCCTATGGAGAGACCATCCTGCCCCCCAGCCAGCCATGGGCTGAGGAGCTGAGGAGCCACGGTGCGCAGAGCGAGGCCGGGAGCCTGCCCGCCTTCACCATGCCCCAGGCGGCTGCACCGGGGAACACCAGCCCCAGCGCCACCAACAGCAGCTGCTCCACGGTGAGCCCCCCTGGAGCGAGGCCACGGAGAGGGTGGGCTCCTCCTCCTAACTGCTGCCAGGTGGCTGGACAGCCTGGACAGAAATACTGCCCTCCTCCTACTCAACTTATCCCAGAGATGGTGACCCTTACCTGCCAAGTATTCGAGCTGTGTTCTTGGTGCCAGTAGCCAGCCCATCTCCGTCCTCACCTAATTAAGTTCCTCGAAGGCAGCAGCTGACTTGCACAGTTTTGAGCCTTATCCCTGCTCTGTCCCAGCTCAGGGTATAGAGCTGTATAGTTCCCCCAGCCCTGCCGGCCATGGTCTTCGGCCCATTTGCTCCTCAAGACAGGCTCATTTTATCAGACTGCAGTTCAGAGAGGTTGACGAATTGACCTAACACACACAGCTTGTAAGGAGTGGCACCTCTACCAGTAGTTGGAGTGCAGTTGATCTGTAGGCCCAAGAATGTATTTTTTCTTCTACCTTGGACTTTGGGGAGACTAGTGTCATACCCTTGACATTGTCACTGTCCTCCCTGGTCTCCAGCCCGACAGCCCCGAAGACTATTACACGTCTCTGAACGATGATCTGAAGATTGAAGTGATTGAGAAGCTCTTTGCCATGGACACAGAGGCGAAGGACCAGTGCAGCCCCCAGGTAGGCGGCCACGAAGGAGACTGGGGTGGCCATGCCTGCCAGCGACTATTGGCGAAGGCCCACATCTGCTCTTGCAGCCTCACCTCTCTGGGGCAGAGACCAGTGGAGACGCTGGCCAGGGCCTTGGTCCCTAACCGGGTGAGAGGACGGGGAAGTCGAGCTGGTGGAGAACCCTTCTCCCACTTCCGCCCTCTGCTTTACCTGTGCCGAACCCAGCTCCTCGCTTTTACCTCTCACCTTGCTTCCCTCCCACTGACTCAGACAGCTCTGCCAGTGCCCGTGAGAACCAACAATGCGACTGAGCCTGGCTTTAAGGAAGCCCAACATTTAAAAAGGACATCTAGAAGTATAAGATATGTATAAGCACAGAAAAAAATTACTCCCTACTCCACAAACTTAATCATCTTAGGAGTCTTTGAAACACTATTTTATTTCAGGTACATTTTAAAATGTCATCTGATTCATAAATTTTCATTTACCTGTCACATTTTAGGAATGCATTTGTTACATCAGGCCAATGCGCTTGCAAAAGCTGCGTGAGCAGGGCTGAGGTGGGTGGATGGGTGCACGTGTCACAAGACCCAGAGGAAAGTCACCTATTCCTGTACGTCTTAGCCTGGGTCGTTCATTCGACGTTCCTCCGCTTGTCTCGTTGCACCGCCTGGCCCAAGTTCCAGCTGTGCTGCCAGACGCTCCCTGTGCCAGCCCTCCCTTCTCTCTCCTCTGAACTCCACTAGGATTTATTGCTTAGCACTTGATCATAACTGTCTGCTTCTGTCTGTAACCATTCATTTCACTGGAATCGTTAACACCTTAAGCACATTCCCCCGCTCCCACTCCTGTGAGGGTGTCATTCTTGGAAGGAGGAAACTCATCTCTGCATCTGCTTGGGGGTGTTCCCTGTGGTGCCCTGTGTGGCCCTGGGAGCCTAAAGGGCCACCTCTGAGGACTTCACTGACTGGGGTGAAGGCTGCACCTGGGGCTGCGGTCTCTGAGCAGTGGCAGTGGTGCCCTGGCGTTGGCCGTGTGTCCAGGCCTGCGCTGAGGCCCACAAGAAAAGGACAATGCTGCCCTCAGCTCTCCAGGAGCCACTGTGTGCAGCACAGGCCTGACTGTCCCCTGAGGACAGTCACTGTGGGCCTGAGGAGGCAGGGATGGTTTTGTGGAAGGGGCTTCCCCAGGCCCCATGAGAGAAGGTGGGGTGTGGGCAGGTAGAGTGGAGAGAAGAGAGCATTGGGGTGGGGTGGGGGCATGACATCAGTGTGGTGTGTGGAGGGATGTCCTCATGCAGACAGGTGGCACAGGCTGAGGAGGTGACAAACTGTACGGACAGGCTAGAGGAGGAGTGTCCCAGTGGGCCATGGGGAGCCAACAAAGGCATCAGAGCAGGGGTCCCCTGTCGAGCTGTGCCCGGGATGACTGACTAGCGGGGAGGCACGAGGGACGGAGAGGGAATAGTGCGGGGGGGCGGCGCCAACTGCTGAGCACCTCTGCCTTTGCCCTGTGTGTCCTCAGGTGGACTTCAGTGAGCTGGACTTGGAGACGCTGGCGCCCTACATCCCCATGGATGGGGAGGACTTCCAGCTGAGTCCCATCTGCCCAGAGGAGAAGCTCTTGCCCGAGAACCCTCAGCTCCTCCCCCAGCAGTGCTTCAGCACCATGACGAGCATCTTCCAGCCGCTGGCCCCCATGGCTCCTCACGGCCCCTACCTCCTGGACAAGTACCAGCAGCCACTGGAGAGCAAGAAGACAGAGCCCGAGCACCAGCCCCTGTCCTCCATCTTTTACGATGGCGGGAGCAAGGCGTCCCTGCCACCGTGCTGTGGCCAGGCCAGCACTCCTCTCTCGTCTTTGGGGGGCAGATTCAACACGCAGTGGCCCCCTGACCCACCATTACCCTTCAGGCCTGCGAAGTGGCCTGTGGCAGATCAGCGCACTGAGGCCCTGGGGGCGTCAACACTGGGGGCCCCCGTCACCTCGCCTCATCTCTCCATGTTCAAGAAGAGGTACGTGGCAGTGGGCCCAGGCCACTTCAGCCAAGGCTGAGCTGAAAAGGGAGGGGCAGATGGGCACCCACAGTGGGGAGACCTGGGCCCAGAAAGGCTCACTGCCCCAGCAACCAATCCGGCTGCACAGCCCCCAGTTAGCCCTCCTCAGAAATCCGACAGCCTAGGCTGCAGAAACCCTGAACCCTAGGGAACCTCTCGCGGGGATGTTTTTACCAGGGCTGGGGGGCCCAGAGGAGATTGAGGACAGGAAAAGGGAGAGCATTTGGCTGTCCGAGCCTTGAACACCAGTGTCTCTCATCAGCACACCCCTTGGAGTACCTCTTTCATTAGAGCTCATTACCAGAGCCACAGAGCACAGTGACCTGAGTGATGACTGTCTCAGTTCCCTCACGGAGCCCTGGTCGAGAAAAGTGAAAAGACGCCCCTGCCTCTCCCTGCCTCTCGGCGCCCAGTGCTGCCTTCTCAGTCCTGCCCTGCCTGGCTGCTCAAGTCCCCAGCAAGCCCTATGTCTACTGGCTGGGCGCTCACTGGGCGGGCTAAGGCCAACAGTTGGCCTACCACCCCCAGCCCCCAGGGCATATTGGTCATGCTGCCTCGGGGCGTGTGCCCTTGACAGAGCAGTGCTCAATGGGAACAGATCAGGCAGGGCGAGAGGGGGCAGAGAAACCCTCCTGAAGACTGATGGCCCCTAGCTGGGCCACTGCTGAGGTCAGGCCTGGAGGCTGCCTGGGTACAGCTGGGCGGGTGGGCAGATGTGGAGGGAGGCACAGGTGACAGGGACCTTTAGTGCCTCACCAGGTAGAGGAAACTGAGGAAGGGCAGCAGAGCCACAGCACTGGGGCCCACACCCTTCCTCTGGGGCTCTGCCCTGTGGGTCTCAGAGCTGCCACAGTCGTAGGTATTAGTTCAGGGAGGGCCCTCTGAAGGCCCTGAGTTCAGGTGAAGGCACTGGGTGGCGTGGGGCTCCAGACCCCCTCACGGCCACTCTCTCGGGCTTGGCAGGTCTGCAAAGGGCTTTGGGCCTCAAGGCCCGGACGTGATGAGCCCAGCCATGGTCGCCCTCTCCAACAAGCTGAAGCTGAAGCGACAGCTGGAGTATGAGGAGCAAGCTTTCCAAGACATGAGTGGGGTGAGCCATGCCCTGACTAGGGTCGCCTTGGGTTCCCTCCATGGCCCTTGGGGGAGGTTGGGTGGGGAATCGGGGCTGAGAGCAGGGATCCAGGCTGCGGGGAGCTCTCACACGCTGGGAGGCTCGGCGTGCCAGCCAGGGCAGCAGGGAGGGGTGGGATGTGGCCTTTCAGAGGGAGGGGACGCCGCCTGATTCTGGGCATCACTGCCCTGAGCCCACCCCACCCCCGACTCAGTTTGCTGACTTGGTCCTCTGGCCCTCTCCCCTCTGCATCTGCCCCTCCCACACCCAGGGGGACCCTCCAGGCAGCAGCCCTTCACATCTGAGGTGGAAAAGGATGAAGATTCTCAGGGGCTGTGGAAACTGCCCTTCGATGCCTGACAAGCAGCTGAATGCCAACCTCCCCAGTGGTGAGCCGCAGGCCTGGCCCTCCCAGGGTCGGGCGGGCGTGTTTGCTGGCAGAAGGGCTGGGGGCTCAGGGGCCCATCCGGGTGTTTCCACTCACCCACCACCTGCCTTACCACCCCACCTTCCACACAACCAACTTTGCCTTTCCAGTCTGGCTCAAATGGCAGTCAGAAGTCTCTGGGCTTCGAGGTGGGGGGCTGGCTCTAACTCTGGTGACTCTGCTGAAGGAAAGGAGGATGCAGGGAGCTTCACAGCCTCTCCCCTCCCCCCAGTCAGCACTGCCCTCACTCTCCGACATTGATCTTTCAGATGAGTTCACCCAAAATCCCATGAGGGGCTCAAGTCAGCCTCTGAGACACCTGCCACCACCACAGCCCCCCGCTGCCATGAGCCCTGGGGAAAGCGCCAAGAGCAGGTTCCCCCCACAGTGCTGCGCCTTTCAGTACCCAGACTACAGCCTGCCGTCAGCTCATAAGGCTGCAGGTGGGTGCACTCAGGGCTGAGGCCTGCCTGCCAGGGTCCGATGTGTGTGGGGTGTGCGGGGGAGGGAGCAGGGGCTCGAGGGCCCGGAAATGGGCTTCACAAGGCGCAGGTCCCAGCTCAGTGTAAGGAGGACTTGCTGCCGTGAAAGGCTGCCCCCTTGAGAGGGGTGAGCCCTCCTTCCCAGAAGTGATGGAGCACGAGCTGGAAGGCTGCCTGTCTACAGGGTTTGGAAGGAACCTTCCAACGATCAGCTGATATCTAAGGCTCTTATGATCCAGAGTTCTTGAGCCTGTGCTTTTACTCAGTTCTCTGTGTTAACCGAATTTCCCAGTGCCCCCGTTGACCTACTGGGGCATCACCCTGAGTTCAGGCGGGAACTAGCTGAGGACATGCATGGAGATCATGCTGCTGGCGGGAGCTGGGGTGGCCTGGATGGCCGTGGGGGAGGTCGCCCTGCTGGGCCTCCTGGACAGTCAGTCACCTGATGCCTGCCTTCTGCCCTGAGCCTTAGTCTGTTACGATCTTGCAAAACATAGATGTTGTCACAGAAAGGTCACTCCTTCACATAAACAAGTTTGAGGCTGTGTGGGACATACCAGACCCCTGACCCAAAAGAGGGAGTCTCCTCAGCCACGCGGCCTGGGGCGAATCGCTGCTCCGGGCTTCAGAATCCTGGAGGGACAGCCTGGGGCTTACATTCCAGCCCTTCTCTTAACCAGCTAGAGGGCAGGGCAAGCCACACCTTCCAATAAGAGGTCTGCATTCCAGGTGTTGCATGCTGGTACAGTTTGTATTCAGTATGCAATAATCAGCACTGTTATGCCTGCTGTGAGCTCACACTTTCCCTTGAACCATAGAAATCAGGGGGACTTATTTCTGACAGTATGTAAAAGCAACGGGGATTAGAAAGGGACAGTGAGCAAGTGTCCAGTGCTACTGTGGGGGCTTTAGAGAGGCGGGAGACCGGCCCTCGTGCACAGGGGGTGAGGCCCAGTGGGGGAGGCAGGCTCACACAGTGGGGAGGGGCACTGCACGTAGGCCACCAAGGGAAGGGATGATGGAACCTCACATACGAGGACCCAGCGAAGGGCCTCCACACCCTCCGGGTGCCTGGGCCTGCCTTCCAGGGAAGTAGGGTTTGTGTGCTCCAAGACCCCCCTTCGCCCTCCCTGTAATATGTGTGCATGTGTGCACGAGTGTGTGTGTACACAGCGCACATGCCTGTAGATGTGTGATGTGTATGCAGGCAGCAGCTGGCTTGGAATTCCCTCCCTCCACTTGGCCCTGCCTCCCTGCCACCCCGCTGCCAGTGCACAGTGACCACAGGATCCCAGGCTCTTACTGACATCTCCTCCTTCAAGGCCAAGAAGCCTTCACGGGGGCTCCCTCCACACAACCCCCCAAAACGTCCTCTTACTGCTGTCTGCACACACACTCTCTCTTCCTTGGGGTTCAGCACCCCACCTAGTGGGCTGGGTCCAGAGACAGACACATTCTCTGCTGGGTCCCCCTCCGAGCAGAGTTAGGTCACTCAGGTAAGACACCATTGAAGAAACAGAGTAACAAGAGGGCTGCCCCTCCCATACTCCCAAGGCACAAAAACTGGAAATGCCTCTTGCTCTCTGCACTGGGCCCTTCTCATCCCTGGTAGCCTCTTACAGGATAGAGCCTTTTCTGAACGTTTGATTCAGTTTTTAAAATGCAGTACTGACCATTCTTTCAGGTGTGGCAAGCCGGCTGCTTGGGCCCTCATTTGAGCCCTACCTGCTGCCCGAACTGACCAGATATGACTGTGAGGTGAACGTCCCTGTCCCAGGAAGCTCCACGCTCCTGCAAGGAGGGGAGCTGCTCAGAGCCCTGGACCAGGCCACTTGAACCAGAGCCTCCCCCAGGGCAGGCCCCCGCACGCCTTCCTGCCAGCGTCACTCTCTGCGTCTGTTTTTGCGGCTAGGTATTGCTAACACCACACTTCCTATAAGATGCTCTTCTCGCCTGGCGAACTTGCCCAGGTTACCAAGTATGGCCTTTTTCTGCAGATGCTCACTTTACTATCTATATTTTTAAAATACACGGTTGTCTGCCCTGTGTTGTATTCTGTCAATGAAAATATTCTTAAATTTTGTAAGATTTCCCTCCCTAGCTTCAATCACTTCTAATTTATATTACCCATCAGCCTCCCTCTGTCACACACGCACGCACAGCATTCACGCTAACAAGTCTGGGGGTGTGTGTTCCACTGCAGGCGAAGCTTCTTCGCTCCATTTAACTAAAAAGATGCTGTTGTTGTTGCCAAAGAGAAACAAAGTAATTTTGCTTTCGAGCTTTGCCTCGCGCTCGCTCTCGCGGTCCTTCTCCTCTCCTCCTTTAGAACTAATCGCCATACTGTAAACTCCAGTCTTTTAAGCCAACTCTTCGCTCTAATCTTCATGACTTTTGGGGAAAAAAAAAAGAAATGTGAAGGGCGGACTCCAGTGCATGTAGTTACCTGTGAAAGTTGCAGTGTGGCTTTCCCGAACTGTTTGGTGTTCTCCCCCCACTTGGTGGATTATTTTTTAATTATTATTATTCAAAACCATAACTGAGTTTTTTAAAACTTTATACCTGGGTTAAATGTTTATCATATATATGGGTACTTTGTAATATCTAAAGACTTAGAAATGGAAATGCAATCCTGCTCACACAATCACCTTAAGATTTTTTTAAGCTGTTCATTTTCCTTTTCCTGCCGCCACTGCGCAATTCCTCTCTGGTGGCTTTTGCTTTTGGGGTGTGCCATCGCGTGACAAACAGTCCAAGAAGCGGAATCATTAGGTGGGAGCGCTGCGGGCTGTCCTCTCCGCGTGTTCTGTGTGCACCGTGTATGTATGTATATATTATTATTGCTGCCAGCAGGGTCTGAGGGCGCGTCACGGGCTAGGGGCGTCGGGGTGGGGCGCATCGAAGGGAGAGGAAGCGCTTTAATTTCCCTTAAGATCATGTTGCCAGCCCTGTGAGTGCACCGAGCTGTGGGACTCTCAGGGCTCTCCTGTGGCACATGTGGGTATTTCCAGAACTACCATGAGATGGCTTAGGTGGGAATTAGTGAAAGTAAGCAAGGATTCAGAAACGGTGCAGTGACCCAGTCCATGTCTCCCCAGCTTACCACCTGGGGGTGCATGGAGCTGAACTGAGAGAGGGTGCAGAAAAAGGGGTCTGCTGACCTGACCAGCCCCACTCCACTGCCCCCTTCTCACACTGCCCTGCAAGACCAAGGTGCAGTGCCTCTCACTGGCAAGCAGCAGGCAGACTGTGGGGACCGCCCCAGCCTCAGGCCCTCCCCCAGGTCTGCCTGTCACTTGAAGTGACTTGTATAGGTAGGAAGCACTGGAAACAGAGTGTTCTCAGAGCACTTTAACTCACTGGGTAAGAGGGACGATACCTTCGGTTTTTAAACACCAGTCATATGGAACTTATCTGTCATGGGTACAGTGAAGAAGTTTCTAGAAACACACACCTGAAGTGCAACAGTGTCAACAAACCTGGATGCACTCTGCCAAAAACAAAACAAAATTTACATTTCGTAAAACTTGTATGTCACATGAGAAAAATGACCGATTCCCTGTGCTGCCCAAATCACGCGTAAGCAGCACAGCTTCGTCCCCTGCACGGCGACAGGGCCGGAAGGGTTAGTGCCATGACAGTGCTGGCGTCGATTCCTGCGTGCACTGCCTCGGCAGCGGGGGCCTGTTACCCTTGCAGTTTTACTAAAACACTCTGAAAAATATTCCGAGCTTCAATATTAACTTTACCTGTCAACGTAACGAATTCATGTACATTGTTCTTTTGTCGAATTCCTACTGACATTATTGCTATATGGGAGCTTAACTTTATAAGGAAATGTATTTTGACACTGATATCTTATTAAAGTATTCTGATCCTACCACTGCGGGTGGTGCTGGTTTCCTGTGGACTTATTGTGGGTTACGCTGGCGTAAAGTGAAGCATTTATTCGCTCACCGAACACGGACATTGGCACCAGTCTCTGTGAGCAGCGGAGGCCACAGGACAGGCAGATGGGGGAGGGAAGAAAGGCTAATGTTAATTCCTGGCGCCCGCCTGCAACTGAAAGCCAGGTTACATCGTCCCTCTTTCTGTCTGTCACAGGGCCCTTTTTGTACCCAGCGGGGGGCCCAAAGGAAAAAATCACGGTCCCTGCTTGCAGAAAGTCACATGAAGCCGTGAGAGCCGTGAGGGCCATGAGGGCCTGTGCGTGACACCCTGCACTTTGCAATGACAGGAAAGCCTGGGCTTGGCAGGCAGAAAGGACTTCAGTTTGGAGGTGGCAGGGCTCAAGTGGGGACTTCCCAGGTAGGCTGGGAGTGGGAAGGGCGAAGAAAAAAGAAAAGAAACCTCAGCCAGGAAGAGCACAGTGAAAGCCCCACACTGGATGTGGACATGATGCGCTCCTGGATTCAAGTTTGCCTTTCCAAGTCATGACCTGCTCGAGACCAGGCAGCTATCTCCATGGTGTGATGGGGCGGCGGCGGGGGTGGGGGGTGGGGGGGCTGGGGCAGACCCAGCAGCTGCCTCCCCCACACTCATCACGCACTTGGGTCCTATAACCAGCTGTTCCAGAGCCCCGTACTCTGTTTGCCTAACAGTTCGGTCCACACAGCACGGTGCCCCCTACTTTCTTAGCTCTCTTGATCCTCAAGCTGAGCAATCCTGGGAGCACCCAATTCACAGAAGAAACAGCCAAATTAAGTGGCTTCCCCAGGTCACACCCTATGAATGGAAGAGATGAAATGGAAGCCCAGTCTGAGCCTTGCTTCTCTCCAATCACACCCCTCTGCCGGCTGGGGTGGGGGAGGGGGGATATTTTAAGCTAGAACTCTGTTTTCATTGCCAAACAGAACATTCCTGTCTTTATTACTTTAACCTGTACACCTCCTTCTAGTCCTTTTGCTTTCCTCATCTCTTCTCTTCCCGAACTTGGTGCCTGGACCTTCAGCCCAGATATTCTGGGCCCTGCCTGGCTCCCACTCACCTTCGCCTGCTTTCTCAGACTTTCTGAAAACCTCATTTGTTGTTTTTTTTTCTGAAGCTGTTCTGTGAGTGACGTCTCAGCTGGGCCTTCAACAGCAGAGCTGCCTCTGAGAGCTGGCGAGTTCAGGGCTCCAGCAGGGATGAGCCCATCCTGGGGCCCGATGACCTAGGCAGGTGTGGGTCTGCAGAGCATCCTTGGTGAGGCCGTTGGCCTTAACCCCCTGCAGACGGTGATTGTGCCCTCCAGCCCCTGGGGTGGAGGCAGCTCCAAGCTCCTTGCTTCCAAGTCCAGCAAGGGGGTCAGGGTTGGGGGCGGAGGGAGTGCACCAAGTCCATTGACCCTGTTGTCCCTGATGGATTGCAGGAGCTTGACCTCTAGAAGCACTCTAGCTCAAGACAGGCTCTCCCTGCTTCCTTCATGTTTTGTCTGGAATAATCCAGTGAAGATGGACTTAGATGCTCCTGATTTCATATTTTACTTCTCAAAATGCAGATGGCTTTGGAGTAGGTATGTGCCAACATGGCCAGGTGGGCAGGGACAGAGGTAGGGGCCCTGCATAGAATTAACAATTGTTCAGCCATGGGGGCTCCTCCTAACTCCAGATAGGTTCTCCCCTAGGCAGGCAAGGCCCAGCAAGGTGAGACACCTTCCTGGCTCATGCCTGGGTTGGCAGCTGCTGGATGGGAGGTGTCTCCAGGGGGTGGGGGGTGGGGAACTCAGACCCAGAGCTGAGGAAGGAGGCAGCCACACCTGATGGAGCAGGGCCAGCCCTGGCTCTGTCTGATCCACACAGGGCAAAAGTTACTCTTTCCTGAGGCATGGTCTCTAATATATATTTCAGATTGGGTGGGGCGTGGGGGGACTGGAACTGACGTTTTTATTGGCGTTAGAATGTAGGCCCACTGCCTTCACAATGTACAAGATTCAACCATCCACAGCCTGCTCTCCTCAGCCCTTGCATCAGGAGACCTGTCTGTGTATGAGTGATCAGGTTAACTTGGCCCTTCCATTCTTGAGGCAGGAGCAGCGCCAGTAAGATGAGACTGGATGTATTCTCCCAGATTGACTCAGAATGCTAAAAAGGAGTAGGCACATACCTATTCCTAACTTCTCAACCGGTATACAGGCACCCCCCCACACACACATAGTTCTCACCCCGCCACCACCAGCGCCCCCACCAGCACCACCATGGCCCTGCAGTTCTCCAGCCTCTTCCTTGTTCTTCCCTCGGGGCACTTTCAGTTCTTCCACAGTGATCATGATCATCGCGCAACCCACATTGCTTCGAAATGTTTCTCTGAACTCAATGGCCCCTATGGAAACTGTCTGGCCTCTCTATAACAGTTCCTTCACTGTTGGTAAAGTCTAAATCAGTTCCTTCACTTCTAGACTGAACCTCTCTTGGCTTCCCAGGACCCAAAAGAATAGAGTCTTGAAGTACAGCTGACCCTTGAACAAGGCAGGGGCCAGGGGCACTGACCGCCATCACAGTTGAGAATCCACATAGAACTGAAGTCAGGCCTTTGCATACGCAGATCCCCAAACCTGGATCAAAAACACACACTCCCCCAACCACATGCGTTCGCACACACACTTTTGATGAAGTCATGCTCTCCCACCCCAAGAGCTCACCAGCTAGTGGAGAAAACAAAACTAGCCCTGGATAACTCAGAGCCCTCGAGATGGAGGCCCATGGTCCCCATTTTCCCAGGCAGTCCCAGTCTCAGACGTTGTGCTTCCACGTCCCCAAGTATGCACTTTACCTGGGCCAAGGACCCCCATCTTGGGTTCAGAAAGCAAGAAACTTACAGATGCAGCCCTCTGTTGCTTTAGGGTAGACTCTGGGTCCTATGGGAGTTCAAAGGAGGCCAGGAGAGATCGGCCTGGGCCTTAGGAGTAGAGAAATCCCCCACCAGAGCTGGAAGGGAAGAGGATTGGAGAGGTGGAGTGGGGGAAGGCGGGGCAGGGGGAAGATCATTCCAGGAGAAGGGCACAAGGGGGACGAAGGCATGAGGCAGACTAAGCAGCATGTGCAGGAGAGCCCAGAGAGTGAACAGGACAGGAAGCTGGGATGGAGAAAGAAGGCAGCAGGCAGCCTGGGCACTCACAGCACAGGCCTGGAGTCAGACTGAGCTGGGTTCAAGTTCTAGCTCTGCAGCTTCTAGTTGTGTAATACTGGGAAAGCCCCTTAATGTCTGCAAGCCTTTGTCTGCTTTCATGTGAAGGGAGCGTAGTAATAGTCCCTACTTCACAGGGTCAAGGCTGAAGATATCAATTTGTGCATCAGCAGTAGACAAGATGGCCCTGACCGGTGTGGCTCAGTGGGTTGGATGTCATCCTGCAAAGTGAAAGGTCACTGGTTCAATCCCTGGTTGGGGCACATACCAGAGGCAACCGATCAAAGTTTCTTTCTCAGGTGGATGTTTCTCTCCCTCTCTTCCTCCCCCCCTCTCTAAATAATTTTTTTAAAAAATAGTAGGTAAGTTGTACTTAACTCCATGAGATTGGATGAAACAGACCTCTGAGATAAGGGCATAGACAAAGGGTAGGATCCTAAGCTAGAGCCCCGGTCCATGTACATGCTGCTATAAGTCACAGGAAGAGCCAAATAAGGAGAAAAAAATGGCTCTAGGGTTGAGCAACTTAGAAATTATCATTGACCTTGACCCAAGCAGTTGCGGTGGACAGCTGGGGACAGTAGCTTGACGGGAGTGGATTGAGGAATGAGCTGGCTGGGTCGGGGAGAGAGACCACCACTAAATGCAACTCTTCCAAGAGACTTCCCTGGGAAGGGAAGTGGGGAAGTGGAGTGTAGCTGAAGACAGGGATAAGGGAAGTGTTGTTTCTTTTAACCACTGAATGAGTTTTTATCTGAGAGTAATCTCTGATTCACAGAAAAGTTGCAAGAATAGTACAGTGAGCTCCCGCACCCAGTTCTCTCTGCTGCTGACATGACTGTGATCAATAGTAGTGGTTGCCAGAGGAGAGAGGGCAGGGGGAAGGTAGACAGAGGGGATTATAAGGACAAATTTCCAGTTATAAAATCAGTAGGTCCCAGGGGTATAATGTACAGCCTAGGGAATAGAGTCAATAATATCATAAAAACTTTGTACCATGGCAGACAGCTACCAGAATTATGATGGGCATTTAGTTGGGTATATAAATATTGAATAACTATCTTGTATGCCCGAAGCTAATATAATACTGTGTATTAACTATATTTTAATTTTTTTTAAAGCAAATTCTGAGATTTCAAAGGTATCTGAAATAACGTGGGGGAGAAGGTCTGAGGAAGTGGAGGACCAAGGACAGTGTCAGGGTTGGAAGGTGGCGGTACAGTGACACCCAGCACAGTGACGGAGGAGAGGTGTGTGCTGGGAGCTAAAACCACTGAAGGAGGCACCACCGGAGGCCAAGGCTGATAGCTATGAGGAGAACGAGGAGTTTGATGACATGAGTGGGAGGAAAAGTGGAGAAGAGGTTTGGAAGTGCTACTGAGAAGCTAGGAGGATCCCCTTCACTTCAGGCCCTGCCTGGCACCTGCCTGCAGGAGAGAGAAACCAGCCTCCCTCTGAGCTCAGGGGCAGGGGCCCTCAACAGAGGGGGGGCTCCAGTTTAAAGGGACAGGAAGGCACATTCACAAAAGAGAGGGGAGGATCTAGGAGGTGGCTGATGTCAGAGCTCCAGAGAATGCAGTGGAAGGATCTGGAAGGTGGGGAGGGGTGGGAGACGGGAGAGAATGAACTGTCCAGGGACACGGACCAGGTGGTGACAGAGGACCTGGAAGCCTTGGTCTGCCACTGGTGACAGATATAAAGAGAATAGAAGAGATGGAGTATCATCCAGAGGATCTCTCTGAGGTATGAGCCCTCTGGCTTGAAGCCTCATGGCTGGGGCCAGGCAGAGAGGTACAACAGCTCCTCTGGCATGTCTGTGGGACTTGCTAGGCCCCCTTATATCTTACATCACCTGGGGACCCTCATACAAGTGCACTCATTGAATGTAAGGTGGACTATTGCTTTCCAAGGTGGGTGTGGCAAGGGGGTGGCTCACCCTCTCTGCTTGCCAGAATCTTGGTTTCAACCCCCGTGAACAGGTCCAGCATTTACAAGAACAAAAGAAGACAGCTACAGTTGGAGGACCCACTGGCCCGAAACAAAGGGATGTTGTCCCATCCTCATTAGCCTTGTTGAGGCAAGTGCAGCTGAGCATGAACACTGACATCATTTGGGGGCCCTTGCTTAAAGGCCACAGCAGGGCTCCAGCTAAAGATTCAAATCCAGATGAGACAGATTACTCAGATGGGGGTAGGCTGGCCCTGAGGGATGTGGGAATCCCAGGGTGTGTGTGTCTGCTCTGCTGCTTCTTAAATGTGAAGAGGCAGCTGTGCTGACCAGGGTGGTCCTGCCATGAGGATCGGTTATGCCTACCACCCTATATATCAATGACTTGAAGGTTCAGCAGCAACTCAGAGCCTTATTGAGCTGTGGGACTTGATAGTTCCACAATACCAAGGGCTAGACAGTAACCCCAGTATATTATGTCCCTCTCTGGACACCATACTTTCACAGACATATACATGAACAGAAACTTGTTCAACAAAGATGACTAAAATGGTGATGGGATGTGCAATCATGTCACAACAAGAAGTTGAGACAGTCTGTCCAGAAAGAAATAAAATCAGGAGAACTCCAAAGCCCACCTTCCAATATCTACAAAAGCACAGTGTGCAGAGTTTTTCTGGGTGGCCCCACAGGACAGCACTTGGTCTGCAGGCTTGAAAAACAGAGTCCTGCTCCACGCATGCGCGCGCAAGAGTGAGCCTCACCCCTCCCCTGTGTGCCCGCGTTTGCCTGCTCGGTGTATCAGGGAGAAGACAGCTTTCCTCTAATCGCCACAGAAAGCTATTTAGAGAATGCTACTCAGCAAAGATAAAGAAAAGCTGTAATTTCAAAATGTTGTTCAGATCTTTGTGTAGGTAAAACCTGGCCCGCCCTGGCTGGTGTGGCTCAGTGGAGTGAGCCCCAGCCAGCCTGCCAAACAAAAGGCCGCCGGTTTGATGTCCAGTCAGGACACGTGCCTGGGTTGCAGGCCAGGCCCCAGCTGGGGTCTTGCAAGAGGTGAACAGTCAATGTTTCTCTCGCCCTCTTTCTCCCTCTTGCTAAACAAAGATAAAATAAAATAAAAGGAATAGCATTTAAAAAAACCCTGGCCATCAGACATAGGCGGGCCACAGAACCCGGGATGAGTGGGGAGGACCCAACACTATCCCTTCTCCATCAGGGCAGAACAAAGTACAAATTATGTTGAATTCAGACTTTAAAAATGGTTTTGTTAATATGCACGATACTGGATGGTCACTAAGAATTACTGCCTCTCTTTGGGGGAGACTGGAGTTGCATGTAAAGTCAGTGAGCACAGCACCTGAGTCAAAAATGACCCTTGAGAACTGCCACAGAAGGTGGAACCAGGCTGGAAACTGGCACCCCACCTCACAATCAGCCCAGCACAGCCAGTTTTCCTCCAGTGCTGGAACAGCTGTGGTGTCTTTGGATGAGCAGCAGAGGAAATAGCTGGCTTACGTCTAGGGACCACATTGTAAAGAAAAGGCAGGCCTTTAAACATGCCTACTTGCGGCACAACAGGATGCTCACACCTTGACGGGGTGTGGTGACAGACATTGGGGACACATCTGACCCACACCCCCTCCCTCATCCTCTCAGGGACATGTGGTTACTTCCTGGGTTGGTCCAGGGGCATAGTTACCCACAGTAGGGGCAGACCCAGATTTTGAGGGACCTGTTCATGGTAGGTGCCCTTGGCACAATGTGATACAAATGACACTTCCCCTCTGTGGTGCTTCACCCCCAAACCTGTCACACCACTCTAATCACAAGAAAACATCAGGCCAATGCAAATGGAGGGGCAGCCTATGAAATACCTCACCAAAACTGCTCCAAACTGTCAAAAGTCGTCAACAAGTAAACTTTAATTGTCACGGCCAACAGGAGCCTAAATAGACATGATGATTAAATAGATCATGTGATTTCTTGGGTGGGATAAAACGCATCAGGCAAAAACCAAGGAAATCTGAATAAAGTAGGTACTTAGTTAATAAAGATGTATGAGCATTGGCTTACTAATTATAAAAAACATACCATAGAAATGTATGATGTTAATAATAGGGAATGTAGGCACATAGTAAATGGTAATTTTCTGTTATCCTTGCAACTTTTCTGTAAGTCTAAAAGTATTCTAAAAAGTAATGTGTAATAAAAATGTCAGATAAACACAAAGAAATGCAGGGCAGAATGCAGAAAAAAGAAAAGGATAGATAAGTGAGTAAATCTAAGTGCATACTGACTGTTAGGACAAAATAAAGATAATATATTGTAGGGTTAAAATAAACATGAAGTTCAGGCATGTAAACAACAGTGCAAGAGGTGGGAAGGGTGAATGGCATTAAGTGTCTTTTAGTCTGCAGTGTCTAGGAAGTGCTAAATGTAATCATTTAAATTAGGCTTTAACAAGTCAAGGTAGTT
Source organism: Tonatia bakeri (assembly GCA_004024845.1). Lineage (NCBI taxonomy): Eukaryota > Metazoa > Chordata > Mammalia > Chiroptera > Phyllostomidae > Tonatia > Tonatia bakeri. The sequence goes on from PVIA01001991.1 coordinate 207,536, forward strand.
GGTAGAGCAATCACTAGATAAATAATGTGTAAAATAATGTGCACCTAACAAGCTAATAGAGCAGGAAAATGGAATCGTTAAAAAATACATGATTATTCCCAAGGAAGGCAAAAAAAGGAGAGAAAAATGAATGTAGAGAAAGTGGGACAAATAAAAAATAATAAGATACTGGATTTAAATCTAAATATATCAGTAACTACATAAAATATAAATAGGTTAAACATTTCAATAAATGAAAAATATCACTTCCAGTCAAGATGGAGACATAGGTAGATATACTTTGCCTCCTTGCACAACCACAAAGAGAATTACAACTAAATCTCAAAACAAATAATACCTAGAACTGTCAGAAAATCAAACTGTATGAAAGTCTGACAACCAAGAATTTAAAGGAGCCACATTCATGAAAACAGGTAGGAGGGGTGGAGAGGTGGGGAAACGCTGTGTGGCGTGGAGAGGCAGCAGAACAGGTGGTCCCACATTCAAGTGTGGCAGATAAAAATTGGAATGGATATCTTGGGAGCAAGCAATCCCAGCCTCAGGCCAGACTGCACAGCCCAGGGTTCCAGCATCATCCAGGAAGATGAATCCCCATAACTTTGGGCTATAAAAACCAGTGGTGTTGTGGTGGCAGAAGAAACTGCCAGATTTTCAGGAGACTCGCTTAAAGGGTCCACATTGTCCTGAAATATACACAAATCCCCCCCACACACACACTCTGGGATTCACCAACAGAGCAACCACTAGAATGGTGCCAGTCATATACGAGGAGTGGGTGAAGTAACTGGAAATGGGGTGAGTGCCGGGTAAACCCCCAGAAGCCAGGCATTGGCACTGTCCCTTCTCCAAGCCCTGCTCCCACACAGAGCCACAAAGCAGGTAAAGTGGATAACCCCACCATGACAATGACCTAAGGCTCTGCCCCACACAATTTATAGGCTCCTATTCTATAAGAGGCCATGCTTCTAAGACAGAGTCAAAGCAGCCCTACCTAATACACAGAAACAAACACAGGGAGGTCACCAAATTGAGAAGACAAAGAATTATGGCTCCAAATGAAAGAACAGAACAGAACCCCCAAAAAAGAACTAAACAAAAAAGATATAACCAATCTATCAGATGCAGAGTTCAAAACACTGGTGATCAGGATGCTCAAAGAACTCATTGAGTATGGCAAAAACATAAAGGAAGAATGAAGGTTATACTAAATGAAATAAAGAAAAATCTACAGAAAACCAACAGTGAAGGGGAGAAAGCTTGGATTCAAATCAACAATTTGGAACATAAGAAAAAAAAGAAACATTAAACCAGAACAGCAGTAATAAACAGGAATTCAAAAAAAAAAAAAACAAGGACAGTATAAGAGTCCTCTGGGATATCTCCAAACATACCAACATCTGAATCATAGGGATGTCAGAAGGAGAAGAGGAAGAACAAGAAACTGAAAACTTATCTGAAAAAATAATGAAAGAAAACTTCCCTAATTTGGCAAAGGAAATAGACATACAAGTCCAGGAAGCACAGAGAGTCTAAGCAAGTGGGACCCAAAGAGGACCACTCCAAGGCACATCATAATTAAAATGCCAAAGGTTAAAGATAAAGAGAGAATCTTAAAAGCATGAAGAGAAAAGCAGAGAGTTACCTACAAAGGAGTTCCCATAAGACTGTCAGCTGATTTCTCAAAAGAAACTTTGCAGGCTAGAAGGGATTGGCAAGAAGGATTCAAAGTGATGAAAAGCAAGGATCTATAACCTAGACTACTCTACCCAGCAAAGCTATCACTTAGAATGGAAGGGCAGATAAAGTGCTTCCCAGACAAGGTAAAGCTAAAGGAGTTCATCATCACCAAGCCCTTATTATATGAAATGTTAAAGGGACTTATCTAAGAAAAAGAAGATCAAAACTATGAACATTAAAATGACAACAAATTCACAACTTGCAACAACTAAATCTAAAAACAACAACAACAAACAAATTAAGCAAACAGTTAGAACAGGAACAGAATCATAGATATGGAGATCATTTGGAGGGTGTCAGCTGGGAGGGGAAAAGGTACAGGGAATAAGAAGCATAATTAGTAGGTACAAAATAGATGGGGGCAGGGGGTGTTTAGAATAGTATAGGAAATGGAGAAGCCAAAGAACTTACTTACACAATCCATGGACATGAACTAAGAGGTCAGGTGCGTGGACTGCTAGAGGGAAGGGGGGTACCAGGCAGAGGGGCCAAAGGGAGAAAAAATGGGGCAAGTGTAACAGCATAAACAATAAAATATATTTTTTAAAAAGAAAAATTTCAGACTGGGCTAAAAAATAAATATAAGCTGCTTGCTGGATATATCCTTTCTAAATAAAAATATAGACAGGAGAAGGTAAAAGGACAAAAAAAGATATACAAGCACAAAATTTAAAAAGCCACTGTAGCTTACTAACATAAGATAGGTGGACTTTAAGGAAGAAGTATTACTAAAATAAAGAGGGACATAATAAAAAGTAGCAGAGCAACAGGAAAATATTATAATTAATTCTATATTTGTATGTACCTAATATACCATAGAAATTGATATTACTACAAGGAAAAATAGAAAACCTATAGTAATAGAAGATTTTAATACACATTTCTCAGTGGCTAATAGAACAAGCAGGAAAACAAATAAGTAAGGACCAAGAAAATAAAAAAGACAACCCACAAAATAGGAGAAAATATTTCCAAATCATATATATGATAAATGACTAAGATCCAGAATATATAAAGGATATCTACAATTCAACAATTAAAAGGAAAACAACCCAATTAAAAATGGGCAAAATATTTTAGACATTTCTCCAAAGAATATATATAAATGGTCAATAAGCAGATAAAAAAGATGCTCTGGGAAAATGCAAATCAATACCACAAAAAGATACCATTTTGCATACCACTAGGATGACTTAAATCTAGAAGATGGACAGTAACAAGTGTTGGTGAGGATATGGAGAAACTGTAACCCTCTTACATTGCCAGTTGGAATGTGAAATGGCACTGCCCTTTGGAAAACAGTCTGGCAGCCTCAAAATGTTAAACATAGAATTACCATATGACCCTGAAATTCCATTCCTACATAACACCCAAGAGGACTGAAAACATGTTCACACAAAAATTTATACACAAATGTTTACAATAGCATTATTCACAACAGCCAAAAAGTGGAACCTCAAATGACCATCAATGGATTAATGCATAAACAAGATGTGGTATATCTATACAATGAAATATTATTCAATCACACAAATTAATAAAGTATTTATATATGCCACAACATAAATGAACCTTGAAAATATTAGGCAGAGTGAAAGATGCCAGGCACATACAAAATATCAAGAATATATAAAGCCATAGATACAAAAAGTAAATTAGTAGTTTGCCAACAGCTGGAGGAAATGAAAAATGGGAAAGGTTTCTTTTGGGTGATGAAATGTTCTGGAATTAGATAGTGGTGACAGATGCCCAATTTTGTTAAATGCTAAAAACCAGTAAATTGTACAATTTAAAAGAGTGACTATTACAGCATGCTAATGATATCTCAATTAAAAAATAGGTAAAGAGATTAAAGTTCTCGATTAAGAAGTAAAACCTACTTGACATATGTAGAACCCTGTGCCCAAAAACTACAAAATAGACCTTCATTTAAGTGTACATGGGGATTTACTAAAATTAGTCATGTACCAGGCCACAGTATTAGCCCTAAGCAAGCCTTAACACATTTCAAAGATTTAAAATGACTCAGCTTAATCCCTGACCACAGTGAAATTAAGCTAGAAGTCAGTAACCAAATGCAAGTTTAAGAATCACAAGGTGTTTGAATTTAAGCAATTCACTTCTAAATTACCCACAGGTCAAAAAATGTCACATTGGAAATTATAATAGAATGTACTTTAAGTATTAATAAAAGCTTCTAGGATTCAGTTAAAGCCATGCTTGATGGGAAATTTGTAACTTTGAATGGATATATTAGAAAAGAAGAAAGGATGAAAACCAGTGATATAAGTATTTATACCAAGAAGTCAGAAAACAAACAGAAACTAAACATAATAGAAAAAAGAAATAAGAAAGCAACAAATAGGAGACAAAAAAATGAAATAGAAAACAAATGCAAAATAGAGGAAAATCAACAAAGCAAAGTTAGTTCTTTGAAAGAGTAATAAAATTGGTAAACATCTTGCAAGACGTATCAGGGAAAAGTGAACAAATTCATGTCAGAAACTAAAATTAAAGAGTATCAAAGAATGTCAGAAAAAATTATGCCATTAAACTAGATGAAACAGACTCTCTGAAAAATCAAACCTATGAAGACTGACACAAGAAGAAATAGAAAATGTAAAATTCTGTTATTTATTTTAAAAGCTGAATTATTAAATAAAACTTCCCCTATTAGGAAAACTAGTCCCAGATGGTTTCACCATTACATCCTCCAAAATGTCTGAGGAAAATCACTTTCTCAGATATATTTAACAACTAGATTTAAAAAGAACACTTTGGACTCATTTCTGAGGCCAAGATACCCTTGATACCAAAGCCTGGCAAACATTTCACAAGAACAAGAATTGACAGAAGGCCAATCCCTCTCACAGGCATCTAGTCAAGTACCTTCAACAGAATATTCCCCAGTCAAACCCAGTAACACATGGGAAGGAAAGCATACTGTGTGTGAGCTGGGGTTGCTAAAGGAATACAAAGCTAGTTTAACACTGAACACTCGATCAATGTAATTTTCCATATTAACAAAGAAAAAATCAGTAAGTATAGAAAAGATATTTGATAAAATTTGAAATGTATTATTTTAAAAAACTACTCTTAGCACACTAGTAATAGAGACCAACTTTTTCACCCTGAAAAAGGGCATTTATTATGCAACAAGCATTATATTTAATGGTAAAAATTAACACTTATACTAATACAAGTTTCCTCCTGAGAGAGACAACATAAAAATGCCAAACATTATCACTTCTATTCAATACTATACTAGAGGACCCAGCCAGTGACATAAAACAAGAAAAATAAATAAATGTCATGAGGATCACAAAGAAAAAAAACGGCAATTATACACAGTCTACATGACTGTGTAGACTATCGACAAGGTACTGAGCCATAGGAAAATGCAAAAGGATCTTCAGATAAATTTTTTAAGGTTTATTAGTGAGTTAAGTGAGATTGCTGAATTCAAAGATAAGACACAAAAATCAACTATATTTTACCCTGGCTGGTGTGTCTCAGTGGATTGAGTGCCAGCCTGCAAACCAAAGGGTCACTGGTTCAATTCCCAGTCAGGGCATCTGCCGGGATTGTGGGCCAGGTCCCCAGTTGGGGTGGGGCAGGGGGTGGGTGTGAGAGACAACCACACATTGATGTTTCTCTCCCTCTCTTTCTCCCTCCCTTCCTCTCACTTTCTAAAAATAAATAAATAAAATCCTTTTTTACAAAATACTTAAAAAACCAACTATATTTTTATATACCAACCACAAATAACTAAAAAGTCACATTTTTAAATGATAATGTCTATGATTTCAATAAAAAATAAAATATTTAAAAATAGGTCTAAAAGATGCATAAGACTGCTCAATATAAAACTTCAAAAAATATTGAGAAAAAGTACAAAGATAAATGAAGGGCTATCCCATATTCATGGATTAGAAAAGTCAACGCATCTGAGATGTCAGTTCTTCTCACATCTGGCTACACATTAAATGCAACCCCAATCCCAATCAGTTTAGTCTGTGTGTATAAGTGGTTTGAAGTCTGGAAAACATATCCCGAAATTTATGTGGAAATTCTAAGAGCCAAGAGTATCCAAAACAATACTGAAGAAGAACAAAGTTGTAGGGTTTCTATTACTAGATATTAAAACTTATTTTTAAATCACAAAGATTATGATAGCGTGGTATTCCATGAGGATAGACAAATGACAAATAGAACAACGAAAAACACAGCCCAGAGATGGAGCCACCCACTCACATGGGCACTCACTCGATGCGGGGCAGTGGGGGGTGCTTTCGATAAATGTATGAAGTCAACAGGGCATGGGAAAAAATTATTATTGGCTCCTACTTCTTACAAAACATAAAATTTCCAGATGGGATCGAAATCTAAACGTGAGCAATGAAGTTTCTAGAAGATAAAATAGGAAAATATCCTCATGACCTCCAAGTAGGCAAGACTTCTAGACTTTTTAAACATGCAAAGGCAATCCACAGAATGGGAGACAATATCTGCAATATTTACCCCTGCCAGATAATTATGTTCAGGATAACTCCTCAATAAGGAATCCATAGAGAAATGAATAAAAGACTTGAGTAGACAGACACTTCACCCAAGTTTTTGTGTCCAATAAAAATATAAAATGGAGCTCAAACTCAATAGTCACCAAGAGAATGACAGTTAAAGCCACACTGAGGAATCGCACACCCACCAAACGGCTGGGGTTGGAAACCAGGGGCCCCACGTCCTGGAGAGGACACGAAGGAGTGGGCGCACCCGTGCAGCACTGCGGGAAGGGCGAGTACGCACAACCACCTAGGGAGACGGAGCACAAGCCTACTCTTTCACCCAGCTGCCCTCCTCATAGGGATACCCCCAAGAAATGAATACATCTGTCCTGCAAGATGGGTAGAAGAACCTGCACAGTAGCGTGATTTCCAAGGGCCCCAGACCAAAAATATCCCAAATCCTATCACCAGCAGAATGGACAAATGAGTGGTGACGCATTCAAAAACAGAATTTGCTGCAGCAATGGAAAGGAATGAACTATTGCCACATGTAAAAACATGGATGAGTATCATAGATGCTGAGAGTCAGGAAGCAGAGCAATGGAATACAAACTCTATCCTCCTATGTACACGTTTAGTACAGGCACAACTAGCCGATGGTATTCAAAGTCAGATATTAATCATCTTTGGGCAGAATGGTGAGTAGTGAGGAGAGAGCACAGGAGGGCCTTCTAGGTTACTGTAAAATATTCTCTTTCTGACACAGAAGGTAGTTACAAAGCATGTTTCACTTTGGGGGAATTCATCTAACTACACACTCAAGATTTACGCACTTTACTGCTTGAATTCTATACCTCAATAAAATTTTATCAACTGGAGAAAACTTTCATATGTATTATTAGTGCATGTGGAAAAGAGGCAGCCTACGTTGTGGGTAGGAGGATAAATTGCAAATATACTTGAAAGGCAATTTGGTCATATTCGTGCAAATTGAAATGTCATTTATATCTTTTGAACATACTGGCCTTCTACAGTCTTACGTCCACCTGTGCACAAATACACATGCACAAGGACACTCACTGCAGCAGATGTTCACTCCTAAATGTCAGGAGCAGGGGATGGCTGGAACAGGTTATGGGGAAGCTGAGTGACAGCATATCAGGGCTGCAAACAAACGAGTGTGAATACAATCCAGCCCGAGTCCTCAAGCCTCATTCTAGGTTCACTTGCCCCGGAATGTCCCGGGAAGGACACACCAGGAATGAGCAGTGGTGGCCGCCTCCTCCGCTGGGCACCAGCAGAAGAGCCACCGGGTGGGAGGGGAGTCACCCAGTTGTACCTTTTCAATTTTGTACCATGCCAGAGTGTCAGCTCATGAATCCAAACAGAAACGTGGTCTTTGCCTCACTGTGGTGTCCAGGAGTGAAAGCACCTGGCATGCCAGAGAGGGGCAGGGACCCCGAGGCCATCCAGCCTAACCCTTCACCGGCATCAGGAGGGGACTGAGGCACCCAAGGTCCACATTCCTTCAGGCTGTAAAATGCTTTATCTGGGAGACGCCACCACCTTCCCCCGTGTGCGGATGAAGCTGTCAGATAGAAACAAAAGCCCCAGGGAACATGCACAGGAAAAGCAGGGTTTCTGAGGGAGGACGCAGGTGACAGGGCAGACAGAGGAGGCTGTCACCAAGGGTCCTTCATAGCATCCTGGGCAGACCGAAGGTGGGGGAAACTGGAGGAGACCACTGACAGCATTCTCCTGCTTCGAAGGAGGGTTGACATGGAAGAGCTGCTTGAATGTCCAGTTGCTCTTTTAACTGAATCTTAGTTTCCACATCCATCCACCCATTCAACCAGTCAATCCATCAATCCAGCCAGCCAACCACTAGGCAGTCTTTCTGCCTGCCTAAGGGACACTAGACTCCGAGCCCAGCATAAGGAATATAATCACAAACACAATCCTTGCAGAGCTAGTGAGTTACAGCACATACTGAGCCAGCTCACGGGTAAACTGTGAAGGTGACGTGACCGCCAGCAAAGCCTCCTTTAAGTGTTTTCTTGCAGTGTGATGAAACGTGAATGTAGCATTAAAGCATACTGTTGGTCTTTGTGCTCATTTGAAATTATATTTTCAATTAACTCCCCAAATGTATCGAGGTGTAACTGAAGTACCATGAAATACACATATTTGAAGTGCATGAGCTGACCAGTTTTGATGTACATTTGCAAAACCATCATCAAAATAGCAAATGTTTCCTCCACCCCCCAAACTTCCTCCTTCCTCCCACCATCTCCAGACAACTACTGTTCCAGAGAAAGTTTTTGTGGAAATAAGAAAGTCTGCTATGACCTTACTATGTTCCAGCAGGGCAGGGGTGAGGGCGGGTGAAGAAACATCAGGAGTGAGGATAAGTGTAGAGATAGCATAGGCCAAAAGAATTCTGAGAAGTGGAGTTAGGAGAATTACAAGAACCACATATTGGTATTTCGCCCTCCCAGCAAACTTAAAGAAAAGGTACTATACAATCATCCTCCTTTTATGAGTTAAAACAAGAGCCTCAGAGCAGGCTGGCAGCTTGCAGGGATGGGGAAACTGGGTGGAGGGTGGGGTGAAGGGACTGAGCCAAAAGGAAAAAAACCTGATGGACAGGGACAGCAGTGTGGTGATTGCAGAGGGAGGGAGGTGGAGGTGGGAGGTAGGGGGAGGGGAAGGAGGGTATGGGGGATACATGGTGACGGACAGAGACTTGACTTGGGGTGGTGAACACACAGTACAGTGACAGATGTATTGTAGAACTGTGCACCTGAAACCTGTATAATTTTGTTAACCCACGTTACCCCAATAAATTCAATAAAAAGGAGGGAAAAAAGAGTCGGCCCAAGGTCACTCAGGTAGTCATCGTCAAAGCTGGAGCTCTGCTGGCCTGGGTCCACAGCCCACGCATGCTCAGCTGAGAATCTTCTCTCCTGACCCTATGGCTGCCAGCAGGACTGACGGAACTCTCTGGGGGCCCCAACTGGGCCCCCGGGTGGCCTGCCTTGTGCACACTGAGCCCAGCTCTGTGTCCCATGGAAGTCTTAGCACCCCTTCCGTTGCCAAGAGGGGAGCTACCAGAGTGCTGAGAATACTAATGTCCCCACTAATCTGTGACCTGGCCAGATCTGAGGGTCTGAGGCTGCCCTGCCCTCTGCAGCGGCACTTCCCAGGGATGTCCCAAGCTTCAGCACTCTGGAAGAGGTTTCATGTTGGGGATGTTTTAATGCCAGCAAAAACCAGCAAAGCAACACGCACACATACTACATGTTTTGCCTTTGAAAAAGTTATAAAACAATGTGCAGATGCTTCACTCTCTCCCTGGCCCCCACCTATCACTTGGGATCTGAGGATTACGCAGGGGCGGAGGGATGGTGAGGAAGTCAGGGATGAAGGGAGGGGGACATGAGGTGGGGATGAGATGACCGAGAGAGGGACACCATACTTGATAACTTAAAAAATAACCAAAGATTTTACGTGTGGTCCAGGCCATTTTGACACACCCACATCAAACTGCTATATCTAGGTGGCTGACAGAATGTTCCAAGCCCTCTCTGAGCTTCAGCTTCCACAGCAAGAATGCTGTCTGGAAACAAAACACGTTTAAAGAAGGAAGGCTTCCTGGAGGAAGAGCCCACAGTGCCAAAGCCCACAGACCTCATTCCTTCTGGGGTGTGCACCCCACGTGATGGGACAAACTGAAGGGAAGAATTGTGTCTCAAACCTTGACTGGTTGATGTTAGAGCTACCATGTGTCTGGGGGGTGGACACTTGGGGTGGGCAAACTGATTCCTGACTCAGTTTCCTCCTCTGCACCGAGGGCGTGATCCTCAGCTCTCAGGTCTCAGGGAAGACTGAGAGGGAAGCGTGCCCAGCGCACACAGGAGCTCATCCCTTGGAGGGCCCCTGCTGTCCCACTGCCAGCCCCATCAGCACCCCCGAAACCCAGGCCCGTCAGACTGCAGGGAGTTTCTGGGCGCTCTGGGAGCACTGCCTTGGCCTCAGAGTGCCCTGGCTGGCCCCTGACTCACAGTTTTGGTTTCAGAATGAACACTCTGTGAGAAAGACAGTTCCTTTATCCGCACATGGATTCCTTGATTACGATCATGTGGGATGATCATCAACATCGCCCTAGTTCTGCATTTGTGTGTGTCTGCTACTGTTTGTGTCACTGGAGAGAAGGCAGCTGGGATGGCCGAGGGGTGTCCCAAGGGGATCCACTGCTGCTCTGTCTCCTGCCCTCGGCCCCACACTCTCCTTCACTCTGTCCTCTGGCTGGCTGGGCAAGAGCTGACCACCAAGCCTTCTTCTCCTGAACCAAAGGGACCAGAAAACCAGAGCTCTTCCCAAATCAGCTGGCTCCTTGTGGCTCCTCTGCCATCACCAGACCCAACCAAGAGCAGACCATTGGCACAGCCACAGGCAAGAGAGAGGAATGCTTCAAACCGAGGAAGCGAGGGCGGCTGGGCAGGGCTTCTTGGAAGAAACAAGTCACTCACTTGGCTCTTTTGTTTTTAATAAATACATAGTAGGCACCCAGCAAGTGCCAATCACTGTGGGCAACAGGGGTGTGGAAATGAGTACAACGTGGCCTTTGGCCTCCAGAGGGTCACAGGAGAAAGCAGTAAGACAGACACTGTGACAAATGAACAGCAGTCACCAGCACAGAACGGTAAGCAACAAACGGGCCAGAGAGGCTGGGGGTGGGAGTGGGGGCTTCATGGGACGGCCGTGTCCGTGAGGGTCCTGAAGTGGGCTGTAGTGGTGGGGTTTGAGTTCTACAGTTGGCTGCGTGGGTCTGCACCTAGGCTTTCCCAGTTACTAATGCTATAAGCTTGGTCAACTTATCAACTTCTCTGTGGCTCAGTTTCCTTGTTCTGTCAATGGCACCTATTCCATAAGGCTGTTGAAAGAGTAAATGAATTAATACCTGTAGAGCACATTTAGAACAGTGTTAGCTATTACAGTCTATAGTTATTGATACTATCAGCTTGAGGTGAAGCAGGCACTTAGCTGGTGAGGAAGGGTCTAGGAAAGGTGCTCCGAAAGCAAGAATGGCAGGAACAGAGACAGGGAAATCTGGGCATGTGCTGTGCCATGGCATGGACGCTGCATGGTGGCACATGGTGAAATGAGGCCAGAACGGTAGGTGGAGGTGTGATGCTGCCCGGCTGTGTGCACCACAGAGTGTGGGCTTGGTCCTGCAGCTGACCGAACGCGGCTAGAGGCCTTGTTGTAAGCAAGGACCGGGTTTAGTGGGTGGATCATAGGGCTGCCAGGTTGGAAGAAGGGAGAGTGGAGGTGAGGAGCCCAGTGGGGAGCCCACTATGATAGGAAAGAGGAATGAAGAGCTCCTCACTCACACAGTGGCAACAGGGGTGGGGAGGAGCTGAGTTCTTGGGGCCTGGAGGTGATGGGATGCAGGACGAGGAACAGGCAGAGTCCTGGATGGCCTGGGTCCTCATAGAGTCATTAGTCAGGACAAGGAAGACTGGCACAGGGGCGGGTTTGGAGGGAAGGGAGAGTAAAGAAGAGAAATAACAATAGGTTCTGAGTATTGATGTGGGACCTTAATATAAATTATTTCATTTAAATCTCACATTGCCCTCTGAGAAGGGTCGCTGTTATTATCCACTTTTACAGCTGAAAAAACCGAGGCACAGAATGGTTGAATACTTGTACCAGAGCCATGGTGTGGGTTTTAGGGCCTGCATCACTACCTCCATGGTGCCTAGAGGTGCCGTTTGTGTGTCTATTGCTTAGCAGAAGCGAGGTGGAGTTAGAGCCACGGGGGGATGACAGCGTGTAGGAGAGGGAGGAGGGAGAAGGGCACCAGCCAAACCTAGGGACACAGCTCTTAAATGCCAGGAGTCCTAGGGAAGAGGCCCAGCTGCCAGGAAGCTGCCCAGGAGGATCCAGAAGGCACCCTTTTATCCCTTCTCTTCAGCCTGCTGGGGGGGGGATCCAGCCCTAGGACTGGGCCTTGGGGTCCTCCCCATAACCCCAGAGAGCACACTGGCAGGAGTGGCCTTCTCCCAGAGCCCGGGACCAGTTACATAACCTCCCTGAGCTGTGAGGCAAGCCTAGCATTAGCTTCCCCCAGCCCCTCCGGGGCACTGGGAGGGGATGGCTGCAAGGATGAGGCTCAGCTTCTGGAGACAAACGGAGTACTCTAAGTGGAGGTGTGCCGCACACTCTGGGCTGTTGTGACGTCTGATTTTGTCGTCCAGTCCACTTGCAGACAGGGATGAGATTCTGTTGACAAGAGTTTCTCAAGGTGTTCACCTCAGCCTCAACAGCCACTAGCCCAGGTCCCATTTGGGTGTGTCACTGGCTCAAATGTGCGCTTGCTCTCACGCTCACACTCTCCCTGCCCCCTGTCCCCCGCCCCCCCCGCCCCACACACACACACTGCTCCTGCCCAATCCAAGCCAAATTCACCTGATTTCTCTGGACATCTAGCTGAGAGTTGTCAGGCAAGAAGAGCCTTGCCTCGTGCGATAATTCACTTAATGAGCTTCATAAATTACTGGGGGGTGTTCCAAGTTCTGAGATTTCCACAGCACTTTCACCATGGGGAGAAGATGAGGATAAGAAAAGAGGGAGAGTAAGAGCCAAAGTGGGTGGGGGGAGGAAACTTTGCACCCACCCTTGATTGACACCCCTCCCCCACCCTGTTTCCAGTTACAGGCAGTGCCGACGTCTAGCCCCACAGTGGTGACAGAAAAGAGTGAGACTGTACACAGAGAAGTAGGGACCGGGAAACACAGAATCTGTGTCCTCAAAGGCACCTTACAGATCATTCACTGGTCCCACTCTCTCATTTATAGGTGAAGAAAGTATTTGTCCCATGACCAGCTAGGGACACAGTGCAGGGTCTTCAATAGCCACTCAGCCCCTACTTTACGCAGGCTCCAGACAAGGACTGGGAGAGGCTCACATTAAAACAGCCACGAGCCTAACCCAACATGTGCTTCTGGAGACTCCCCAATGCTCACGGCTCAACCCCTCCTCAGGGCTTTGTGGGCGACACAGCACTGCCCTGAGTCCCTGTCCCTCACCTCCAAGCCTTAGGGACAGCTGTGAGCCCTCCGTGTCGCAGAGACCTGGAAAGATCTGGACTTGCCCAGGTTGCTGGAGCACTAGAAAACAACGCTACTGCAATGTCTAGACAAGGTGGGCTCCTCACAGGGTGGGTTCTTTCCTGTTCCCTCACAAACACCCTGGGCAGCCCATGACTCTCCCAGGAGCACCTGCTTTGGGCCGGGCAGACCAAGAAATTACACGTTTGGGCAGCTCATTTCCCCAAGTCCTTATTTCTGCCAGGCAGAAAAATGAACAGCCCAAGCATGCCAGTGGGCAAGAAGAAAAAATAAAGCCAAGCATTCTCATGTTCCAGATTTAAAACAGAAAAATAAAAGAAATATGTCCACTGTGCAAATAACAAATAGACCAACTCTACTTCCCAGCCAAATATTGATATTTCCTTTAAACTCGGGGCTAAAATATCCATACTTGGGCAAGCAGAAACTTGTGGTTTGGGCCAAAAGCTATCCTAAGTTGTATACAGCCATTAAAACTATGATTTTCAAATAAATGATACAGATTTAGAGTGATTTTCTGAGCCCAAAGTTATTTTGACTTTTCATAAAACAAATCATGAGACCAGCACATCACTGCACTATGTTGACAATAGCATCCAAAATAGTTGTACTATCTTTAGTATTTTTTCAATTGCTTTATAACTATATAACTTACGTATAATTTATAATCAAACAAATAATATTTAATTATTCACATGTGTGCATACAGAGGATCTTTAAACATCCATACTGACCGACAAGAATGAACCAGTTACTGTCACATACATGGCAGACAAAGTGCAAGGTGCCCCTTCCTGGAATCCTCTCTCACGAATGTAGATTGCACGAATCTCCCAAGAAGCCTGTGATCTGAATCAGGCAGACCAAGCTAAATAAAAGGTAATATAGCACACAACCCACAGCTTTAAAAGTTGTCAGTTAAATAGTCCAGATGATCTCTTTGTTCAGTCTCGGCCAGCAGCTCCACCCAATACTGCATCTGATTCCAGCCCAGAATAAGATACTCCCATTTTTACTACCCTTGGCCTGCCTTTCCCCAAGGCACGACAAAGCATTCTAAAGTGGCAGGGCTGTGCCTGGAGCCCGCCTGCAGGTCTTGTAAAACACGGGACCAAGAGGCCCCAATCAAAATTCATTGCACAGAAGCTGACACTCGTTTCAGAAGCAATCCTCAGTGAGCTCTCCTGGGCGAGCTGAGCAGGGCGAGAGCTGCCTTCGCCACCAGGGACAAGGTGGCACCAGATGGGATTGGCTGTAGAGACAATAGAGGCAAGGAGAGATTGGCTCCCAACATTCTGAGCAGCTCTTGTTTTATGAATCCTCACCTGAGGATATGTTTATTGATTTTAGTGAGAGAGGAAGTGGGGGCCAGGGGAAGGGCAGAGAGAGAGAGCGAGACATGGATCATTTGCCTCCTGTATGCAACCCAGCTGGGGATTGAACCTGCAACCTCAGTATGTGCTCTGACAGAGGACTGAACCCATAACCTTGTGGTACACAGGATGGTGCTCCAACCAACTGAGCCACCCAGCCAGAGCTGTGAACAGCTCTTAAATGGCTTGTGGGGCAAGACCCCTTCTCAAGACGATGTCATATTTACTAGCAAGTAAAAGGGGACCAGTTGGAGAATGGTCTGAGTTCTGGTGATTTGGAGCAGCTGGCCTTGATTTGTGCCGTGAGAAGAAAAAGGCTGAAATCTCATCTGATTCATTCACCACTGTATTGGCAGGACCTAGAACAGGGCCTACTGCACAGCAGACAGTCAGGCAATGCAGAGTAAATCAAATGGCATAGTAAGTCCCATATGAATGTATTGCCCCTGCAGTTTTAGGAGCAATGATCATTTTTAAACAGGCTTTGGCTTGAATTACAGTATGCTTCTTAGAGTGTTTTGCTAAGCTTGGGACAATTCAGTGTAGCAAGTAGAAAGGCAATATCCCCTGAGTTCAAAAGGGCGTTGAGCTTCTAATTCTGACTGAAACAGAGTAATATGGACTAGATTTACCCTCCCGGCCTCAACGACAACAACAGCAGCAGCAAAAACACGTGGGAGAAAAGAAACAACAGTTTGCAGACTTTGGCTACTGGCTAATGCAGGACAGGGACCCTGAGAGATAAGGAACAGAGTGAGCGCCACTGTTGCCCCCACTGGATAGCACTTACAGACCGCTGGAGGGCGGTGGGGGGGGGGGGCGCGGGCGGAGTCTGGCAGTTGGAGTTGAGGAGACAGCTGGGAGTCTGGTGAGTCCAAGGGAACCAGGGCTCTCAGGGCAGAGAAATGGAGAAAACAGAGCTGCCCAAGGGATGATGGGAGGGGAAAGACCCACAGATCTGCAGAGTGCCCCCTGAGAGTATTCAGCTGGGAAGGAATCAAAAAGAGGGGGGTAAAGTCACTGGTGCTCATAAGGGCTGGGAGCAATGTGCATTCCCGTCAGCCATAACAGAAAACCTCCCTACTCCGGGCAGATCAGATAGATGGCCCTAGACAAAAGGTTTTGATCCCTTCCTAACCGAAAGCAGGTCCTCGGTAGTATCAAACTGTTTCTAAATAACTCATTGCATCCCAGAGCAAAATGTAAGGATATTTATAGGAATAGAAGAATATCCAGCACCCAAAAAGGCAAAACTCATAATGTTTGGCATCTGAAGTAGCAGGAAAGTATAAGTCATATAAGGGGGAGGGGGCAACCAATCAATAGAAACAGATATGAGAGTAATACAAATAATAAAATTAGTAGATAAAACTAATAATAAAATGATTAGTATAACTATATTCCATATGTTCAGGAAGATAGAGGAAAGATTTATTATGTTAAGTAGAGACATGAAAAATGGAAAAAAAAAAAGACCCAAATCAAACTCTAAAGATAAAAATTTCAGTGTCTGAAATAAAAACAAACACTAGGTAGGATTAACAGTAAATTAGACATTGTCAAAGATTTGTGAGTTTGACATAGCAATAGAAAGTACCCAAAATAGGAAGGAAAAGGAAACAGAAGGAAAAAACAAAGACAAAAATCACCAGAGTATCAGTGGACTGAGTGAATAAAATTGATGTACTGGAGACGGGAAGGAAGGACAGAAATACTATTTGAAGAAAGAATGACCAAAATTTTCCAAAATGATGCAAACCATAAGTCCAAAGATACAGAAAGCTCAACAAACCCTAAGCAGAAGAAAAATGAACAGTCCACCAAGAATATTATAAATAATGACATTAAACTAGTAAAATAGAGAAAATCTTAAAATCAGGCAGACAAAAAAAAAAGATATACTATATAGAGTAATAAACATAGGAATTACATCAGAATTTTCACCAGAAACAATATCAGCTAGAAATCAGTAAAATGATAATCTTTCAAAAACAATTACAAAGACTTTCTCAGTTTACAAGAGCTGAAAAAATTCACCTGCAGCAAATCTGCATCACTAAAGAAAATGTTAAATGAAGTCTTTTCGGCAAAAGAAAAATATACCAAACAAATTAAGAAATACAGGATTCATACACAGGTGAATACTGAAAAGTGTATTTCATGTTTTGAGTCTCTAAAACAACAATTAAACATGTAAAGCAAAAATAGCAGCAACGTGTCCCGAGGCTCACAGCTTGGGTGGAACCGAGAAGTCTGACAACAGGACAGAGGCCAGGAGGAAGGAAATGCGACCGTTGTAAGCTTTTTGTGTCATAGTAGTAAGGGGCTATTATTAGAAACGAGGAAATATCTAAACTTGGTGATCTCAGCCCAAAAATTAGAAAAAGGAAGAAAAAATTAAACCCAAGTAAATAGAATAAAAAATTAGAAAGAGCAGAAATCTGTAAAATAAGAAAAATAAAAGAGAAAAGCAATGAAACCAAAAGCTGGTTCTTAGAGATCCACAGAACTGATAAACTCTTAGCCAAATGAATCAGAAATAAAAGGCAAAGACACGGATTACCAATATCAGGAATGAGAGGTGACATCACTACGGACGCTGTGCATACCAGAAGGATAATAAATGAACAGTATGAACAATTTACAATTTCTTGCCAATAAGTTCAAAAACTTACATGAAATGGACCTATTCCTTAAATGATATAAAATAACTAGACCTGATTCAAGAAGAAATAAAAAACTAAAATAGCTTTATATCTCTTAAAAAAATCTCCGGGCCTCAATGGCTTCCTTGATTAATTCTACCAAACATTTAAAGAATAAATAATATCAACTCTACACAAAATTCTAAAAATTGAAGAGAAGGGAATACTTCCCAATTCATTTTTTGAGTCCAGCATTATCCTCATACATAAACCAGACAGACACTCAAGTAAACAAAACCATAGATCAGTAGCCCTCCTTCAGGAACATAGCTGCAAAAATTCTTCCAAAAACTCTCAGCAAATTGAAAACAGACTGGCACTTCTTAAGGGGAGGGCTTGGGGAGCTGGGTGAAAAACGTGATGGGATTAAACAAACAAAAACACTCAAAGATAACAATACGGTGATTACCAGAGGGAAAGGGGGCAGGGGAGGTAGAATGGTGATGGAAGGAAACCTGACGTTGGGTGGTGAACACACATTACAATATAGGGATGATAGATGATAGAATTGTACACCTGAAACTGATATAATTTTATTAACCAATGTCACCCCAATGAATGCAATAAAAATTTAAAAAAATAAATGAACAGCCCTGGCTGGTGTGGCCCAGTGGATTGAGTGCCAGCCTGCAAACCGAAAGGTCACTGGTTCGATTCCTAGTCAGGGCACATGCCTGGGGTGCAGGCCATGTCCCCAGTTACAGGTGTGTGAGAGGCAACCAACTGATATATCTCTCACACATTGATGTTTCTCTCCTTCTCCTTCTCCTTCCCTTCCCCTCTGTCTAAAAATAAATGAATAAAATCCTTAAAAATAAATAAATGAACAACAACAACAACAACAAAACAGAAACAAGCCCATACATACAGAGAACAAATTGATGGTCGCCAGATGGGAGGGGAGTAGGGAGAATGGGTGAAAAGGTGAAAGGGATTAAGAAATACAAATTGCCAGTTATAAAGAGTCACAGGGATATAAACAAAGTGCAGCATAGGGAATACAATTAATAATATTATAGGAATTATGTGTGTGTCAGAGGGGAATTAGACTTACCAGGGTGGTCACTTCATAAGTTACATACAGGTCTCATCACTATGTTGTAGACCTGAAGCTACTATAACATTGTATGTCAACTGTAATTGAAAAATAAATTAATTTTTTAAAATAGCTAACTAAAAGTCAGGATGGAAAAATGTTGAAAAGAACAAAGTAACAGAAAAATATTCAAAGGGATGATCTATTTAAGTTTCTAAATAATGGAAGCAATAAAAGTAAACAGACTAATGTCAAGCATGACCTGAAATAGAATTTTTGAAGAAGACATTAGAATATCTTTACTTAAAAAAGCCTTAATTTCTGAGCCAAATAATAAAAACAAGAAAATTATTCTTGTGAATTCTACAATCTGAACACAGCAGATGAAACTCTTACGACTTCATAATAAGACTTTTTTAGCTATTCAAAACAATGACCATGAAAAACACCTCTCTAATTCACAACTCAGAAGCAACAGATTAAACTTGAATCTTCCCATGAAAACAAGAAAATTGTATTCATAAAATTAATAATTTCCTCTCCTTATTGGACAATTATCCTACAAAACAGCAACTACATCCTTCTCACAGCAAGTGAATACTTTGCACAAAATACTATCTGATATAAACTAATGTGTTGAATATTCCATTGGACAAACATGGAACAAGATTTGCACTCCAAATTTTTTAGAGAAAATGATTTTTTTGAAGTCCAAAAACATCTGCATGAGAAATATGCAATAAAGTGACATTTTGATATGAGAAAATTGAAACAAGGAAACAAAGATATTTGCAAAAACATAAAGCAGAGGATTCGCATATAAATAAACCCCAATATAATTTTTATAATCCACCTTCTGACAATTATAGTTCAAACTATGGTCTTGACTGAGGGAAATTTGAAAAAAAATTGAGCAATAAATGCTTCTGTTTTGTAATGTCAAAGTACTGAACAGTGTGAGAAAGAACTTAATACTGCAGAAGACGGCATTTGATTGCCGCAGCGCTGCCGCCGTCCAGGCGGCCTGCCACTCGGGCTGAGACCCGGTGACACTCGCTCCACAGTGGAAGACAAGCCAATTTGGGAGCAGACTGGGTCCACATAATGACAGAACCCAACTGGGCGCAACTTACATCGGCAGGTCAAACCTTACGGGGAAGAACAGCAACTCCAGGGGAAAGCTGCCACTGTGGAGACGTTATCTCGCCTCCCATTCCAGAAAATCCAACAAAGCACCGCGGTGCAGGACCATCGGCCCATGCCGATTGCTGCATCCTCAGTGCTGTTGGTGGGCCAGCTTAAAGCCGATGAAGACACGAGGTTCCACCAGATGTTCCTGTCAAGGGTGCTTGGGTTTGCACCAGTGACACATTCAGGCTTGCATTACTTCCGCTGACCTCCCAGCCAGTCGCTCACACTGCTTCCTCCTCCCTTCTCTGCCCGGTACCACTCACCCTGCCCCAGGTATCATACACAAACAAGCAGGACCACGTGGGAGCAAGCACAGTGCCCTGCTGCTTCCTGGGTGTTATGCAAATATTGGGACGCTAGACTAGTTATACCCAACAGGAGAAGTTTGTGTTATACCAGTGCATGCTTTGGAAAGGGGTAACGCAAATTTTGTCTTTTTTTAATCTAATGACTAGTTGCTCTAGTAAGCCAAAGTGGTGAAGGAGATAGCAGATGCCTCACCATCCTCTTGTTGATTTATTTAGATGTTTCAATGCCTCGTGGTATAATAAAACCACAAAAATTTACTTAACAGTTAAAAAAATACTATCGATATCCAAATATCACTTTAATTTACGGTAATAAGGATTTATTTTTCTAATGATTTAATTTAAAGGTATATTTAATCAAATAAAAATGTTTTGTTATATTTATGCAGTAACAATAGTCTGTTATTAACCCCGTTATAATATTTGTACTTGTATGTAAATTTCTTTGTTCATTTCCAAATCGATCACTGCTTTAAGTATCTGATAATTTCAGTTGCGACTTGCTTCAACAGTGAGAGGGTTCTTCAATTAAAATTAATTTGAAAAATTAAGAACTACAAAGTTTGAAGAATGTCTAGGTATTTCTGTCAATCAAATGCAAATTATGTAAAAGCCTTAATTATAACAACATAATTATTAATTTTGTTTAAAGAGAAATAAAAGTTTAATTTAAAAAGTATTAGTCCATGTACAGAACACCCAGTTATGCCCAATAAAAATTAAATTCAGTTATCTCTGATTTTCTACCAATTTTTAGCCATATAAAAATCACAGCTTTCACACATTTTTCAGTTTTGTTGTTACATAGTTTTATTAGGTAAGGCAGGATACATATTTGTTATTTTGAATGTATTTTATAAATATGTAAAAGTCTCCATTTGTATTCTTTCCCTAGACTCCATAAATGTCTGGGCCAGGATAAATATAGCCAAAAATTGATTCTTTGAAAACACTAATAATATTAACAAATCCTGGTGAGATTATTCAAGTAAAAAAAGGAAGCTTAGCCCTGGCTGGTGTAGCTCAGTGGATTTGGGCTGCAAACCCAAGGGTCACTGGTTTCATTCCCAGTCAGGGCACATGCCTGGGTTGCAGGCCAGGTCCCCAGTGGGGGCCACGTGAGAGGCAACCACACACTGATGTTTCTCTCTCTGTCTCCCTCCCTTCCCTCTCTCTAAAATTAAATAAATAAAACGGTTTTCTTTAAACATCTCAAATAGTTAATATTATGAGTAAAAACAAGGGTACCGCTACAGATCCTGTGGAACTGAGTAGATCTTAAAAGACATTTTGAACAACTTAAAATCAATAAATTTGAAAATTTGAATGAAATGGACAGATTCTGAGAAAAACAAACTACACCAAAAATGGCAAAGTAGGCAAAGGCTGAGAAAGTAGAAAATCTAATTAGCCATCTTATTTTTTTAAAAATTAATCTATAAACCTTCCCACAAAGAAATTCTAGGCCCAGATGTTTACCAGTGAACTCCACCATCAGCTGGTGAAGATATTCATCAGCTGCACACTAACTCGCAGAACCAAAAGACAGCCAAGTTTCAAATCGATTTTATAAAACACACATTGCCTTGATATCAAAACCTGATTAGGATATTTTAAGAAAGGAAAAATTATCAGCCAATCTCACTCATGAATTTAGATGAAAATTTCCTACACAACATACTAATGAACTGTATTTAGTGATATACAAAAACAAAACAAATTATAACCAAATTGATTTTGTTACAGGACTATGAGAGTGAACAATCAATTAATGTAATTTGTCACATTAATAGAATAAAAGAAGAAAAATGATTACATAAGTAGGTGCAAAAAAAGTTTTTGATAAAGTTTAACGAACTTTATAATTCAAAAGAATCTATATCTTTTAGGTGGCCAAGAACAGAAGGGAACACCCTTAATCTAACAAAGTGTGTCTTTAAAAACATCTACATCACCCTGGCTGGTGTGACTAGGTTGGGCGTCATCCTGGAAACCAAAAGGTGAAGGGTTTGATTCCTGGGGAGGGCACATGCCTGGGTTGTGGTTTGGTCCCTGTAGGGGTGTATATGAGAGGCAATGAATCGATGCTTCTCTCCCTCTTTTTCTCCCTTTCTTCCCCTCTTTCTAAACCCTCTCTCCCTTCCTCTCTCTAAAAACAATGATAAAATGTTCCCAGGTGAGGATTGAAAAAAAAAAACTACATCAAATTAATTAATGGGGAAACATTAAAAGCTTTTCCTTTAAAGTCAGAAATGAGAAGTTTCACACTATCATTACCTCCATTTATTAGTGTATGGGAGGCACAAACAAGTAGATAAGAGTAATTTGCAAACGATATAATTGTGTACATGAAAAATCCAAAATTATCTGCAGACATATTATCACAATTGATATGTAAATTGGACAAGATTACTGCCACAAAAATCATTTAAAAAGTTTACATTATGTTTCTACATATGTATAAGCAAGAAGCAAAATGAAAATTTCAAAATGCCATTTACAGTAGCAAAAATAAATATCAAATATTTAGTACTTAACCTAACAAAAGTTTTGCAAAACCTTCACATAGAAAAATATAAAACCTTATTGAGAAAAATCGAATGTGAAGACAAATGAAAGGATTTACAGGTTCATGGATTGGAAGGCAATATTTTAAAGATGTCATTTCTCCCCACATTGACCTGTAGAGAATGCAATCCCATTCAAAATGCCCACAGCTTTGCGGCAAGCACAGATGACTCTCTGGAAGTTTGTCTGTGTGGGAGGTGACAATAGGGGGACAGCTGGAACAGATCACAGGACCAAGGAAGAAAAGTATTTCTAACACGGGAGAGACTTAAATATGCTTACAAAAGTGACAAATGGTGATGATTGGTGCAAGAATTAAAATCCAAGCCAGGTGGGAGGAATGACTTCAGAAAGAAAAGGAAATGCCATATTTATAAAAATGAAAGACAGAAAGATAAGGTGGCTGTAAACATAGGTTGGCTTGTAGACTGGTATGGAATTGAAGAGGATTCCCAACTGATAACTTCAGTTTTCTTAGCAATATGGGAGATGCTGAGGAAGTGAAATGAAGTTTGCAAAAACAGAGGTTTCGGGCAGTCCTGGTGGAGTGTGAGCTGGCGAGAGAACACGGTGCGGCCGCGGACCAGCCCTGAGAGTGGGTCTGGATCGGAGAGCTTGAATACATAGACAGCTGAGTGAAACTGACACAGAACGGGGTTTTAGGGTACTGGCGAGAGTGATCCTGCAATGGCGGGTGGCAGTATCTACTCTGCAGAAGAAAGGACATGAGGAATGGGGGTGCTGAGGAGTTGGGAGACAGAAAGGGGGTGAACAGAAAGTAGATACCCCAAGGAAAACCACATCTTCACCTTTCTCATCAAATTCTGTACTTTTCTATCATTTATCTCACTCAGAGGCAATGCAGATCTTGAAACGATGTAACGAACACAGTCAGGGATAGAACTGTCACCTCAAGAACACTCAGTCCTATCAGTTAGGATATGCTTCAGCTGCAAACAATAGGAAACCTTGATTAAAAAAAAAAAAAAAGCCTTGAGATTCCAGCCAAGATGGAGGCATAGGTAGATATGCTTTGCTTCCTTGCACAACCAATTTACAAAACAAAAAAACAACCAGAACTGCCAGAAAATCAAACTCTATGGAAGTCCAACAACCAAGAAGTTAAGAAGAAACACTCATTTAGTCTGGTAAGAGAGGTGGAGACAGGAAGCCTGGGTAGACAGGATATGTGACAAGGTCAAGGTTGGCTGACTGGGATATTCCACATTCGCATGTGGATAACTGGGGAGGAGTAACCAGGAAGCAAGACAAACTGTGTAACCCAGTGTTCCAGGGAGGGAAAATAAAGCCTCAAAACCTCTGGCTGTAAAAACTTGTGGGAGTCGCGGTGGTGGGAGAAACTCCCAGTCTCCCAGGAGAGTCCTTTGGAAAGACTCATGGGATCCTAGAATGTACACAAGCCCACCCACCCAGGAATCAGCACCTGAAAGGGCACAATCTGCTAGTGGGAAGTGAGGGAAGTGATGGAGAGTGGGGAAAGAGCCAAGCAAGCAGCATTGGTCCCTCTGACCAGCCCCCCCTATCTATAGCACCACAACGCAGAAGTAAAGTGGGTCCCCCACCCTGGCAAATACCTAAGGCTCCACCCCTTACAATGTAACAGGTGCACCAAGACAAAGAAATATGGCCCAAATGAAAGAACAGATCAAAACTTCAGAAGAAGAACTAAGTGATTAAGAGATAGTCAACCTATCGGATACAGAGTTCAAAACACTGGTAATCAGGATGCGCCCAGAAATGATTGAGTTTGGTCAAAAAGTAAAGGAACAAATGAAGGCCATACATAGTGAAATAAAGGAAATTATACAGGGAACCAACAGTGAAGGGAAGGTTCACTGTTGGTTCCACAACAGTGAAAGAAATAAACATCCAACTGGAATGAAGAAACAAAAATTCAAAAAAATGAGGAGAGGCTTAGGAACCTCTGGGACAACTTTAAACATTTCAACATCTGAATCATAAGGGTGCCAGAAGGAGAAGAGGAAGAGCAAGAAATTGAAAAAGTATCTGAAAAAATAATGAAGGAAAATTTCTCCAATCTGGTGAAGAAACTAGACATTCAAGTCCAGGACGATCAGAGAGTACCAAAGAAACTGTATCCAAGAAGAAACACACCAAGACACATAATTAAATTACCCAAGATTAAAGATAAGGAGAGAATCTTAAAAGTAGCAAAAGAAAAGGAGACAGTTACCTACAAAGGAGTGCCCATAAGACTATCAGCTGATTTCTCAAAAGAAACCTTATAGGCAATAAGGGTCTGAAAAGAAGTATTTGAAGTCATGAAAGGCAAGGACCTACATCCAAGATTACTCTATCCAGCAAAGCTTTCATTTAGAATGGAAGGGCAGATAAAGTGCTTCCCAGATAAGGTCAAGTTAAAGGAGTTCATCATCACCAAGCCCTTATTATATGAAACATTAAAGGGATTTATCTAAGAAAAAGAAAATCAAAACTATGAACAGTAAAATGACAACAAACTCACAACTAGCAACAACTGAAAGTAAAAAACAAACAAAAAAAACTAAGCAAACAACAAGAACAGTAACAGAACCACAGAAATGGAGATCACATGGAGGGATATCAGTGGGGAGAGAATAGGGAAAAAGTACAGGGAATAAGAAGCATAAATGGTAGCTACAAAATAGGGGGAAGTTAAGAATAGTATAGGAAATGGAGAAGCCAAAGAACTTATATGTATGACCCACGGACATGAACTGGGGTGGGGGGGGCATGGAAGAAGGCTGGAAGGAGGGAGGGTGCAAGGTGGAGGATGGTAAAGGGGAGAGAAAAATGGGACAACAGTAATAGCATAATCAATAAAATATACTTGAAAATTGAAATTAAAAAAAATTTTTAAGCCTTAAAATAAGATCTAAACATAGATCAAACTGTAGGACTAGCTTATTCAGAGACCCAGGTATGCCACTGAGGACCAGGTCCTGTCCATCTCTCTGCTCTGCTATCTTGTTCTCAAATGATCTCTCCATGAGGCACCACGTCACTGTGTCTTGTCCAGTGCCTGGTATTGGGTTGGCAAAAAGTTCATTTGGTTTTTTCTGTAAGATGGCTCTAGTAGTGCTTAGTTGTCTTTAACTTCATTTGAAACAATTTTGTTGTATTATGACAGCTGTTATATCACTGTGCATTAAAAAAACTTATCAAATTGGTGAATTTTTGTGCAGCTATTTAAACATCGAAGATGGAAGAAAATATGCAACATTTTCAGCATATTATGCTTTATGACTTCAAGAAAGGTAAAAATGCAAAAAAATAGATTTGTGCAGTATATGGAGAAGGTGCTGTGACTGATCAAACGTGTCAAAGTGGTTTGTGAAGTTTTGTGCTGGGATTTCTTACTGGATGATGCTCCACAGTCAGGCAGACCAGTCGAAGTTGATAGCTATCAAATCAAGACATTAATTGAGAATAATCAATGTTACACTAGTCAGGAGATGGCCACATACTCAAAATATCCAAATCAATTAAGTTATTAACGAAAATGAAAAATGTGTCTTTTAGATTATGGAAAAAACTACCATATTTTTCAGACCATAAGACATACTCCCTCCCAAATTGGGAGGAAATGGGGGTGCATCTTATAGTCCGAATGTAGCTTTATATTTATGTTGGTAAAATATTGTTGTTTATGTTATTAAATATTTTACCACATTTTTTGCTTCGAAAATTTTTTGCTTATTTTCCTCCTCTAAAACCTAGGTGCATCTTATGGTCAAAAAAAGGCGGTAAATGGACTTTTTGGCCAACCCACATATATAGTAAGTTTTCCAAGTGTTCTTGTAGAATGAATGAATGAATGAGTTTATTTCCTAGATTTTCTACAATAGAAAAGTCCAATCAGCCTGACAAAGTACAGATTTTAATACCAGACCTGGCTCAGGAACCCCTGAGGGCTAAGGTGACTGACTCCCTCTGAGGACTGTCTAAATCTGGGCAAACTGCCATCCTGTGGTCCTGAGAGAGCTGGGGAAGGTGCCAAATTAGGTGCTTCAAGTAGATGTCCTCCATCCCTTAAGCTCAAGCCCTCTTCTTTTTATGAGTCCACCTTTGGTTTTTGTGGCTCTTAGAAAAGATATAATGAAAAACAAAAAGCATGATTGCCAAATAGCATAGTATCAATTGTCTGTAAGATTACAGCAGAAGCTCCAGAAGGGAACACAGGTGGACTAGTGGTGAACAGAAGAAAACACAGAAGCAGAGAGAGGGCTCAGACCATCATAATAAAGGTCCTTCACCTGGCAATTCCATGCGGTGTGGTCTGCATAAGTAGGAGACATTTCCAGAACTGAAACTCCAAGTGTAGGAGCTATGGAATTATGGGAGCTGGTGGGGAGGCACCACTGCCAGTCACCTACCGTTTCAGCTCCTTAGCTATTCAATAGAAGTTCAGTGTGACCCACTTGTAATTTTAAATGTTTTAATAACCACATTACAAAAAGTAAAAAAAAAGTGAAATAAATTTTAATGTTTTAGTTTAACCCAATATACCAAAAATATTATCTCTTCAACATATAATAAAAACTTTAAAACTATTAACAAAGTATTTTACATTTACTATTTATACTTTTTAAAATTCAGTATACATTTTACACTCATAGCACATCTCAGTTCAAATTAGCCATACACCAAGTGCTCAGTAGCCAAATGGACAGCCCATAGCTAAACAATGCGGAATTTGGGGTGGGAGTGTTCAGTCATATGTTAAACGCTAGACACTGTTCTAGACTCTGGGGATAAAGTGCAATTAAAGCTAGAAAGGCCCCTTTTCTCATGGCACTGACATTCTTGTAAGAGACACAAGACATGAACAGATCTCTTTTTACATTTGTTTCAGATGGTCACAAAGGGAAAAGAGGGTGCCTCGGTAGAAAGCAACTGGAGAGAAGACGGAAACATCTTCCGATAACATAGAGTGTCAGAAAGACTCTCTGAGAAGGTAAGATCGAAGCACAAGTTCAGAAAAGCAAGAGGGGGCCAGTCAGGTGAAGGCCTGAAGGTGAAGCGTTCCAGGCCAAAGGAAGAGTCGGTGCAAATACCCTGAGCCAGCATGAGCTTGTCTGGGCTTGAGGAGCAGAGAAGGCCAACGTGGCAGGAATGCGGCAGTGAAGGAGGCAGTGACAGAGGAGAATTCAGAGAAGCAGGCAGCTAGCAGACCATGCAGGGGGGTAGCTCTCAACTCTAGTTGAGCTATAGAATCAACTCTACAGCTTCTAAAATATATTCGTGCCCAGCCCCTCCATCTCCTCACTCTGAGGCTGATTTGATTGGTCTGTAGGAAGCCCAGGTATCAGTAATTCCAAAACACATTCCAGGCGATTTAAAGCCCAAGCAGGGCTGAGAGCCACTAAGGTATGGAGTTGCATATGCCAGTAGAGAGTCCAATGCAGTGGGAAGGAATTGAAGGGTTTGGGAAAGGTGTGACATGGTCTGATTTACCTTTCAGGGGCCGATGCTTCGTGGGGAGTAACCTAGAGGGAAAACAGCAGAAGCTGGGGCACTGGTCAGAGCCCCCCAGAGAGAGGGCACAGGGAATCAGGATGTATAATCAGAGCTGCTGATGGAGGAAGTACTGGGATTAAAGGAAAGAGATGAATTCTTGAAGGTCTGGAATCAGTGGCAGCACCAGCCCTGTACTGAGTACCTACTCTGAGCAGGGCTGACCCAGGGGGTCCCAGTGGCAGCAGCAGCAAAGTCACCTTCATAAATCTGTTTTGGACTCTCTAAAAGAGAATTGTTTGTCATAACAACGTGGCGTGGTGAGACAGGACAGTGAGAAGCTAGGCAAATGCCATGGTGAGTGGAACAGGGAGACTGAGACGGACAGCTGAACACAGTGGCTGGCATTTGACAGCCAAGTGCAGGTGGTCACCAGGGCGGAGTGCCTGACAGGGAACAAAACTGGGAACACAAGGACCTCCCCTTCACTAGTCTCCCCTCCCCTGGCCCTGACTCTTCCCTGGAGACAGCATCTAGGCCCCAGCTGTGTTTCAGCTCCAGGCCCAGAAAAGCAGCAGAACCAGGGAGATGACACCAGGACCCACTGCAGTGACTAAAGACACTGCCTTGCCACTGACCGGTCAGTGGCGACCATGACCCTGAAAGGGCACACCTGGAGGATGGATGACTATTCTACGAAACCCTCCC